>VZTU01006709.1:171998-214150 GCA_013400835.1 Zapornia atra
GGCCCAGCAAAGAGCGGGGGGGGGGGACGACACACCAAACCCAAAACCATAGCTCTTCGATTTCCAACTGGTTGTGTAATTCCGTCCCGGGGCCGGGAGCGTGGGGTGGTGCCTCGGGAGGAGGGGTGTGAGGCGAAGAGGGGCGGCAGCTCCCACCCGGCCTGCGCGGGGATGGGGGAACCGAACAATGGGCCGCTGTCTGCTGCGAGCCCTGGGCCGCCCCGCGCAGCGCCGGGCCGAGCCGCGCCGCGGAGCCCCGGGACGGGCCAAGACGAGCCGGCCCGAGCCGAGCCGAGCCGCGGTTCCCGGCGGGAACCAGCGCAAGGCTCGTTGCTTGCAGACAGGGCTGGTGTTCAGCCGTGGCAGTCCCTAACTGCTGGGCTGCATCAGAAGCAGGAGTGTCCATTAACTCTAGCACCCATCTTACAAACTGTTTCATGTAGGGCTACGGAAAGTAGGAACAAAAACTCGACCTGCCACGAAAGCACCGTGGTCCTTTAATCGAACTAATGCTATCTTTAAGGAAAAAACAAAACACTAGAAATACTCTTTATAAAGAAAAAAGAACAGAAAAATGGAAGCCAATTCTTTCCCTTAAACAAAGCTTTAACACTATAGACTGCGAGTTCTCTCACAACCAACAGCACAGATTTCAAAATGAAAAACCGACGCTCACAAACACCAGAAAACACACCCGACCAAAGATGCTTTGTGAAATGAAACCATTACCTTCATAGCACAGAATGCCAATATTGTTGTTCATCTTGTCCAAGTATTGGTAGTTCAACAGGTCCATCTTCATAAATAGCATTTATCGGGCTAGCAAAAAAGACCAGCTTGTTTGCTTTCGCCCAGGTTCAGGGAGAAGGAAGCCAGGCAAATGGTGCTGAGTACACTCCCGGCTTCCTAAACTTCACCAGCAGAAGGCCCAGTCTTCGGCTAATCAAAACAACGTATATTAAAGGCAAGTTGGAGGGATTAAAACACAGGCACTCTCCCTTCCAAACTTTTGAAAACTAAAGTATACTGTGTCCTTCAATACAAAGACCACCGTCTAAAAACTTTTCAAGTCTTTTTCCAATTAAAAAAACCCAAAATAAACCAAAACCCAACCAAAACCAAAACAAATAAACACGGAGGAAAAAAAAGCACGAACACAGCAACACAGGCAGTTTCCTAGGACAAAGCCACACTGGTTGAGCTCACAGCCCGCTGCAAGTTAACTGCACTGACATGCAGGCTATGCTTGGTATGACTCGTATGTAAACCAGCTTCCTCTCGCTATCAGGCACGGAGCACTGGGCATGCTCACTGAATCCCTGGAGCTCCTCAAATGTCAGGGATATTTTCTGCACAAGATCAGGCTCTAAATGCACCGAGTGTTTGAAAGAAAGAGGCGGCGGCGGGCTGGGGCAGCCGGGGGGAGGAGGAAGAGGAGGAAGAGGAGGGGGAGCCAGGGCAGCCAGGGGAGCAAAGGGGCCTCCTCTGAGCCGGGCGAGAGCAGACAGAGAGCGAATTTTTGCTCAGGCTGCTGAGGGGGAGCCGAGCTAAATCAGTCTGTTTCATTCTCTCTCCTTTATGCTTACTGAATCTCCCAGCACGGCCTGGGACACATCCCACTGCCCGGTTACAGCAGCGGAGCACAACGGCAGCTCTGGCACAACAAAGACATGTGGCATTAAAGAACCGAGGTACCGCGGGTGTACCTGCATGCACACAGCCCAGTCCTATGTACTCACCCCCTCACTACAATTCATCACTACCACGTTTGATTCTTGAAGGACTACTAGCAGTTAAACATCTGAGTCTGGGATTTCCAACAGCTGCTAAAACTCCAATTTAGATGACACGAATGATGGCAATTTTTACTGCAGTTGCTCTCCTCTCAGGATGTGGTCTGCCCTTCTGCAGCCCGAACCTTGATCACAAAGGCTAAAGCTGCTTATACAGATGTGTGTGACTCATCATAAGAGGGCAGAACATCTGTATGGGTGCAAGCATGTGCTAACATAGTGGGCATCAGTTTGCATTTCCTGCAGCTGATCAGCAACTGAAGCCCAATCTGACAGAAAAACAGAAATAAAGACTTGGGGAAGGTTGGTGTAAGACAACCAAAAGACACTAACGGAGTCCCAGTGTACTTTGTGCCTCTCCCTGCTCTCTTTGGCTTGGAACACAGCTCATCCCTGCCTTTCCTGCACAGAGAATCTTAATGGTACCCACAAAAGTATACAGTCACTGAGAAGTAATAATAAACTTGCTTCCACTTTGAGACTTTCTCCCCTCTGTTAGAGAAGGGGAAGACATTACATTACAGAGGCAACTCATGGAGTGACATTTTGTCAAGGCATCTGAAAAGCACTGCTGGAATCTTCTGGATATTTCAGTGAGATTAGGTAATTTAGTTAAAGTTACTACTGATAAATAGGAATAACAAATCGATTTCCAAAGAAGTTTCCCTAGAACCCCAATGAGGTTTCTCCTCACTGCAAATATTTACTGATAACACTTCAACTGAAGGAACATGTCCTCTAACAGTGCTGAATTCAGAAAAGCAGGAAACAAATTCCCTGGAAGGAATTCTGCATTACCAAGAAGCTGAAGGTCAAGCAGCCTTTTATTGATTACTTACATGCAACAAGAGCACTCTCCTAATTGGAGGTGCTATTAATCTTTAGGACTTCAACATGGTGTAAAAACCGATGGCTACTGCAGTAACGGTTCATTTCTTGGATGGTACATAATAAAAAGGTTGCAGTTGGTGTTTTGTCTCAGAGGACTCGTTGCCACAGAAGTTGCAACCATGCATCTCCAGACCTAAGTAGTGCAGGGTTATTTTCTAGGAAGATAAATGTTTTTAATAAAGAACATTATGATTTTTAAGCAGGGGAACTAGAAGTTTTAGGTAGCAGATCATGCTAGGCATAGTCAAAATCAAAGACACCCTATACCAACGCTTCAGATTAAACCAGCCATTGAATAAAGGCATCAAGAGAAGAGAAATCTTACTCTTTTACGATAGAAACTGTGATAAAAACCCACACTTATAACGTTAAAGTTTATTCAGTGTGAAATGCAAGTTTCTTAGGTAAGTATGCCAGAACTTCTGGGGAAAGTATTTCTGATACATACCTGTGAATAGCTTTCAGCAGTACAGTACATGCTATGAGTAACACTTGTCAGATGTCGCGTAATGAATGACCAAGGTGCTTCACATTAATTAATACTAAACTGGGAGGTTTATGATTTCTAAATTAGAATATCTACACTGAAAGTATTGCGAAAGGAAAGCCTAGAGAAGGAATAGTGGGGAAATGATCAATGCAAATGTATTGCAAGGATTCTAAAACCAAAATCCATTCACAGGAAACCTTTCTCAGAAAGAAAACTTAACAGGTCAACAAGCTCAAGTCCAGCAGACATTAGCCTTAAATACAGTCAGGGTCACTCTGAAGTACTCTCTTCTGGATAGCAGAAAAATCCAACTGCTTGATTCAAACCGCTGTTCAAACACTTCACCAGGCTGAGATACCTTCCACCCAGCTGAAATCAATAACCAATGCATCAGCAGGTTAGGTGCAACAGGCACAGAAAAACAAGCTCTTAGCATCACCCCAGGACCTTTTTCAGTTCATTCTGTTATTCTACATATTGACAGCTGCAAACACAACTATGTGCTGTAGTATCTCTGCTTCATATTAGCCAGAGTACTTCCTACAGGTCTGTACATGCTTTTCTTCTGTAAGGCAAATACCCAGATCTATAGATGAAATGCTTAAAACACTGGAACTTTTAACACAACAGCATCCCCTAGAGGTAGCCGAAAAGCCACATGTATCCTTCAGAATCAGCCCGGACTCCACATCAAATTCATTAGATTTGATTCACGTGAGCCCACAGAGCGGATGAGATGGTTCAACCTCTTTGTGATCTTCTGACTCACTTTAATACGGAAACCAAATTCAGTCTTCACACAAAATGCCCTCTCACAGAAGAATTCCAAGGCAAGGGGAAAGGAAGAAAAGGAAAAAAGAAAGGCTGTTATCTTGAGTAAATAAATCACTGCTGTCAAAACCAGGAGGCTAAATATGCCTTTTCAAAGAGGCAACAGTACACATTATAAATGTAGTACATTATTGTGTCATTGGTTCCGAAAAATTTATAGTCCAAGCTTAACTGAGCAATAATATGACCTAACATAAAAATAAATCCATACAACTGTATTATTTATTTACCTGAGTCTATGTAGGAAAAACTGGCAGACTCTTAATATATCAAGTCCGTAACATCCAATTACAGACACTTAAACACATATTGAGCTGTTTTAGAGCAAATGTTTTCTAGCAAGCTCCAATGGAGTCCTCCTTTCTGCCTTCTCTTCACTGCCCTCCACTCTGCCCAGTCCCCTGCCAGTGTCCTCCCCTGCTCACTGCTGCCTCAGGCAGCAGCACTAAAGAGCCTGAGCAAATGGGTTTGGTGCAGTTTTACTCGCTCAGTCTGCACTCCATGGTACACATCATTCTGTGGGAAAACACACAACACTGGCCGAGGATCAAGACGGTACAAGAACGATGTGTGACACAACTGAAATTGTTGGTGATCATCAGCAAAGAGGAACTCTCTCTACAGTGACCAATCTTGCAACTGAGAGAAAAAATATGGCCCTTACAGAGGCAAGACACACTCTGAAGTAAAGCATCCTACAGTATTGCTCAGTGTAATTCCATTTTCAAATGGACAAAATGATCTGCTCCAGCTCTGGAGGTCAAACAAGCATTTATGACGTTCCACTGATCCCTTAATACGCTCAAAGAAGGAGATGAAGGAATAATGCAAGATTACTTAAGATACATGTTTTAGTGTTTTTCTTTAACTAAAAAACGAGCAAGTTTTAGCTAACAGCTGCTAGGTGGCGATGTGCCTGAAGGAACAATAGTGCTGCTCCTTTTTCACACACTAACTGCAGAGCTGCTGCACTTCCCACCTCAATTTTCAGTTTGAACACATTTCCCAAAGAAAAGCAAACATAAATTTTCGTTTAAGCAAGATGGAATATTTGCTTTAAATACACTCAAACGTGATAAGGAAACACAGTTAAAATGCATTAAGTGTGCAGGAAGTTCAGAGATGTGTGATAAGGAAAATGACATTTTTCTTGCAAACAGCCCCCCACCAGCTATGCCTCCCCAGATCCTCTGGGTCCTGCAAACCCAACTCTCCACGCAGTGCCTCGAATACCTCAAAATGCACCACATTCACATACTTTTTATGAAGCAGTAAGTAATGATGATTGCACTGGTGAGCAGAAAACACCAAAACACACATTCCTCCTAACCACTGAGGTTTTTTAAACATAAAGGCACGCGACAAATAGATTATCAGCACAAACTACTGCCTCTTTTTTACAATCTTCACAAAAGAAAGAAAAATAAAACAGTCCCAGCAGGTAGAACATCCCTGAACTAATGCTAGCACGTGCCATCTTGTTTTACCTCTCCTTCGTTACCTAAAGGCTTCAACAACATGCCAGGCGTTACAGAACACAAAAGATGGTTTTGTTGCCATCCATGGGGTTCCTCAAGACTGAACTATTAGAGTTATGCCCCATACTAAATTGTAGCAAAATAATTTGTAGATTCTCTTTCATTCTTGTTGTACCCTAATTTAGGCAATCCTGCTTAAAAACCAAACCCAGTAATCTCTAGCAAGAAACTCTGTTTATGAAGCCACATTATACTTGACTGCATCCACACTTGTAAGCTGGTCGGTAACTCAAGCTCAGAAGCCATTCCCTGAAGGACCAAGCAAGCCAGCAGGCATCCTGCTTTCAGTTCCCCAACAGAACTGCCAGGGAAGCCAAAAATACAGTGATGCCCAACCACATTGTGCTGGTTTTGGCTGGGATAGGGTTAATTTACTTCACAGTAGCCAGCACAAGGCTGTGCTTTGGATTTGGTAACTCAGGGATGTTTTACAGAGCCAAGGCCTTGCCTGCTCCTCACACCCCCACCAGCACAAGGAGCAGGGAGGGGACAGAGCCAAGACAGCTGACCCCAGTGACCCAAGGGATATTCCAGACTGTATGGCATCATGCTCATCAGGTAAAGCTGGGGAGAAGGAGGAAGTGGGAGATGGTCAGTGATGGCATTTGTCTTCCCAAGCAACCATTAGATTTTAAGAAGCACATCACTATGAATGTGAGTAAAAAATTCCTATCATTTTTTGGTAAATATTTAGCAATTTAAAACTAGCCATTTTGTATGAGATCAAAAAACTCTTACTACATTTAAGAGCTCAAAAAGCTTTAGGTTAATTAAAGCCTGCCTTCATCAGCAAGATTCTTCCCTCTGTTTTCCAGTTTTCCCACCATCATGTCCAGAAAGCTCTTTGCCTCCTATTCTGAACTAAGTTGCACTATGACCATTTTCACGAGGGAAATGAGGAAAAGGTAAAAGGACAGAGAAGATAGGGACAAAGGCAGGGCACAGACAAGCCTTCACTGCAACTCTCCCTTGCTTTTGGTAGTTTGGTTGGGGTTGTTCTGGCAATTGCCACATTTAACTCTCTGGGTAGCTGAAACATAAGACGGGCTCAGAAGGCAGTAGAGGATGCTTCTGGTAGCAACTGCTGTGCCAACAGGCTCCAGAAAGAAGCAGCTGGCAATTTAGGAAGTAACCCACTTTTACTCCATCAGCTGGATCATGCTGAGCCAGGACTGGAGCTACAGCCTCCGATTACCTTCTGTTCTCTCACTGTGGCACAAAAGCTGTAACTCCTGGTTGTTTCAAAGCTTAGTATTAAAAGCCATGCAATGAACGGTAAGCAGGAGCGAGGAGTAGGCGTTCTGCTGGTCTTTCTACAGCTAAGTAACTATTGCACAACTGCAGGAGACTGCAGGGCAGTGGAGGCAACGCACCCTGTGATCACTTCCAAGTTCTGCAAGGTGAAATACAAATGAGAAAAGTGTCGAACAGCACCTGATTTATCTTGACCTTATTCTTTGACTGCTTAGTCAAACCGGACAGCAGGCTAGGAAGATCAGGTTTACCAAGAGCATTTTTTGTGTCTCAGGAGCACCTTGCTGTTCCCAATTTGCTGGCATTTTTCTCTGTTCTCTTAAGATGGCATAAGAACACCTTAAAAATGCAAATAGAATACAGAACAATCTAATTTAAGTCAAAAAATTGTTATTTGCTAATTAAAATCTTGATATTGTTTCCTGTTATTTGCATACTAATTTAAATTTCTGAAGGCTTGATGATAATCAGAAACATAACTTATCTTGAACCTCGAAGAGACTTGAACACCATCAGAGCCTCCAGATGCAATCAGCAAAGTGTTAACTTTGCTATGCCGTAATACTGTGTCAACAGGGAGAAGAAAATGCTTTGTAATTTTATTTGGAAGGGGACCAAAAAAAAAAAAAAGAAAAAAATAAGTGTATTAAACAAAAAAGCCAACTCTAAGTCATATTGATGCTCAAGCATCTAGAATGCTTTTTACTTTAAAAAAGTTAGGAGCCAGACTGTGTTTAGAGGCTAGATTTCAAAATTACTGTGCGTATCCCTCAGTTTTGGGAAGAACCAGTTTCAAGAAACCACTAATTACAGGGTTTAGAAATAAAGCAAAGAGCTCTAAGATTGCTAAAGTCTTTGAAAAGGTTTCCCTTTTATAGCTAGCTTGGCAAGACACAAGATAAGCTCACAGGGTCTAGCTCAACTCAGAAGTCAACAAATGTAAATTGACTTAAGTGTGTGGAGTTGACCTTGGTTGCACAGAGTATTACAGGCAACACAGGTAATAAACTTATAAATAAGATAAAAGGATGAATCCTATCGCTATCTTGCCAAGAACCATGCAATAAAACCAACTGCAACTTTGGTTTCAAAATAAATTAATTTTGGTGTTTAAATGTTAAAGTAATTACTTATCCTAAATGTGGGATGAAAACCTTAATAAGGACCTGTTACAGAACCCAACTATATAACCTGCAACCTACTACTTCATTAAACTAAAATGGAATTTCATTCAAGTTCAAAGACCATTCTTTTCTAAACAAGGGTCTTGTTCTCTACTATCTAGAAAGTATTTGACCTTAATACATTGTTTTATCACATTAAAAACACCCCTAAAAACACCCCTAAACACACACTCCCTTATCCCAAATTGTAGCACTCACAAAGCCCCCAGCCACCTTTGATTGAGATGCTGATGGATCTATTGTCCTCTGGATCCAGCGGAAGAGAACAAGAAAAAAGAATCCACACATTCAGCAAGCAAAGAGTTGCCCTTCCACTGTTTACAGTAGTAATAGAAGAAAGAATATGTTTTACCTGTATATTACGTATACATACACATACATATATGTGCATGTGTGAGGTACTATGCAGCACATGTGTGGATTGTTAAAAGTCGTATGAATTCCACTTACTGCTACTGACAATACCCTCACCCTCCATCAAATACAAATTCAGAGGTCTCTGAAGAAGAGAAGTAACAGCCCCATCGACCCCTGCACAAGGGAAAACCTTTCAAAAGCAGTCAGCCCCGTCTGTTTCAAAACACCAGGGTCACGCTCTCAAGTGCTGGGACATCGCTAGGAAGCTGAAACCCCACTTATCCCAATGGAACAAAGTTATCATTTCCAGTTCTACAGATACACCGGTACATTTTCCCTTCCAGAAAGGTCCTTTTTAGTCTCAAAAATCATACCTTAAGACTGCTGAAAATTCTCCATCAAAATATATTTTCCAAAGGAAACAGCACTAGCTTTTCTTACTGTGCTTTTGCTTCCACCCCAAAGAAATGTAAACAAGAAGGTTTAAATATTTTTTTCACAGTTTCTGTTTAAAAAAACCCACTTTTTTGTTATTAATTTCCAACTTTCTGACAAAACAACAAAGTTTATATTTACACATATTTCTCACCTCTCCCCCTCTCAGGACACCTAGCCTTTTCATAGGGGACAGCGCAGTCACAACCGTCACCAACTGCCTCTAATGGAAGAGACCACTGCACAGCAGGGAATGTGTAGCAGCAACACGAGGCTTCCAAGCTACAATGCTGCAAATGGCATCTTAAAAACAGCTGGTAGCTTTTGATTTACCAGACAGAAGTCAAAGCTTCCCTCTGACGAACACTGCCCATGCCACAGATTTTACTCAACACTACCTGGAATCGTGGACACACGCTGAAGTAATTTGAGTGTGAACACTACTAGAGCACAAAGCTTTGTCAATTTATAATTAGTTGCTCGTTTTTAATTGAGTTTTCAAGGAAAACACTGGTTATACACCCAAATGTCTTGTCACTCTCCTTACCCAAAACTCTGAAATCATTCCAATCATACTTGAAAGGCAGCCAGAGCCCTCCAAGACAGCTCACTCCTGTCCTTCCTCTGCAAAGCACTGGCAGGGAGAAAAGCCTGACTGTAGTTCATGTCACCACCTGGGGAAAAGCAAGAGCTCGGCGGCTGCCTGCTCTGTTGGGAGGCAGCTGCCTGGCACTGCCACGGCTCAGCTGGACCTCCATGGGAACAAGAGGGCTAGCCAGACTGCTGAGGAAGGAAAATGGAGGTACAGAGAAAAGGATCCTAATTACCAAACTTTTAATGAGAAAAAAAAGGTCTTGGGCATGCAGACACACGGACACAAGTCTTTTCCCAAGACTCCTCCACTGTCCCTTGAATTCCTGACATTCAGTGCTTCCCAAATAAGACAAATATTCCACAGTGTCCCTAAAATTTCATCAGCCTTTAAAGTGTTTCCCATCTTAACATCCCTTTTCACTTACCTACAAGCTTCTCTCTCTTTCCAACAAGCTCAACCTAAGTAACTGTTACTCAAGATACATTCCCCAAAGTCCATCCCTCTCTTCTACTTTTCTCATGGACCTGAACTTACCAATCACTCCAGAGCCGCCCATCCTCTCTCATACCACTACTTCCCAGCCCTTAGTCAAAGTCTAATATTTCATAATCCAGGCCTTAAAATTAACTCTGACTTCCCACCACCTGCTAGGCTTCCTTAGTTCCAGTTGCCACCAATCCTGTAAGCAACAGGGCAGGCCTCAGCACACATGGTACCAACCGATACACAATCACAAGGCACTGGCATCGCACAAATGAAATGGCAGATCACACTTTCAGCTTTATACCACCTCTCCATCTCAGTCCTTTGTTGACCTTTTATTTCTTTTCTCTGAGCTAAAGGTTCTCTCAGCTACAGCAACAAGGACCACAGTTACGACGTTTGCTTCTGTTAACCTGGTAACAGACCATCTTCCCAAATGGCTGGAAAAAGGCAGCAGCATCCTGGTTATAACACAGTCTGCACACTCTTCCTTCAAGAGGAAGGTGTAAAAAAAGGCATTACTTTGTGACAGGATTGGTGGCTAAAGAGGGAGGGGTCCTAAGGTTTCTAGCATCTCCTTTGGATAACGATTCTATTGTAGATAAAATAATAAAGATCCCAGCTCCCAAGCAAGGAAAAAATAAGCTGTAGGAGGTGAACCAAGGGGAGTAGAGCCTTAACAACTAAGCCCATCCATCCCTCACACATTGCTCGCTTAATAGACCAAAGAATTTCACAGTACACAGTTTGGGGGTTGGCATCACAAGAGAATCCAGTTACTTCCTATGCCGAGTGCTGCTGTCCCATTCACTCTCCTCAGCTCTCACCCACTCATTAGGTTGCTAGTGTGTAGGTCACTCCCATAACCTGCTGGGGTCAACGAAACCTGTCTGCTTATCCTGCAGAGAGAAGCCCAGGACACCCTCTCAGGGATTTAAAAAAATACAGGTATATGCCACGATCGTTGAAAATCTACACAGACATGTACCTCAAGGGCAAGGGAAATATAAATAATAGCAATAATTAAACCCCCCAAAAGGCAGCTTTCAGTCAACAGCATAGAAAAATACATCACTCCATACATACATAGAAAAATACATCACTCAGGCATGCAGAGTGTTACCTACAAACTTCCTTGCAAGGTCTAAATAAAAAAGCTACATTTGTGAACATAAGGGCCAAATACCCCAGCTAGAATTCAGTATCCTACAAAAACACAGCAAGGTGTTCTGTAGATTTAATTTCCTTTTAAGATGCTGCCTAAATTTATCTCAGTTGACACAATGCAGGTCATCAGTCTGGGTTGGTAACACTTTGGATGGACATACTACAAGGCATTCATTATCTCATACTGAATCTCACGTGGTTGGAGAAGTTTGTACTGCCTGAATATCACCATTCCTTCCCCTTTTATGCATGTAATGCACGTAAAAGATGATGCATTACTGAAGCAAATGTTTTCTTTCAGAGATGCAGAACATGAAATTTATTTATTTCTTATACGTGCAAGGGTCATCAGCATGCCTCACAATGAAATAATTGTGCAGCAGAAAACATTACCCACGTATTTCCCACACTTGGCTTAAGAGCCAGAGGGCTGTGTACAAACACAGCGTGCTAGAAGGCTGTGGTGATTAGGCCCAGTCCCAGCAGTCCCTTTATTTTCTGGAAAGCAATGATTAGATTGCACAGAGAAAACAATATCCATCTTGAAGGAAAACATTATCTTACTGCTACTCATATTTATCCAAAGTGAATATCCACCTCTCTCAAGCCTGCCTTCAGAAGCTTAAGAAAAGTCACCTTGGAAAAAATTCCAAACCACAAAGACATCTGCAGTTGGCACCTTTTTTTTTGGAAAAAGATTAATTACAATAATAAACAAAGCTGTTTTTTCTCCTAATTGTATCACAGAAAAGGAAAACAAGGATCCTGGTATCACTGATGCTGCTATACCTCAAACCTTATTAGCAAAATCTAACAAAGAATACAAACGTATTTTAATTAAGATTTAGGTAATACTAGAGTGGAACTGAAATTAAAATTGTCCCAACACCCACCACACAGACTTGACTGCGCCCTGCCCTTTCACAGACTAGAACTTGGCAGGACAGAGAAGACATCGTACTTAACTCTTCAATTTTGCCTTCCACCCACAACATAAAATTACATCTCACACTTACTGTATCAAATTCCATTTTGGGACATGGTTAGAAACAAAAACAATCCAATCCCATTGTGAAATAAGGCAGTGGAGAATTACTAAGTTTTACAATAAGGCTAAACTTTTCCTAGACCTTATTTCAGCCAAAATATCCTGTCAGCATGACACCATTTAATACAGCAAGCATATAGAAGAACACAATATACAAACTAATTTACTATATGAACTATTTGCCTACAGAAAAATCTCAGAAAAAGAAAATAGTGTTTATCAGCTTTTATTTTTTAGACTGCCAACATTATAATTCTCCAACCAACTTCAGAATGTAATTTCCTTAGCCATAAATAATAACAAGGAGACCATAAAAATAACTTTTCCAGTTAGGTGAGTAACAGGAGTTTTTTCTTGAAATGATTCTTGTATGACAGGCCAGAGAACCCCATTTGAGTGTGGTTACTGTGCTTCAAGATACATTATGTTTTCAAACAGAAGTACATTTTTCTGGAGGGAAACGGTAGGGCAAAAGCCTAATTACGTAAGTCACATTATTGCCAACAATTTGGGGCTTGCTGTTTCCAGAAGTTAGGGAAATTGAGGTGTTGTATAAGAATGATTGCTCAGGCTGGGGCGGGACAACTCCATAAGAAGTCCCATCATTGATCTGTATTGCTGGTTTGTTGAAATGATGAGAAACAGAGAGATAAGTGAACACAACACGCACCAACAAACATTTAAACCACGCACAGAAGTGTGATACTGTATGCTCAAACTCAAAGGCTCTCAGCTTACACTCTTAATCTTCAGCATAGCTTGAGCCAGTCTTGGTAAACAGTCTAGAAGCAAGACTCCAAAGTGGAGTTCATACTCTATGAATACACAGCACCAACATGCACATGCATGTACCAGAATGAAGTCTGGTTTTGCTAGGACTCTTAGTTTTGCTGGTTTTCTTTTAAAAGAAGTGGCAAAAAAAGGTTACAAAACATAAATCAAAAAGGCAAATCTCCTAAGCTGGAGATGTTCCACTCTTTCCATTGCATGTCCATTACAGGAAGCTGCTTTCAGGATAAATAATAATACATATGATTTTTAACATGTTTAGAGGCTCTCAATGATAGTAGAATTCACAAACTCCCAAGTTAAAAAGTGCCAGGAAAAGGAGTTTTTGGGGTAAACCCGCTTTGCCACCCTTAACACAGTCATACTGCACACCCACGTTTGATTACCTTGCAGACTACATTCCCACAGGACCTCACCTCGTTCTGTGTAAAGTAAGATTTATTGGCTCTGGTCCTGAATAATGGCTGAATTAAATCATATCAAAGAGGCGTTGTAAAGACTAATTAAAGGATTATGAAGCTCTGTGGCAGTACAGTGATAAATGCCATACAAAAACCTACAAGGAACTGAACAGTCCTGCCTGTTGACCTCTGTTTGAACAGTGGGCAGAAAAGTTTAGGCTCTACTAAGCAATGAGGAAAAACCCACCCAAATATCAGATAGTGGGACAGTGCCTGCTGAAAGAACTCACTACGTGAGGCTGAGGCTTTACATAAAGCAATAGATTTTGGCAAGAACTGATCTTTCTCTACACTGTGCGCTTTTAACATAGACGTTGAATTAAACGGCCACCTTCAGTATTTCTTTCCAGCAGAGTATTCCAGTATCCATGATTTGCCTAATTGGGCAAGCTAGAACAGAAAGAACAGAACCATCCCCACTATTCCACAGAACCGGTACCCACAAGAATCAACAGGGAGGCTGAACTGCTTATGCCTGCCAAAGAGGTGAACTGCTTCCCAGCCCCTTCTGCCTCATCCCCTTTCCACCTCAGAGCATCGGCCTGTCCCTTCTGATGCCAGTCTTGCTCCCTTCCTGTAGCCAGTGCCATCATCCCAGGCTTAGCCTCCCATTTCCATTTCCAGGGCTCTTTTACTAGCACCTATTTGTCCCAAACTCTTGCCCAACCAGGCCCCATTCCCGTGTTCTCCTGCCAGCTGGAGAGTCAGCGTAGGCAGCAACTTTCAAAATGTGGGTGCTAACACCACCGAGTTTCTTGTTAGCTGTAACACGTTTTCACATGGGCAATAACAGGGACACAAAGGTCAGGCTTCCAATCCCTCCTCCAGAACAGAAGGTCACCACATTTAATGGGGTTAATTAAACAGGGAGAAAATAATTCCTCTTTTCTCCTATTATTTTTCTGCACGATTTCCTATCTTATTTTTGGAGAGAGCTAACTCACTCTGAACAAAGTTCCAGGATAGGTCCATATGTGTATATATGCACACATACACGTGTATCTGTAATGACGTCTAAAAACCAAGCTTATTTTCCTGTGTACCACCCTTTCTTCAGATTATTAAAACAGAACTTATGTGAGATACAATTTCTTCATGCATGCTATTGGCTTAAATAAAAACAAATTAATAAATACAGCCCTTGCAACGTACTGTTGGTTAAAGAGTTGATTACGTTTTTTATTTTATTTTGGAAATGCTTGATTTATCACACACTTTATCCTAGTAGATACTCTATTAATAATAACTTCACGTTCTCAAATGTATTTTAAAACACGCTTTTGACAATGCTACTCAGTGGAGTACAAAAAACTGTCAAAACTGTTTAAAACAGGAAAAATTCAAATTATTATTCTTCTCCAGTTTTCAATCTAAATACACATAATCACGTCCTTCATGAAACCATGTTAAGATCCCATATCAAAGAAAGTGAAGCAAAATTGCCACCAAAATTAATCCTACAGGAGATAGTGGAAGAGGATTAGCAAAACAATTCAGTGCATCTCCTGTAAGTCAGGATGCATTTGTCACACCAAGTAATAAAACCCTGTGATGTCCATGTGCATGTTGTATCCTACAAAGTGCAATGACAACTCTTTGCAATTAAAAGAGAAAGGCAACAAAACCAGCAATCAGTCTCCATTCCCCAGCGGTTTATCCCTCTGCGTCCTTCCCCGGCTCCTCATTTTCGTCATGGATTCAAACATCTAAGCAGTGAAGCTGCAGCTAGAGAAAAAAAGGAATTTAAAAAAAAAAAGGAAGGGATCTCTAGACAAAGACAAACTGTGTTCCAGCTGTCCTCTGCTGAGCTGCACAACCAGCCCCAGCTTCAGCTCCCAACACGTTTCCTTGGCCCGTAGCTGCTCTGCCCAAAGGACCTGAGCGCTTACCCGGCAGCTCCAGGGCAGGGCAGAGCCTCCTCTACAGCTGGAGAGCGCGGTCCAACCCCTCCCCTGAGGTGATACCACACTCCTGCCCGCACTTGCAGTACACGAAATGCGAATCACAAGACAGTGTGGATGAATAACTACTAAGGAGTTAACCCACGGCACTGGAACTGAAGATTTCCAACTGTTTCATATAGAAATAGTCTTAAGAAAAATCAAGTACAGCAGAGGATGGACAGGGCTGGGGGCAATGGAACAGAATCCTGATGTGCCAGGAACAGGATTTAATTTATTTCCAAGCACGATAAGTGAAATGGGGAGACTCCACTACTCAAAACTAGATCCTAGCAGTGACCTTGATCCTTCCACCCCCCCCCCCCCCCGGCCACGTTCTTTATGTTGCAACTCCATAATATTGCAAAGTTTTGCAACACTGGTGTCTTTCTTAAAGCCCATTTCTCCCAAGGGCATCTGAAGATATTACACACCATTTCTTTTTATTTTTTAAGCTTGTAATTCTAACAGATAAACCAAGGATCATGTAAATGGTGCCTCAGAGTGAGTCCAACGGCTCGGGACTAGAAAGCAGTGAGAACTTTTCAATTAAACAATTATGAAGGCAAATCCTGAAGTGCTGAAATGTTTGGGCTTGGCAGAACACATAGACTTTAAAAATGGTGCAGACAGATAAACACCATACAAATACATTTTCTTCCTATGTGTCTCGTTCATCAAACGCACTCAGTTGTTCAGAGATCACCTCTCTCAGGACAGATTTTGTATCTTCAGCCCTCTGTGAAGTCAGATATTCAGGGACCTGCAGCGCAAAGCTGAAGAAATTCTCGTATGGAAATATTTATGACAGCAGTCCTAAGCCAGCATTTTCCAGTTACTTTCCACATAGAGAAGCAAAGAATGAACTAAACGAAACTGAAGCCACGCGATCAGTATTTTTATTTAAAAATATTTTTTTTTAAATGTTAACTTCCTAACATCTAATAGGGACAACATGTGAGAACTATTATGTGCACAGAATTTCTATCTCCAAGGAACCTCACAAACACCAACATACTCAGTTTCCTCCTGAGGCAAGTATCACACCTATACCGCAGCTGGAGAAACCCAGGCAGGAAGATGAGATTTACCTGAAGGTATAGAAGCTAGTCAGTTCCTGACTCTGTGCCCAGCCAAGGACCACACCTCGCTTTCATCCACTCTAGTAATTACAAATAAAAGAATTCTCTGTCTGTATATTCTTTTCAGGCAGAACCTGTCTGACCTGTTAACTTACTGAGAATGGGTTTTAAAAGTCCAAAGAGAGACAGCCCTCAAAGATCCTTCATTAAAAGTATCCCAATAGGATGTTTCTCATAGGATACCTACCCCTCTTCCCTTACTCCAGACTGCATCCATTCTGCATTCCCACCTCTAGCTTTGGATGATGGGGGATATAAATGCTGTCAGATTCTTGTTCTGAGGAGGGAATGCCTTCCCTAGACATTGCTTACAAGACAACAATGAAATGAATTCACTCATCAGGAAACAAACAAAAATATAGGACCGTGTTATTCCTCTTGCTCTGATCAAGACAACATGAAATACTGAATAAAAAGAAACTGCAAAGAGGTAGAAATTCCAGCAAAAAATACTGGTGGAGTTAGATTGATGACGGAAAAGATTTAATCACCTCGCAAATAAGTGCAGCATGTGTTTACCCTTTGCAAAATCAGCTAGATTCATAGGAGTGAACAAAGGCAGCTAATTCTTGCCTCTAAGTCTTGATTTGCAAGCCTAGCATTGCATCAACTAACACATTGCTGTGAACAGCCCTCGGGAAGCTGGCTGAGTTGCATATCTTCTGACACTCTTGGATTCCTCATGTGAACCTTTGCACATCTCGATGAGCACAATCCAGTTCTTAACTTCAACCAG
This sequence comes from Zapornia atra, assembly GCA_013400835.1. NCBI lineage: Eukaryota > Metazoa > Chordata > Aves > Gruiformes > Rallidae > Zapornia > Zapornia atra. The sequence goes on from VZTU01006709.1 coordinate 189,133, forward strand.
AAAACACAGTCTCACTCTGGTTCCAGAAAGACGTCCTTTCACAGGTTCGTTGTGTTTAAACTGGGATATACCTGACTCCAGCAAGGGTAAATATAAGAAAGCTAGTCAAAATGAGGCCTCCATAACCACACACATCATATCAATTAGAATGTCACAATACTGTTCATGGGAATAAGCATTGAAAAGATTGCAGCCGTGGTAAAAAAATCTGTAGTACAGATGATCCCAAGATCAAAGTTCACTTTACAGACATCACCAGTAGGATTCGGCTACAAAGGGAAGTTATATCACATATCCATACCAAACATAGTTCTCCATGTGTACACATCACTTCCTTAGGGAAAAGTACCTTCAAGGGGTGGCCCAAAGAACATAAACAAGGTGCTGAAGCAACGGCTGTGGATTTTCCCAAAGGAATAATCCTCCTGACTCAAAAGCCATTAAGCGCTTTATATTTCGTCAGGCTGCAACAGGTAAGTCACAAGTAAATTCATGTCAGTAATATTAAAAAATATCAGACCAGCTCAGCTGTCAGTGTAAAAACTACAGATCAGCTGTCAAAACTGCTGTCTGACTTTCATTTCTATTATGTTTTACACCACCAAGAAAATCCATCTCTGATGAGGTATATACCTTCTCTGCCCTCCATTTTTCTCTGAACACAAACATGTACACGTGGAACATGAAATTTCAAAGCTGAGCAGAATTTTCACTAACTAGGAGTTAGTGAAATTATACATTGCAGTCAGTATTTTAGTTCCTGAGGGGCAGCAATAGCTTCTATTTTATACACCACTTTCTCACGAGTTTTCCAGATATTGAACAAATACTGAACACTCAAAGCTCTTACAGCTTCGGAAGCACTGGTAAACAGTCTATGCTGATTGGAACTTCTCTCCAGTTTATATATATATATATATAAAAATAAGAGGCAGCCATCACATTGTAGAATAGTATTTGAGCAACACGGTTTCTGTATTACAGGAGTTGTGCTAATTCAGGCTTTATTTTGTACTCCCAGACATGCCCAACTCAGGTTACAGCCTACTTGATTTAGGTTTCCTTTGCTTGCTTGGAGATGGCATTTGTGTCGTGGATGTCTGTGCAGTAAAGACAGTCCCAAAGAAACCAATTAGCCACCTCGGCCTGCACAGCAATTAACTTGGAATTAAATATCAAGAATGCCATCTGAGCACTGTCAGAGGTTCTTATATATTGGACAATTTGCCAAGCTTTGAGAAAAAAATAGTATATATAAAGAAAGTGATATAACTCACTTAACTATGTTGCATAACAAACATTCAAATAAATTCTGTACCTTTGGATGCTACTGCAAGGACTCGTGTAACATTACTTATCATAAACTCAGCAAGACAGTGATTGTAGATAGCTGTAACTGCAGAACGTCAGCAGGCAGCAGCGACACGTCCCAAGACACAAAATCTAAGAGAAACATCAAGCTTTTGTCTTCACACATTTACACATGTATCCCTCAAATATCCCCATTACAAAGTTCATTCTCGATCTGATCTGATTCAATTGCAGTAAGCCCTATCCATTCAAATGGTTTTACATTGATGTACTGCGTATTATTCGTGAGCAAGTCATCACAAGGGACTGCACCAGTTCCACAAAGCTGGGTTTTGTTTGTGCTGGTTCTGTACACAACCTAAAACCAAGAACAAACTGGGAGAGGATATGACACTGATAGCTGACTGAAGAAACACATTCCAATTTGGAGAATCCTGGTTTCCTCAACGCACGTGCTGGAAAGGATTCAGAACAAAAATAACATCCTTGGCCAAAAGTGCTGACTGGGCCTCAGAGAACCACTCGGTAACGTTTCTGAGAGACAAGCATCTCTGACCAGGCTTGGAAAAAGCCTCACCGAGCCTTGTGCAAGGCAGAAATTCGTGTGCCAGCAGATAAATCAGGGAGAGGAGGGAGGCACAGCCCATTCGCTTCTTTCCACTGAAACATATTTAGTGAAGAAATACTCTGCTCTGCCATGCAAATGGTGAGTAAGGCTTGTTTGAAGTTTAGCCTAAAGCCCATGGCCACGCAGACAGCTCCTGTTAGAAGCGTGACTGCAGCTTACGTTTCTCTGCGCAGCTGCAAACTCAGTTACAAGCAAATCTTGATGTTCTAGTTGTGTGGGCGCTACCTATCCTCTGAAAAAAATCCTCACCAGCTACAATACAACCGTAACAGAGCTTAAGAAAAAATGTTGCAACTCTTAAAGGATCTTAAGTCGCGGATTCCTTTCTTCTCACTCTGCAAACACCAGTTTAACTCCCTACAGAATTTCCTCTGCTTGTCCAGTTTTCTTCCTGTACACTTACTTCAGAATGACCTGGATATTATTATGCCTTATCCAAATATTTAGATACCTGATTGGCCCTTCAACAATTCACACAACTGCGAAGAAACTGAGCAGACTGGGCAAAGAACACACCGAAACAGGGCAGCCTATCTTAAAATACCTCCACCCTCATTTTACTGCATTTCTCACCACATCCTTCACCCGCTGTTAGCAAAAAAAAGACTAGCAATATAATTTACTTACTGGATAAAAGCATTAAATATTTTAAATATTTCATTACATCAACACAGTGAATTTTGGTGCAGTTCCTTTAAATTAAAGTAACTCCAGTCACTTTACAAGTGACATTAAGGGGATTTCCTGTACAGCCATGCAAATGCCAAAAGCATAAGGACACTGATCTATTTTGAACATTTAACTAAACAGCCCATGGAACTTAATTCCAAGAATTTTACACTCTTTTTCAGCCTGCAATCTATTACCCACATGCACAATGAAGTGAACGAACAACCCCAAAAGCCAGGTAGGAAGAAAACTGAGTGAAGGACCTCAGAGAGCGCAGAGGGACGGTTCTGCAAAAGGCCCCAGTAGGCGTACCACAAGCAGCAGAATGGACTTTCACATTCTGCAGGGCATGAAACGTTGATGTAGGGATAACAAATGAACGCAGTGCGCTCACACGTGCACACCGCATGTGAAGAGCTACGCAGAACATCCCAGCATGTTCGCAGCCTTTGGCTGCCTTCTGCAGCCGCCAGGGCACAGGGGGATGGCAGCTCAGCTGGTGTCCAGCTTGGGGTCCTAGGACATCTTTTTGGGGATCATATGCATAACCCACTACAGATGTCCCCCGTCCCTCTCAGGATTAAAACCACTTTAAGACACCTATCAATATGCACTCGCTTTTCTGATATTGCAGCAATACTAGCTCAGAACCAGCCAGCAGTGGCCTCTAAACAGGAGAACACCATCATTTTTTCACAACCTCTGAACACACAGGCATGTGTGACTATCACGCTTTTACACTGACAGACGGGAACCCTCAAAAAGCTGGTCTTGGGTCACTATAAATAACAAATCCTTTTCACCCTGTTTCATCTTCTCTAATTTTTTTTTAATGAATACAGGTGTATAAATATTTTTCTTCATATGTTTGTATTTAAGCATTGGCTCAAAAAAAACTAAAAGAAAAAAGCATACCTGAAACCCAAATCCTGTTCTCAGAAACATAAATACCAAATACAGGAAGCTAATTAAATTTTGAACTATCTGTCAAGACCAAAACTTAAGACATGACTAATCCAAGAAAAAATAACAAGGAAATAATTACACAATAGAGATCAACATATACTCTCTCTGAAGCTTCCATGTCTGCCACAGTTTTTCATAAAATCATCATTAAGAAAATGACAGGAAAAGGTGTGAAAGAAGAAAAAAACAAAGTAGGCTGCTTTGACAACTTACCAGTACCATCAGAAAATATAATCTCAAGAGATTAGAAAATGAAAAGAGAAACGAAGGGCTATACATACTGCCTCTGAACCAGAGAAGCTGGGGAGCATCTAACATTCCTGGTTAGCCCCCTCCACAAACACTGTACAGAGTTTCCAATACTCCCCTAGAAATCATTCATACAAGCTGGGCTTGTTAAAAGACATACGGGTAACTTGTGGAGAGAATGGGAGGAAGGTGATGTTAATCAAGAGATAGCCTGTTTGTTTTCACAGTCTAAAATAACATTTGGTACTTCAAAAGGTCATGGATCGCTTTGTTTCTTGTAGTGACAGCATTCAGGGACACTTCTCTGTTGCACTTTCTGGGTGTTTTTTCAAACTCCTTTAAGACTGTTTACAATGATTCTGTGCAACCACATTTTTTGCATACATATTTTCCTCTTACTTCAATGAATATGCAATTTCAGCCTTCCGAAAAAATCATAACCCTTTCCAACTTAATGGAGAACAGGAATCCAAAGAGAAAAAGGAAATAAAAAGTATGTAAAAATATACTGAGAACCCAAATGGAGAAATATATAAAAATTCTTACACTGAAATCTTCCTTTTAGTTCTTTACAAATCTGCACTATATTCATTAAATACCCAGGGAATCCCATACTCCATCATAGGGGAAAAGCCACCTACTAAAGTGGTGAGCAGACCCTTCACTGCAGCCCACTCTCTACCACCTCCTATCTTGCTGGCTCATCACCTCTCAGCTTCTTATAACCACCATCTAGTCCAGTATAACCCCCAGGACATCTCACCTCACATTCTGGCCAGAAGACATAGCCTGGATGTCCGCTTGTGAGTGGCACACACACATCTCCCCAGGCACACCCCACGGGGGCTCCCACATTTGGCCGGAGATCGCCCAAGTGATCGCTACCAGAAGGTTCTGCCAGAAACTCCTGTCTCTGTCACTCCATTAAAATAATAAATATTCAGGCTTGTCATATTCATCCCAAGCTGGACACTTGCTCTCACCATTTTCTTTCTAGTACAGGAGTGCTAGGCAGCAAGCGTGTCTCCATCCTGTTTCAAAAATGATTTGAAATGACTCGAGTACTGCCAGAAAGTACAAAGCTACTCACTGAAAGAAGTAAAGAGAGCATAAGTGAACATGTCTGATGAGATCAGTGGTTATTAGGTGCTAGCAGCCAGAAGTAGCAGTGAAGACATATATCAGCACAATCTCCTCCTCATTATTAATTAGTATTTGAGTATGACTGAAAGCAGAAAGACAGCAGCATTAATGTGCTTGCAGTAAGGTCAGTGGAACAGTTCACTATGCCCTATTTCTAAGTAGTAATAAAAGAAAAATAATTTTTAAAATAGACCTACCAGATTATCAAAAGATCAGACACAGGTGTGCACATATGAACAGTCCATCATAAAAACACAGTCTAGCTAGGCAGATCTATACTGGAACCATGTGAGAATGAAGGCAGATCAGTAACATTTGAGGTGTTGTTTCAGCATGATGCTGTACTTATCATATGGGTGTACCACTTTGCTCCTTTCTCTGCCTATAGAAATGGAGCTACCAAGTTTTGAAAGGGGAATTAAATGAAGAAACATGGTGGTTTTTCCCACTCCTGAATGCACTTGAGTTCCTGAACCCTTCAGCAAAGCTGCTGGGAGAGAAACCCATATTGTTCAAGATTATTTTACTAACAATTATTACTGGCTACAAAATACTGACCTGTTCATACAGTACACTGAGAAAACACGTACACCAAATGACATTGTAAATTACATAATGGAACAAATACTCATACTATCACTACTAAGCCCAGCAGTAATTCACACATGCAGGTCCAATACGTGTTCCTCCACATAACCCCAAATCTATCCCTGAAAAGCAGTGACAGGATACTGGCAGGAATGCCAGATGCACCCATCATCCATGGGACATTCCAGCAGGGTTCTCAGAGAGGCTAAACCGGTGAGCTCCTAGTGTGAGCCAACAAGTAACTGTCCATCGTTTGGGAATTGCTCCCTGCAATTCTGCTGTGGCAAAACAAAGCTCATATTCCAACAGAGAAGCAAATTATGACTCACCTTGAAAAATACATAGTGATACAAATGTTTCTAATTCTAAGAGTTAACTCTTTCCTGCTGAGAGCTTACTGTCTGCTGAAATGCCATGCCTTTCATTGGGCTTCCAAGGAGCCGATTTTATTTCCGCTTTCAAGAACAGTGTTTGATTCCATTCACTGACCAACCTCCTGTTGCTGTTTTTAGCATCACAGCTACACATGTGACAGATTTTGGATGGGAATTCAATTCTGCACATTTGTCAATGCCTAGCACAGCCACGCTTCCATTTACTGCTGCAAGGCAAGTAAACATTACTAAACATTAAACTCTTCGAACTTCAGTGATGCTGCCTTAAACTATTTCAGTATACCAGCATGCTCGAATTCTTCCTATTATCTTTCTCTTCTGCCAGTTGTTATGAAAGCAGTTGTCAGAGATGTGGTTGAATAGCTAAGGAAGTGAGAAAGATTTATGAAATTTCAGTCCCGATGTCAAACTACATCCTGGTTCTTAACTGTGTTGGCAGAGTCTGGGAAGCAAGAAGCAAGTCTACTCAGAAAGTTAAACTGACCTTTAAAGGCAAAACATCTGCTGAGAGTCATGAGAAGTTCAGTCAAATGGATTAAGGCAGCTGACCCGCTGCCTCATGGAACCACAAGATATTCATGGAACCAGCTATTGCCATTAACTCTGACCAAGTCAGCCGAGTACATCAGTCAAGAAGAATCAGACAGCTCAGAAGTTCACTGAGTAGTTAACTATTACTCTACTAAAAACAAAAACAACAACAAAAAGCCCCAACTCAAAAGATCTACCTAGATTTTTGTGAAAAGGATAGACTGAAAAATTCTAAATTGCTTTTCCTCTCCACAGAACATGACAGCAGAAAGCCCATTACTTTCCTTCATATCCAGACATCGAAACATGACATTCTCAAGCCTAAGTTTCTAACGTATTTTATTTAGGAAAATATAAATATTAACAATTTATAACAATTTGATTAAGGACTACTGTAAATGTTAATACATGTAAAGCTAATTAAAAATTCAAGTATAACTTTAAAACTTGAGCAACTCATTTTGAAATAATAGTTTGTTTCGGTAAATATGACAACACAAAACCGAAATATAGTTATAGTCAGCATTATGTAATTAATATACCCTGAAATTCTCCAAAAGACCCAGGTCCCTGCACAGGAAGATCCCAGGTTTCAATCAGAAGCCAACACTACTGAGCTCTGAAATCCAGACCACTGAGAGCCACTGCATTGTGTCTGCTGGTGAGGCACTGCTGAGGATACAAACTACAGAAGGAGGTCCTTAATTTACATCATCGCTTGGAGGGAGTTCAGAGGGGAAAGTAACACTTCTGCATGTGTATATAATCAAACACTTTCCGTGTTAGGCTGAGAGAGAAGTGCACTGCGATCCAAAATCGGGGAGGAGGGACAGATGGAGCTGTAGACAAACTGCCACTATTACAGGCCAGATGTATCTGGCTCTAAGGAAACCAAATAAAGGTCAGAGGTTTACAGTAATAAAGTGGCAACTGTAACACAGATGTGTTCACATGAATCAAACAGAAAACAGGGGCACGACCCAGCACACAAAAACAGTTACTGGTACTGCCAGTTTGAGGAAAACTAAGCCCAGGGCAGGTACTAAAATTCTTCCATTTAAAACACCACCACACAAAAGACTATTTCTGTCCAAATACTGCCTGTGATTTCTCTCTCTTACAAAGCCATATATATCTAAAGCAAACTTCACCTCAGTATTATGAAAGTGTTGTCACCTGATACAATACCATTGTAGTAGATGGGCAAAAAAATACTCCTAATACAATGTAGCGGTTTTGGGGACCTTTTTATGAATGTGTCATTAAGTTTAAAATCAAAAGGGGGAAAAATTCAGGAGAGTATGAAAACACTCTTCAATTTGCTAAAAAAGTAGCATTTCTCCTTTTAACTTTATGGATGACAGAAGTTTCTGTAGTGATGTTTATAGCTGCGTAACAGCTTTATAGCCAGAATTATGCTTGCACAAGCAATTTACTTTTGATTCAGCAGCAGGAGAAGGAGAAAATTAAATGGAAGGAGTTTTGGTGTTTGCATTTTGGTGGAGAAGTGTGTTCTCTTCAGCTTGAACAAAGTATTGCTACCTTACTTTTACTTTTTTTACTTTTTTTCCTCTGAAGCAGTGGAACAAAAGAAATGAGAGAGCAAAACAAAGTCTGTGCTCCTAAGGAGGGAAAACAAAAGATTAAACACACGCTTACTAAGAACTTCCATGCTTCCATTTACAATGGAACTGTAAATATTCTACCAGCATTTCACTTAAGTCTGAAAATTAGTAAAGTTTGTAAAGATTTTGAGTAAAGATTGTGCCAGACCACCTTGATTTCAACACTGCATGGCTCTGAAAATAACTAACTTTACAACATTACTAATGTCTTACCACACTGCGTGCCCATAAAAACTATGTATTTAACTAACATTCACCTTTTTTTCAGCATAGGTTCTTTAAAAACTTAATTGAACACAAAGGTTACTCAGTCCTCCTTTCTCCAATATCATCTTTCCATTTGCTTACAGGAAAACATACCTCCAGATCTGCCTGCCCACATAACAAACTTAATAATCGCTACACCACACCAAAGACATTCTCTTTCCTCAAAAGCCCTGCTTTGCCATCTGGAAAATAAACTACAGTCGCTGCAGAACGTATGGCATCTGGTGGGTACAACCTGAGCACAGCAGGGACAGCACTGCTATTGGCAACAAGGAAGCTGTGAAGGCCTCTACTTCTAACCTTTCCAGGAACGTGGATAAAATGTTGAAATAAGCACCCACAGAAACAATTACACAAGGAAAAGTAGGTAAACTTACGGAATCATAAGTATTAACTCCTTTCTTCTTACTAATTCTGCCCCAAATAAACACTAGCTTTTCATGTGTGACACTGAAATTTTCAAGCTTGTCCTGACTCTCTGTGCTCTTAAAGATGTGCGAAGAACATCCTGGGAAAGCACCCTGCATTTCACAAGTAGCCTCCAGTATTTCTAATTACAGCAGAATTTCTCTTTTTTTTTTAATAAGTCAAATAATATTTACCACATGAAGAATGACCAGAATTTCACATGTTAATATATTCTGCCGAGTCATAAAAAGAAATAAATCCATTTATGCAGTTTTAGGCACTGACAGAAAACTTGACAGACAAAATCTAACAACTGAATAATTTCCCTGAATTGTTTCAAAATTCAGGATATAACAAATAAATATTATTGTAAAATATATGAAGTGAGCACAAAGTTCCAGATAGAGCATTTCAGACACCACAATCACTTAGAAGCACGTGCACTGAGAAGCTCAATGTGGTTATGTATCTGCTATCACACTTAAACGATATGGAATTCGGCCCGCTGTGATTTCCAGAGCAGGGGCTGGGGTCTGCTAACAAATTCCATTCTGGTAAGAGGAATCCTTCCTTTCCATTTGCCATGCAGCAAGAAGGTGGTAGTGTTTGTGTAGACATCACTGACTGGGAGGTAATGCCACCAATCTCTGCAAATGTTTTATCACCAATTTGCTGAACAGCATTCAGAAAGAACCGGTGTCCAGGCCATTGGATTATACTCAGGAGCTCTGAGCAGCCTCTTTCCTGGGCTGGTGCATCCTGGGTTACAACATCTGCTATGCTGAGGGATGCTACAACTTGTTTACAAACTGCAGGTGGCTGGAATTCCTGCAAATGCTGCTTTTTTTTATTAATTAATTCAGAAAAAAAAAACCCCACACGTTTAGACACTTTTGTTCCTGAAGGCATTACCATCACTCCACTGATTATGCTAATGCTGTTCTACTGCTATTAAAATACATCTAGGCGCCAAGCAGACAATCACCCCATTTTCCAGCCTATTTAACAAGTTGAAAACATAACTCTACTCATTCTTTATTTCCTTGCTACGTTTTGGTGGGGAAAATAAGAAGGGGGTGGTGGTGAAGTTTCCTGTAGGGAAGAATAATTTACTTTTTAAAAAAATCCAAACCAACCTAAAACTAACAGGTATCCAATGTAAAGCCCCTACTTTCAAGAAAATCCTACAAATTATTAAATGACCCTGACATCATTTACTGGAAGCTACTCTGTGAAACCCTGAGTAACACAAACAGCTAAAGGTTTTTTGGAAGACAAAAGCAGGAGGTCAGGAATTCAGCCTCTCCAGTATTTCACTAAAAAACAGATTAACTGATATTTTAAACAGAGAAGGTATTAGTATTTTCTGGTCTGCACAGTTCATAAATTCAAAACCAGAACACTATTCATGTTATTACTCACAGTTTTATTATTTAAAGCTTTTGGTATTCATACAGCAACAACAGATGATTCAGGCTGCCTCTCAATGAGTGAACCACATATGTTTTTCCATCACATTACTACTCAACTGAAACATCACACTTCCATACTTTCCCCCCTTTCAGTAAAAAAAAGATGTTTTACGCCACAAATTCTGCTCCAAAACTAACAGGACTCCCCCTCTTTCCCTGCTATTGATCAAATATTACAGAAATGACGTGCTGACAAATCTACATTTAACACCTCTCATAGCTGCTGAAGGATTACAAAGGCAGACTTTTGCTGATATTGCTTCTTAGAATTCAGATCTTCCTCCAGAAAATTTAACTTTCTCTTTTGCTAGACATCACAGAAGACAATTGTGCTTGTGGTCTGAGCTTAAGTCATAAAAGCTATCAAAATACTTAATTGTGCATTAATTTCTGCAATTAAAGAATTCTCTATATTAAATCAACTTGCAAACACCATACCTCTAATTTTCAAGACCTAATTCTTGAGACCTATGTATTTGCCTCTTCTCTCAACCAACATACATATTCATCCAATCACCAACCTGGCAGAAAGACAAATGTACTAATATTTTAATTTATCATAAAAGAAGAAAGCAACATCTACATGGAGAGTCCACTCATTAGAAATAATCACGAAGCACTTCTTACCCTCTTTTCAACCCAACAAGGGAAAAGTCTTCTGAAGAAGCAGTCAGGCTCTAAATGAAAGGTTGTGCTGGGTTCGTTAATAACACACATCCAAGTGTTGACAAAGCCTGATTAAAACCCCCCAGACTTTGAAAGCCCTGAAGAACATGCATACAAAATACTGTTAAACTTATTTACAGCATGCAAAAGAAAAACCTGGGTTAACGTGGTTGTGTTGTCCTCAACCTAGCCAAGGAGGATTTCTCCAAAACAAAAAGTAGGAGGTTAAGATCAAAAACGACTCCTCCATTTACTGAAGACTTCTGAAAGTCATAGGAAGCAAAATTTTTGGTAGAAGCATCACATACAACCTTTTCATTACAAGGGAGATATTTATCTATCCTAAATTAGAAAAAACAAGAGAGTGATTTAGTGAGCCCTGCTGGCAATGGAATCTTATGGTCACCTATAAAGATTGACAGCTTGCCCAGGTGAAGGAACAGAAACCAGCACCACACTCTTCAACACAAAGGATTTCTTAAGGATAGTTTCCCTACGAGCAATTTTACAGTGCAGCTATAGCTACTGTAACCAATTGATTCCCTGAATATTCCAGAAGCAACAAGCAGAAAAGCACTGCCTCCCCATGAAATTCCACTTCCACAACAGTGTTTGTGGCACGAAACTCTGCCAAGGACTTTTTTGCCAGGATGCTTTGCAGACCAGTAGTTACAGCATTAGCAATGTGGTGAATAAGGTGTGACAACGAGGGATCAGGAAAGGCGGGTTTCCATCTCTCCTTCTGACTCACTGGCCCATCAGGAGCAGCCCTGTATCACCATAGCGATACTCTGCTTTCTGCCCTTGATCAACTGCCTTCAGAAGAGGGACTACCTTCTCTCATGCTCCTGTGCAGCACCGAGTACCACAGAGAATATGAACATTCTGACGCTGTTACGGTGGTGATGTATTCAACTTTTAAGTGTATCATACTTATTATTGGGGACACAAACTGGAGAATTCTAGCAGGAAGGGAAAACAGTTTACCATCAAAAGAGTCTACATGAGAATTAAGATTCAGTACAGAAATGCATTTTAAATGTCAAAAGAACGTGTTCCAGGTTGCTTTTATTGAACCAATTTGATTCCCTTCCACCCCTAAAACAAACACTATCAATGAGAAGTAATACTACCACATCCAGCTAAAGCTTTTCCCATTTGTTTGTTACAAGATTTGCTATTCTGAACATGTTTGTTCAAATTAAAATACAAAGGGCAAGTCATATGGCAAGATTATGCCCTACTGGAAACTCTTCAGCTTGTTTTAAGTAATACTTTGCTCTATAATATTTATCATTCTTAGTAGAAGTATGCATTATTCCTTCCAGTTCTAGCTGGCATGGGGCATTTCCATGTAAAAATACTGTCACTGTTTCCCAGTTTTCTGAAGCTGATGAATCTCAGGGGAGTGGGAACATGACACCAACAAAAGAAAAAACACCAACACCCAACCAACCCAAAGAAAACCCCAATCACCCCAAAAAAGTAAACTGATGACTCAGACTGACTGTACTAATTGCATTTATTTAGAAAGTTCCATGCAATTCCTCACTTTCAGTCAGTCAAGAAAACCCTCAGGAGCGTAAATATTTTCAGTGCTGATTTAAGCAGGCACACAGTAGGATGGAAGCTATTTAAACTTCTGTAAACATTGATATTAAAACCTGCCTTGGGCTCACTGCCCATTTTATATTTTTTATATTTTTAAATTCATATTTGCTATAAATTTAAAAATCTAACAGTACAGTTGGTAAAGAGTCCTGGTTATACTAGAAATACATTACTTTTAATCTCTCTAATACAAATAGCAACACTCAAGTTTAATACTAACTATGGCTTCTTTTGCATTTAAAGACAACAAGGTTAGAGAGTTGTCATCTTCAAGAGTGTTAATTGTCCTCAACTCAGCCTTGAAGTAATATTTTTTTTAGGATCAGCAATTCAAAAAAAGTAATCTCTGTGTATTTGTTATGAGATGGTAGCCAACAGAAAATGAATTCTCCTAACCGATATCCTAAATTGATATGAATGAAGAACAGTAAAAACTGATTTTGTAGGTCTTGTCTACATGAGGACTTTATTACAAAGTGGATTAGGGCAGGGATTTTAAAGCACAGTAAATTGTCTGTACTTCTAGCTTAATTACTTGAAGTAGATAAAACCAGACCACATAAAAGAATCTGCTGCCAAACAATAACAGTGCTCACAGGCTAGAAACACGGAATAGCAATTCCGGGCTTCCATGCATGCAAGGGTGATGGTACATGTGCAAGAAGCATGGCTTGATCAAACATGGTTCGTTATTTGTTTTGATTTTTTAAAATGTATTCCTGTATCAGTTTTTCAAAACATAAATCAAGACTCATCAGGTATGGATCATGGTACAGTGCATTACAATGCAAAGCTGTTACCCAGGACTTCATCGTGCCATTCATTAGCTGCTTCCAAACCTTTCATTCCCTTGTGGAACTGGTTTCTTCTGCTTGTCAGCAACAGAATTTTCCCTTTATTACCCTGAGAGAGAAACAACATGGTTTTTCTCATTCATTCCCATATTCTTAAACTGGACTTGTATAGGGGAGGGAAGAATAAGGGAAGGGTGACTAACATCAGAACTGGCTGAGCACACAGTGCGTTCAACACATTCTGCAAGTGCATGTCCTTATTAGCATTTTCCTTCACTCTTTCTCAATAACAAGATTATATGTTCTTAAAACAGTTTATAACGGAAAGACCAGTTCCCAAACCCTTTATTTTATATAGGATAAATTTAAAATTATAATCCTCCTTAAAGTTTGAATGCTTGCTGTTCAACACAACTACAAGAAGGAAAACGCTGCTTTCAGTAATTGTCTTTATGTAAATACTACTGACTTACAGAGTGGTCTTCTAAAATTAACCAGCCTGAATGCCAAACATATAAGAAATCAGGAAAAGAGGAACAGAAGAGTGGTGAGTAGCATCAAGCATTTGATTGTGTACCTTGATGTCTGCAATTTTATAATAACCAACACCCGATAATGTTCCCAGCCATGACAATATCAAGATGACAGCATACATCTTGTGGATGTTCCCTTCACACAAAGCCCAGGTCTGAGGCACAGAAAGAACCCAGAAAAGTCCTACAGATAAAACAATCGCATTTTGCCTACTCCTGGGGCACTGAACTCACAGCTCATGAACAGCACAGACTTCCTACACCTTTTCCCTTCACTCCTGACAAGTAAGCAACTGGCAACAAGCCTTCAAGATGACTGGCTAATAATTACATCATTGTATGCTTTCCTTCCACTGAAATAAAGGACCAAGCTTGGACAATAAGTAAACAATGAACTCCATTAGGAAAGATCTATATCTTCTCCTTTAACTGTTATCAACACCAAAGGAGTGTCCTTCTGCTTTTGTTCACTTTTTGTTCAGCTTTTTTGGGTTTGTTTCCCCAGGGATTTTAAATACAGGCCCACTATACCATAAACTTAAATTTACATCACAGTGGTAATACTTGCCAATGGAGAATTACAGTAATCATTTCTTCTCCATAATTAATCATTTCCATGACACAGTAGTTAACCAAACGCATTTCATAAATGCTGATAACAAGTGCAGAAGGAGCTGTTGAAGCACAGCATACAGCAGAGTTCACGATATAAACCCGATGCCGTTGCATGCAATATATGGTGCAAACTTAGCACCGAAGGTCAGCCTTATTGACATAGGTGCAGCTGCAAAAAAAACCAAACCCAACACAACTCAAGGTCATATTTGTTTAAGAAAGCAATAACCGTTCTGGGAAATCTACCTGGCCACACAGTTCATTCATTTGTTTCAGTGCTCCAAGTTTAAAGGTATTCGCTTCAAACGGAGTGTGATTTGCATATATGCTGAGACAATTCTACATGACTTGGCATTGCAGTGGGTGCCCGTGGAGGGAAGAGTCCCTTGTGTTAGAAGGGACTGAAGTCATAAATGCTAGTAATATTCCTCCTCTGAATAAACCTAGACAAGAATTAAACACCTACCCACTGCACGAACTAAACCCTGGTTTTTTTAAACAAGAATCTGCATTTACACTGCTTGGATTCAGTAAACGCACTTGGAGGCTGCTAGTTTACACAAATTAGTTTGAAGTTGAGGTTTAGATGGGATTAAAGGATCTCTGGGTATGCAAGTCTGCAATTTCCAATATCCACAAGAGGAGCAAGGGTTTGTGTAGAAATAAAACTAACATTTTCAACAACAAAAGTAATGAAAAACATTGATACCTATGAGTAAGTTGCCACTAACAACCGCTAGCTTTGTACACTGTGTAGGAGCACGCAGTCAAAAAATGTATACACATTCCATGTACACGTCTCACACCAGATGACAGAGAAGCACTAAGTTATCTTTATTTTTCTGATAAAAAATGTAATAGTAAACTACTTTGAAGAGGAGTAATTTTGAAATATTACAGTTAAAATTAGCATCTTAATTGCTTAAAATCATCTTTAAAAAGTAGCAAATCAGCAGTTTTTAACTGTTACATAATATATAGCTCAGATGAGAAAATCTGAGGGGAACTCAATCATCTTAAACAGATTTATTGTTTCACTTGTTAGCATTGTCATGTCAGCATACAGCTACATTTCCTTCACTCTCCATTCAAAAAACAGGATAAAGTTTTGACCATGAAACGCACAAAGGGCATCAAGAATTATCTGTTAGACAACTTTCTATTCCAGCACCCACACACAGAAAAACAACTAAGGGTAAGACAGACATGTTTCAGAAACTAAATTAATCTGAAATCTTTATGCAAAACTTTGCAAGCAGGAAACAATGGTATCATTAGAAAGGTCAAAGAGAACCCATTGGAATTTTTTTCTCATGAATCAACATTAAAATTACCTATATGTATTACCTCAATACAAGAAACATTGCTGAAATAAATCTAGTATTTTGTTCAGGTTCCAAGCATCTGAAGGTTATCTCATTTTAAGAACAAACAAATAAATAAATAAATAGATTATTCCATCCAGATTGTGACTGAAGTATTAGAAACTGGAGAATTCTACTTCTTAGACAAGTGCATTGGGGATACAGAAACACCAACAGGACCACTGCTGAAACTCCAGGAGCAGCAGGCCATGCCCTTTAGCGGAAAACTCACAGGTAACTGCTAAATTCCAGATCAAGACTAACCTCAAACTGACAGTATCCACCCTGCAACACAGGGTGAAGCCTGGCTGGTGTCATTCCCACTAAAGCTGACACAAAAAAGCACAAGTTCAGCGACAGGTCTGGACTGCTCGTTTCTTCACTTTAGCAGCTTTTCATCCCACAGCATTCTTCATGTCTGATATGCACAACAACAGGACAAACTCAGAGACAGCATAAGTTAGAAGCTGCAGAGTGGCATAAATCTAATTAAGCCTCAGTGGTAAGACTAAAGGAATGTAAATTAGAACCAGATATATATCAGCTTCCTCATGCAAGCTGAGCTGAATCAGACTTCCTCTGGATTCTCTCAATCCAGCTCAACATTCCTACCACATGGAACTCAAAACGAACTAGAGTCTTAGACAACAGTTAACCAAAAAGAATGCATTTAAACTCAAAAAAAGTAAATACATATGCAAAACATTTTAAAATGTAGTCAAAAGAAAATAGGTTAAGCTTTTGCTTTTTCTACACACATGTTAGTTTAGAGGAGAAAACCCCCACGCCAGAGTTATGGTTGAAATTGTTTCCTCAAGGACTTCCACTTGCTGTGCAAGAGTCAGTAACTGCAGCAATCAACCAAGTCTACTACTGCAGGATCAGTAAAAACTTGGTACTCCTCCAGCAGCAAGGGGAATGTGAAAGAACAGCTTTATCATGAATATGAGTTTTGCTAAGGGCCAGCAATGCAGAAGAGCTCATCAGAGCAAACTTCTGAAACAGCAAGCTACTGATACCTTGACTATTTGAATATACACAAAAATTCTGGGACTTGTTGTCCAAATACACTGTGTTTGTCTTACTTTCCAATTACTTTACTAAGTTGATTAGCAATGGCAATTCTTTTATTCACTATTCAAGACAATTACTTTTCAAAAAACATATAAAGGAACAAAGATCAAAAGAAGAAAAGCTGAATTCATCTCACAAGATGATTTTAAGCACAGAAGCCACACGCAAAAGCAGTCTGAAACCCAAAATAGCATTTTGTAGTTATTCATTCAGTTTTATACCCAAGACACACACACTTACACTACTCAGAACTGATAAAGACATTTATTACTAATCATATGAGTAACAGTCTGATCTACAGAGCAGCACTGCAATTTGGCACTACTGAAAACATTATTTTAACTTCAGTCAGCCCACCTTTAATACTTACTGTGGATGTCAAAAGCAAAAATATTACCCTAATGACTGGCAACAGCAACTCTGTAGCTGCCACTGACTCCATTTACAGTGATAACATCCTGTACCCATCTTTTAGTAGCAGGTGAAGGAAACCAAAGAGCTCATCACTAATGAGAACGGGTTTTTATGACCTGAAAAGGGATCTTTGCATCCCACTCATACCCACCCAGTTACAAGTTCTTCAATGAGACCAGGACTAACCCATATCACTGGCAAGTGTGAATTCTGAAATCATTTAGCTTGACAGCAGTCCCATTACAACTTTCTGTCTACTAACAACGCCAACGGAATTGGGAAAAGAGGTGCACCTTTATACCAACTGTTAAGCACTTTTTCAAAAAATACAGGAATCATCCTCTCTTGCACAGCAACCAATATCATAGAATCATAGAATGGTCTGGGTTGGAAGGGACCCCAAGGATCATAGAGCTCCAAACCCCCTGCCACATGCAGGGCCACCAACCTCCAGGCCTGGATCTACACAAGGTTGCCCAGGGCCCCATCCAACCTGGCCTTGAACACTTCCAGGGACGGGGCACCCACCCCCTCTCTGGGCAGCCTGTTCCAGCCCCTCACCACTCTTTCTGTAAAAAACTTCCCCCTAATATCTCATCTAAACCTTCCTTCCTTTAGTTTTAATCCATTCCCCCTTGTCCTGCCATTATCTGCCCTTTTAAAAAGTTGAATCCCCTCCTGCTTATAAGCTCCCTTCAGGTACTGGAAGGCTGCAATGAGGTCCCCCCACAGCCTTCTCTTCTCCAGGCTGAACAAGCCCAATATAAATGCAATCTATCAGTTTTGCACCCAAGGAAGACAACCTTTTAAGTGCTGTGAAGACATTTTTCTACAGGTCCTAAATTCAGTAAAACACAGAGGTTGGATAAGCCAACATCTAGGCTGATTCACAGTGCAAACATACAGCATCTGGATCCAACAAAGCAGAGAACTAAGTTTCAGACTTACGTTTCTCATCATCAGCATGTACTAGAGATGCTGCTCTCGACAAAACATCCAATGGAGTCTCCATTCCTCTCTGGATCCTGGAAAATTCAGAGTCAAAGTTTCAAAGAGTAAACTCACAGAGTCCTTGCCAGAACACACTAGGTGGTATGCCACTTGCTCAGAGCATACACACATCTGGTTTTACAGAAGGATGTAGTAATACCCAGCAAGAGCATGACAGCAGAAAGAATCAAAAATCCAGGTTTCTGTTGCTCTTTTCACATTGTACCAGCACAGAATTTGTTACAATTAAATCTTAACTTGCTGAAAACAAGGGAACACTGGAATTAGCTTTCCCACCAACTACTCATCCAAAGCAAACCAGACCAAATTCTCAAGCACTTGACCAACGACTACTGCCAACATACCTTGCAACAGGGTTATCTGCTATACTCTGTGGTCTTGCCTCCCACCTGCCAGCTTTCCATCCCAATCAATGTACACTTCAGCAATATACTAAGCAAAGGACTGTCCCATTAAAAACAAAACAATAAAACACTACCCAAAACCCAACAGAATTGTACAAGAGTTTAAGTGAACCTCTCAGTGCTTCACATGAATGGATTCAAGACAAAAAATGATATGAAAGGGAAAGGAAAGAAAAGAATAACATGTCAGGGTGTTTTTGCTGAAAGGCCAACAACTTCTAAGTGTTTTTAAATAAGAAGGCAACAGCATAGACAGAATTGCTAAGAAAAGAAATGGAGAAAGAGAGAAAACCCAGGACTTCTAACAATTCCACTGTGTTTTTTTCCCTGCAAAACTAGCATGCTATTCTGTCATAAGAACTGTTTACTGTAACTTACTTTACAGTGTGATTTTAAAAGAAAGAAAAAAAAAATGTAGTGGCAACTACAGAAATCTCAAACACATGTATTCAGGCTTAACAACAAGCATATGTTTGGAAACAGTTTCCTTGACTCTGCACTATAAATAATAAACCTCACTATGCTCCCTCCCTCTTCCTAAATAATGTCAAAGACTTTAAAACTAATCAACGATTTTAAAGCATAAGAGAAAGGATTTTTGAAGTATTTTTAAGTTTCAAAAATATTTTTTCAAGAAAGAATTAAAACCAGTCTTGTTTCCATAGAACTGTGTGAGAAGACATACTTGAAATAACTAAGCACAGTGCTTGAGGATAAAAGCATGCACTCTCTCTTCCTGTCACAATCAGCCTTTGCTCAAACCCAGTATTTTAACTAAGCTTATAAACCAGTTAACTCCTTATTTTAAAGACAGTGTATGTGGGTAGATTTTAGAGAGAAAGATCTTTGAATCTTACTTTACTAAGTCTATCTTCATTTAATATTTCTATCACTTTTGGCCACACTTCTCCAAATGAAAGCAAAGATTAGGAAGAAAGTGTTTCCTAAGAAGCCTCCAGCATCATTCCACTTTGATCCCTTACACCCTGATGCTTGTTGTCTTTCCTGCTTTCGTTCTCTTGGGATTTTAAGATAGCACCACTTTATTTCTCCCCAGACTGTTGAATACTGACCCTCTCACAAATTCCTCTAGAAGAGTAAAGAATCATTTGAAAGAAGGATTAAAACACGTCTGATAGGTAATGTAGCTACAGCAAACTGATGGCTAACTCACGATTCAGCGCTGATCAGCTGTGCCCTAAATTTCAGGCACAGCCACACAAATCTTTTTGGCCAACTCTTTAGAAAGCCCCTCTTGATAAAAAAACCACACAAAGGATATTAAGATATTTTTTACTGAAAACAAATGTCTATTTTCTTTAAGTTTTTTGGTAATTTCCAAATAATTGGAGTAGCAGATGCCCAATCCCTTTCCGGAACATGCTCCTAGTAAGAGAATTAGCTGGTGACAGAAATCCACCTTGAGAGAAGGAAACAGGAACCAAGTCTTAATGCTGTTCAGGAAATTAGACACTTTAAAAACAACTTCACCAAAACTGACCTCAATGTATTTTTGCAGCTTTGCATATTATTACAGTTTGTACCATGAGAGAGCTGCAGAAGTGTTTCTCTAATAGTTAAGGTCTTGTGGAGAACGTCATTTCCACTCAAGAGCTTCTCTAAAAGGATGCTGTTAATACAGAGATCTGCAAATTCCAGGCTGCAGTATATCTGGTTTTTGGTGGGGTTTTTTTTCTAAACACCCTGTACACATTTACAGTTATGAAAGCTGCCTTCAGGGAGCTACATACTTCCAGATAATTTTTCCAAGAATATCAAATATCCCTCTCCCCAGATCAAGATAACAAGTCAGGGATAACAGTTCAGGAAAGAAAGAAAGAAAGGTTGCCTACCAGAATGAGAGAGAAGGAATCTTCTCTTCAACAATTCAAAGCCTAATTCCATCTGGGCAAGGAGAGCAACTGCTGCTGCTGCTGCTCCCAGGCAGCTTTCACAGAACAGCCTGCTCATCCTCTGACCGAGTCATGTGTCAGAAATGAAAGAACAGTTCACTTTCCAGGGTTCTGACAAAAAAAAGCCAGTTAAAGAGCAGACTTCTTGTAAAAGCCAGTTAATTCTCTGTGTGACACAGAAATGTGTCTATGCAGCAGAAACTAACCCAAACCAATGCTGAATTAACATATCCCCATCAAAACTCACTTCTCTAGCAGCCCACGTGCAAGCACCGCTCTACACCACAACTGACTAGCGAAACACAAGCACACAAACTTCACTTTAACTGGATGGATCTGATTTAAGCACTATGGAAACAGTTTCCTAAGTATCTTAGTGGTTACAAAACTTCAGCTGTTAAAGAGACACAAGCCAAAAGCACTTGTACAAGAGTTCAAGATATTTTTATCTACTGTAATTTCAAATATTAGTTTAGTATCCTTTCATTTATCAATTACTGCTTCCACTCAGCACTCCCCCAGTTTGTCATCTCACCAACACAGCAGCTGAGAAATATTCTGGAAAAACAGTGAAGACCTAGGACACAAAGCAGTAAAGATACAAGGTCTGAAAGACAAAGAAGTTACTGAACACTGATTCACTAGTAATTCATGCGACACTTGAAGAACACAATACTCATTAGTGTAACATTTTTTCCCTCACCTTTCAAGCTTCTGCAGTCTCCCTGAATGCAGGGAATACGCTCAGCTTAGCAAATGCCTGTTAACAGGTTTTTCTGAAAAACGTAGAGAAATTAAAGCTTTTGAAAAGGAACAGTTATGTGATTTCATGGATTTATATAGCACCTTTCACACATCAGGGAAATCACACGGGGAAAAACTTGTTTGAAACTTAAGTAAACACGCAGCAAAGAAACCAGCACCAGAGCCTAACTCCAGACTGAACAACGGGACATTCATTCAATCCCACAAAAGTTATTATTCACAGTGGGATATGTCAGGAAAGATCTGCAATTAAAAGAAAAATTTTATACTTGATGTAAAAAAATAGGGGAAATAGCAAAGGAAGTGAAAGGAAAGAGGAACATGAAAGCTTATATTTACAGCAGTAATCTCTGTCAGGGAGCTACAAAGGCTTTTGCTAGAACAGATCTTCACCAGTAGCCAAAGTAACAAGTTAGGTGACAGAAACAAAAATTTGGATGATAAGAACAAAAGGCCTGTACAAAAGCCATGCTGTGCAGATAAGAAAAATCGAATTTAGACACAGTTCAGACATGAAGATTTGAAAGAGAGGTCACAGTCATAGAGATTCTTGGATTACAGGTCAGACTGACAATGAGAATAGTAGCAGGACCAACAGCCATTGCAAACGCGTTAACAAGAAACATGTGAAAACAGACACTAGTCTCTCTCAAGCTTGTTGAGTGTGAACCAGAGATAAACATCTACATGATGCCAAGGAGAGAGAAAGGCTGAACCTTTCAATGCTGCAGAGGAAAGTCTGTCACTTGAATTCAGATGACTGGTGAAATTACAGAGATAAGGCTGGAGGGAGAAGTGGATGAATAAACGAAGCCCTTTGTAACAATGAAAAAGTGAGAAAAGAGTGACAAGACACTCATGAAACAATCAAGAGTGAGAACTGAAGTAACCCTAGATTAACACAAGTCCTGGGAAAACAAGATGAAGTTGAAGAGCGTGGTCAAATAGGTCAAAAGTGGCCAACGTCTAGGAAGGTCCGGATGCATTATTTTCCCTCCCAGTCACATCCAGAGCCAGAAGGACCTACTAAAAAGGGACTCTGGTTGATTTTTGTGGGAGAAAGGTAAA
The DNA here is from genome assembly GCA_013400835.1 of Zapornia atra. Taxonomy (NCBI): domain Eukaryota; kingdom Metazoa; phylum Chordata; class Aves; order Gruiformes; family Rallidae; genus Zapornia; species Zapornia atra. Next base: position 211,617 of record VZTU01006709.1, read on the forward strand.
CTGAAGAGGAAATCCAGACACAACTTATCAGCACAATCAATAAGTCTATAGAGGAAACAAAGATAAAGCAGCAGTTTGATGTAAACTAGGTCAACATATTTTATTTTTTAAGATAGGAGAGAGTGAAGCATATTTGTTCTGTGAATGAGAATAGTGACAAGCAAATAGTATTCAGTGTGCCCTCAGTAGCCACAATACATTTCAATTCCTTCAGCTTCTACTTGTGGGTATGTAAGTCCTGTGTTGAGATATCATGCGAAATGTTAGATGTGAGTGCTCAGCTTAGATGGCGATTACCACACAGCGCCAACCATCCTTCTGCATTTACAGCTCTCAGTCTTTGGAGCAAGTTCAGGCTACTCGGTCAAAGGAACCATTGAAATACCACTTATTTAAAAAACCCATATTTAATCAGTACTTTGGGGTTGGTTTTTTGTTTACCATGCCTGTTTTTGCATGTGGAAAATGTGTTTGAACAGGCAAATCTTCAAACAGAAGCAACGACTTAACTTATCACACAGAAAATTATAAGCTTACAGCAAGACTCTGGCATTTTACCCTGTGCTTTTTGTTTTCTTGTTGCATAAATCCCCCTTAAAAAGGCAGCATTTAAAAAGAAAGCTATTAGCAGCAGTATAAGAATTAAAAGCTAGCAAAGGTAGGAAATTAAAGGTGGAAAAGTCTAACCTGACCAGATCTTGCATCTACAAGGGCCCTCAGTCCATCCTATATACTATACATTCTGCTGCAAACATACCACGAAGCATCTAACCACAGTACAAGGAACCAAACCGAAACTGCCTTTTATAATAGACTTTCAAATGTGTCTGAAAACAAACAAGTTAACCTTCTCAGTGCCTCCATATGGCAATAGTTCTGAAAACTACATACATCTAAACAAGATCCTCCTGAAACTTTACCATGTCAAGGTACTTCTTAAGTTAACATACCCCAAAGGTCTGGATCAGTGATTTTCAACCTGTTTTAGATCCTAGCCAGATTCGTTACTAGCAGACTGACAGATCTACCGCTTCAAGCACCACTTCTGGGTGCCATCATTTAGGCACTGGGTAATTCCTACTCTAAAATGGGTATAAAAGTTACGTGGTGGCATTCACCTTGCTAGCATCCTGTGCCAGAACACCCTGTCCCCATTCCCATAATGCGCCTTGGAGATGCTGGAGATTCAGCAACAACTGTTTCAACACAGAAGTGCACTTTAAAAAGCAACACAAACGTACAGTGCAGACACATCCAAACTCTACCAGGCCAGACCTGTGTATTTGTGACAAAAGTAGATTTTATAACTGATTTCAAAAAGCCTTCCAACCCAATGCCAAATATTGAGACTATAATTGGTGTATTAGAAGAGAGAGAGGTGTAAGGAATTTAAGCAAAACACACTCTATGTGAGAAATACTCTCACAAGTAGTCTGAAAAATAAAAATTAAAGGCCAAGAAGCTTGGAGAAAAGCCTTAAAAAGAAAAGTTTACGTATTATTGAGGCAGGAGAGCAGATTGCTGCCAGATTTTACACAGTTCTGAATCTCAGGCTTCTTAATATTGTTGCCTACAAAGAGAATTTTACTCAGGTTTCATGACTGTTTGCTCCTCCATAAGGAATGTTCTTTAAATAACTCCCTATTCAAAAGTTAGAGAAAATCTAATCAGAAAAATTACTGTGGGAACCCCAGAGCTCTTGATCAGCCAGTCCTCTCCAGTTTAATTTAAAAAACATCAATTTTTCCTGTCCTTGATAACCCCGACACACACAGAGTAAAAGAGAAGCAAGCTGGCTTCATAGTTTCTCAAATATTAGTGGAAACGGTTGTGAAATTCCCATTCATTGCACTTTTGGAAAAGGCGCACACCAGTGTCACGTGCAGTCAGCTTCACTCAGAAAATTAATTACTTCTGATTACATCAGGGAAACATAAAGCAGGCTTGACTGAACAGACTGAAACTGCAGTGCTAAAGATTAAATTAAAAGGACCTCTACAAATGGAACATGCTAGAGGGGGAGTTAAAAGCCTTTACAGTGCCCTTCCGACTCACTCTGATGGATTTTCCCCACACGAGCCTCTGGCACTGCTGAAATCCCTGGGATTTTCCCCGCAAGGCAGGCACCCTCTCTCGAAGCCAAGGTGTGAATGTAAAATGGCAGTCAAAACGCTCCCCGCTTGCTCCCGCCGCTTCGAAGTAACTTTCCTGACAGGACTTACGTCAGGGTATTTCATAACAGTTAACTTTCGCATCCTTCGCGGTACCCTGGGCAGCCTCCGGGCTGCAGAGGCTCCGGCCAGCGACACCCCCCAGCTCACCAGGCAGGAGGGGCCCGAGCGTACCGCAGCGAGCGGGAGCTGTGCGGACGCCAGCGGCTGGCCCTCACCCAGGCCAACACCCAGGCCCGAGGCGGTACCCAGTCCCGCCGCCCACCCGCAGAGCTGCCCCCATCCCCCTCCGGCAGGGGAGTGGACCCGGGCGAGCCGCAGGCCCAAGCACCGGCGGGAAGGCGCCGGAGAGCGAGGGAAGAG
>VZTU01006709.1:214706-242644 GCA_013400835.1 Zapornia atra
GGAGCGGAGCGGAGCAGGCGCGGCGAGCCCCGGCGCCGCTGGCCCCGGCGCCGCTCGCTGCACGGGCCCGGGGAGGAATCCCAGGAATGATGGAATTCTCCTCCTAGCAGGTGGGGAGCGCGGATCGGTCCCATTGGCTAGGCCCAGCTATGAGGTCAGCATAATTAGGGTAATGAGGCGCTGACATCATATCCTCGCAGGTAGGGAGAGCGCGGCGCAGGAGGAAGCGGGAGTCGCGCCGAGCCAGGCCCCGCCCCGCCCAGGGGAGGCGCATCCGTCGTGCACAAAGCGGCCCGACCCCGCCAGTGGCGTGCGGCTGCCTGGACGCGGGAGTTAGCCGGGGACCGGGGCCGGGTGGCTCCCACCGCCCGAGGCATAGCGGCAGGCCGAGGGAGGAGAGCGAGGTCACCCTCCCGGCTGCTGAAGAGCGAGCGCGGCCCGAGAGACAAGTTAGAGCGAGAGACCATCCCTGGGACTGCCTGCCCAGGGCCGGGCTGCAGGGAGCAAGCACGGACGCTACTGGCCATTGCCCGGCTGGCTGACCGAGGCTTTAAAAAGCTTTTTTAGAGCTGAGAGGAAACAACAGACGCATTTATTTAAAAACGGGTTTGCAGAAATGCACCACGTGCCTTTCAAATTGAAACGCATCGTCGCCCAGCCTCTGAACTGAGACACACAATTACAATACACACCAACGATGAAATGCAAGCTGTTCGGGCTCTTAAAGCAGCTTGCTACAGCCAGGCTGGAACGGCAGGGAGGCTACACCCATGTATTTGACAAGAATTAAAGATTCTGACAGCCTGAGCAGATCTGGCTTTTTCTTTAGTGCATGTTTACTGCCAGTATTCCTGAAGCTATTTTTCCAGAATCCCTTCCTGCATCTGATAGGACTTACTCAGCCATCTGAGGAAACACCCAAAAGTCAGACTTGTGTCAAACTACAGCAAAGTTATAACCACAGTCTACAAAGAGCTCTCCTGGACTCCCCCTTCCAGAGTACAAGCTCCCTTTGCCATTTCAAAAAGTCTGAAAGTTTGGCCACAGCCAGAATGATCGAGTCCCTCAAAAATCAATTACCACAAGAAGCCCAGAACACAAATGCTCCCAGGATGCCAGCACCTCCCTGCCACTTGGCGCATCTTGGCATTTCCATTGTCTTGCAGCAGCACTCATTCCAAGTTTGACATTTTCAAGACTCAAGCAATTCAGGAACACAATCTTGCTGAAGTACTTTGCCTGGTTTGAGTAATCAAATTAAACTGTCAGACAGCTTGTACATAACGAAACAACAACTCCTCAGAAGCCAAGACTTTACCAATGTACCCTGAAGGACCCAGTAACGCAGTTTTCATCAACAGGCATTTTTTGCTTGATAAATTAATCAGCAGGAGGATATGGGAAAGCACTGTACTCATGTTTTGTTAACCACTATGAACAACAGTCATCCTCTAGAGCATCTTTACCTTCACAAAGGCCACAAGGAACTGAGGTTGCTTCAGATGGCTCTGAGAGTCCATTGCAGAAGAGAAAAAAGGACCAAGAAGTCAACCTGAGGCCCCACTGCAAGAAGAGGCCTTGGGGTTGCAGATTTATGGTGGAACCTGCAAAGAACACAGGGCAACAGAAATACGAAGTGTCTCAGGACAATTCTGCTGGTGGTATTTCTCCTATTCAGCTCCTCCTCCTTTCTCTCAATGCAACAGACATATACGCTAATAAATACCAAGAATATTTAAGCAGTAGCACAACTGCCTGTTCTCAAGGCAAAAAAGAATAGTACCAAGGCACAGCAAGGTTTATTTTAGAACCTGAAACTAGGATTTAAATATGAAGCACAGCTCCCACCTTCACCCATGGAAGGAGCACAGCTCCCACATTCACCCAGAGGTGCAACCAAAGCAGCATCCCAGCCAAGGAGCATGGGAGGCTCCTAGATTAAAAAAATAATCTACCACAATCATGCACGAATACCTGATACTGAAGTATTTTCATATCCTTGCAAGGACAGGTCATGAGATCTCAAGGCCATCAAAAGCTAGCCAAAATCACATTCCAAATGCTAAATGAAATCCAGATTGAGACTCGACACACTCGGTGTATCTAATAGAAAGGTTTCAGTTGCTAAAAAGCTGAACTGCCCAAGTCTAATAACCACAGACATTTTTTTGTATAATCTTAATCTGTGACATTTACAACAATATATAGCAGTTTTAAGTTGATATTGTATTAATAGACTGCTGGAAAATATTTTTGTTATCAGCAAGCAGAACAAGAGTCTGATGATCTAATATTTGGAAAAATGGTAGTCAAAATAGTAATGTAATAATTATTTGAGGAAAAAAATAAGAATACCAGTCAAGAAAAATACTACGAAACATGGCAAACAAAACCACAGGCCCTGAGAAGAGCTCTGAAATAGACATGGGTACAGATCATGAGAAGGAACTGCTGCAGAGTAATTACAAACCTTTTTAATATGTATCTTCAAGAAGAGAGTATGCCACTCCTGTTTATAACTGCTGGAGGGGAAGAGGTAGGAAGCATTTCTTTGTTTAGAGACAGAGCTCCTGGGATGAGGTGGAGCTTGAGAAGGAGACGTCAAAACAGCTTTTGATCCTTTGGATATGCTACTGCAGCTCCCAGAAAAAGTTTTAGAACAGGGTATTTATTAAACATCTGAATATTCTGAGGGAGCATCAGCTTTCTGGGAACAGTGACCCTCTGCATTCCCATACAGACAGACAGACTTCCCCACAAGTTGGGTGCCAATGTTTGTTAAAACAAAAAATGAAGTGCAGTCATCAAACATCTGAGATCTTCAAACCCTGAGCAGCTAAGGTGTCGTAAGAAAGCCTTGTTGATGCTGCTGAACTCAACACACACTAAAGCTTAGCTGAGCTGTTCAAAAGGCAAATTTACACATCAGCAAAGCAAAACCAATTTAGTCTGAGGAACCACATTTTGGTTTGCTTGGGTGTTAAAGTTTGTCTTTCATTTTGCATGTACTTTATAACCAAATGATAGCAAATGCTCTTTGCTGACTCAGATACCAACAAAAACAGACTTTGCTGAAACACAAAACCTGATGGTGATAGTTGAGGGTTTGTATCAAATGAAAAGAGAAGGAGGGCCTTGGCCCAAACCCAGGCACCCAGGTAGAACACCAAAGGTATGATTCCAATCCTGGGACTCCAGTTGTCACTCCTTTTCCGTACATGTAATGATGGCTGTAAAACTAGTGACATTCTCCAGACCACATAACCAATGTGACCAATGCATGAGTGAGCCAGAATTGTGAATGACTGTGCATCCCAGGTGTAGCAGTACCTCCTGCAATACCTCCTAACTTTGCCTTTGCAGAGGATGCTTGTCAAGCAAAGATTTGCTACCCTGAATTTGTGTAGCAGCCCACATTCCCCAGGCCCACTGAACAACGTGTTAGCACAGTTACACAGAAAGACAGCAACATTTCATGGGCAACAAGAGGTGCGAGGTCATTTCTGGATATGTTACATATATCATACATATATGAACATATATCACTGTTTCAAACTTGTTTTATTTTTAATTTTTATACGTAGAGGAGGGAAAGGACCTGAGAGCAGAGAGAAAGAATAAAAGATACTGTCAAGTGCGGTTGCACTCCACAGGGAGATCTGATGGCCTCATTCTACAGGCCCTACTCAACCATTAATCTTGTAATTATTATTGAAATGAAGCCTGACAGCTGTTCCATGACCAACTAAGAAATTAAAACATTTCCACTATAATAACAGCTGTTTAAAAGTGCCTTGGGCAAGTGTCTCCTTGTGCGTGGGCCACAGCAGTGAGATATGCCTTACTGCTGTGAAAGATTTCTGTGTTTAGAACTAGACATGGACACTCAGTGTGGAAAGGGGCTCCAACCTGCTCTGTAAACCATCTTCCAGTGATTTCAGCTGGTGAGGCTAGCAGCAGGGGGCACACGTTGTGCGTTGCTTCCATTGATAATACAAGTGTAAAGCTACAAAGAGATGCTACTTTTTTCTCTAGGTGCCCATCTAAGGCAGTGATTTGCCAGCTGCGTTCACTGTACATGAAAGAGGAATTTCCCCGAGTTCTTCCAATTTCTTATTGCAATCTCACTTTTTGGTTCTGTTTTCTGGTGGGTTCTTTTCCTAAACTGCATCAATACAGATGCTTGTGTCACAACAGACAGGAACTCATGAAGCTATTACCTTAACTCTGAGGAGAAGCCCAAGACATACTGAACCCTGCACAAAGATCATTAACTTTGAGCCAAAAGCAAAGACTTTTCCCACAGCTATCACAACACATCATTATCTGTAACAGGCTTAGTATTATTTCACAGTATCTGCCAGTACACTTGCAATGCACACCTCCATCTATCCACATCTTCTTTTAATAAAACAGGTTAACTTTGCACCAAATTACAGCAGTTTCTAAAATGGTATCTCAAAGTACCTTTTATCCAAAGCAAACCACATTGTGTCACAAGCAAAATGCTTCAGTAGTAACACTGCTGAACACTGAATCTAAAACTCTTCCCTGCAAAAACCTAGATTCATTTGCACTACACCTTACACAAACACACCCAAATTCAAAACACTGTAGGCACACAGGGTTGAAAAAGACACTTTAAATTTTTTTGAAGATAGTTTATTACTTCATTAGACCATAACGTGTTAAATTGCAGTAATTCCAGACAGACAAGTTGATCCAAACTGTAAGCTGATGGAGATGGTTATTTATTACCTGCTTCAAGACAAAGCTTGCCCTCTTCATAATTGTCTGCTCCATCATCCAAAGGAAGATTAAAAGAGGCAGTATAATTTCAGTTGGAGCAGGGTCATAACAACAGCATAATCTTCAAGCAAACAATGAGATACTTTCAGAGTCAAACAGAAATATGAACACCACCAACTCTGTTCTTTCAGAGCATTTAACCACAGGTACTTTTTACTTGCTTTGTTCTAAAGAGGAAGATTCCACCCTATGGAGGTTCCCATAAGATGAAGACAGACAAGATAACAGAGGAGGGAAAAAAAAAAAAAGATAAAAAGGGGCATCAGATAAAGGAGTGGGAGATGAACAAATTAACAGCACCCTGTGGCCACAACCCATTGGACTTAATTTGTCAACATTTTGTTAAACACCACTAAAGTGACCACAGCTGGTTCACAGCAAAGCTCTGAATGACAAAATAAGTGCAAAACAAGGTCAGTATACTGTGTCTTACTCAGATATAAGTATTTAGTGTAACCTATTTATTATACACTTTTTTTCCTGATTCTGCCCTCTTCTTGTGCAGTAAAAACATTCATGTAATAGATCTAACTCCCCATTAGATTTGCACCCTAACTTCCACACAGGACAAGAGAACCTTTAGTGCAGCTGGGATCATTAAAATCACAAACGGTTTGCAGTTCATGTTTAGATGTGAAATGATTTTAAGAGTTTACATACCAACTGGCTGTAAACTACACGATTTACATACATTTCCAGGCTCTAAGAAAAGGCTATTTAGTCACCAAAATTTCCTCTAAACCAGACACCAGCAGTAGGTCACTGGACAGAAGTAACATGCCTGCCTAAAGGAACTGGATGGGAAAACACTGCCTAAAGCACTTCCAAATATCCTTGCCTATCAGCTCAAAGATGCATGAGGGAATCACCCTGTAGGAATGAAGTTTAGCCACACGTGCTGTATGAGAATACCTGCATGAACTTTAATATTGTTCCTGTGTGCCAACTGTATAGCTCTTATAGCCTGATCCTGGTAATTACTGAGGACTTAAAATTCTTACTGACCAGCAATTTCTAGACGAAGGTCAGTTATCTCACCAGGACATGTGGGCTTTCTCATTAGGTTTCCAGATGTGTCCATGTCACTGATTTCACCCCAGTACAAGCTGGCTGCCTGCAGACTCTGGCTTTGTCAGGGACAGGAACAGGGATGGAAACAAGGCAGTTGCACTAAGACAAAGTAGGACGTCAGACAGCAAGCAGATCATTTTAGTTATGAAATCCATGGAAGAGCTAAGCATACTGGGGGTTTTTGTTGTTTTTAAATACAAGTAACACTCCTTTTCCTATTGTAAAAGGAATCCTTCTGAAACAAGTCACAAATAAACTAGGCAAGGAAAGGAGACATGTTCTTTAAAGATCAAAAAGCAAACCAGAAGAAAACAAATGCTTTACTTTAAAAGCACGTATGTAAGTACAACCTTTAAATATAATCCATTTTAAAATGTAAAAATTTAAAGCACAGCGATGTAGTTTCATCATCTCTTGTTACCTGTACAAACGCACCTTCAAACTGCCAAATTGCTCCTGACTCAGTCTTTTACTTGGCAATTTTCTAATCCAAGGATATAGGGTCAGATTGTGCATGATCATCTAGGATGTAGCCCCAGACTCAGGAGGCAATGGTGGGGAGGAAGTGTTTGGCTGGATGCTACTGTAAAAGTAATTTGGTTTTAAAGAGCCCTGCCCCAGACTGTCATCCCAAAGCACTGCGACACCATCATGAGACAGACATTGGCAGGCTGCGCTAAATCAGCTCTTCCCCCTCTCCTGCACCACTTACTGAAGCATTCGAAGAAGCTACTAACATCTTGGCTCTCACTGCTGTCTTGTACCGGGAGTGAGCCAGACAGTTCATCACTGCATAAGAGCCAGACAACTTGAGGAGGGCAGAATGAAAAGAAAAAAACAAAACCACAAAAAAAACCCCACTGAATGTCTCTTTCTCATGCTTTACTACTAATTTTAAAATAAGAGGTTTGGAGAAATTTTGGCAGGAGGCAGAGATTAAAAAAAAGAGTAATCCACTGTGTGGAAACAAAACTTTTCCAATTTACCAAGTATGCCATAGAACTACATAGATTCCATGGAAGTGAAGTAACAGAGATTAACTCAATACAGCCAAAATGAGATATTTAACTAAATTATTTACCTAGCTTGTTTAACTGAGTAGGGGAGACATCTTGAAGGTCTCATGGTACCACAAAGGCAAGTGAAGGAACCAAAAGAGTGTTATGGTTTTGGCTTGTTTGGTTGGTTTTTCCCTATAGACAGTCCTTTAGGATTGCAGAGTCCTAAGAATCAAATTCTATTCAAATTTAAAAACAGAAAGAACCCTCTATAGCCATTCCACATCCATGGAGTTTCAGTCAGATCAGAATATTGGTCTTTGCAGCTGCATGACTCATTTTCTCCAGAAAAAGAGAGTGCATAAATATTGTCAAAGTAGCCATCCACCATTAATGAAAAGGTTTTGGCAGAATGCTGGATTCTGGAGGCAAAAGTGACATTTAAATTCTTACACTAAATATATAACTGAAATATTTGGAGTTTTTAGGAATATTTCAGAATCTATAGTCTGAAGCTGCCTATTTGTGTACTAAAACTTAATCTATTTCTTAACATTTCTGATTTAACAAGTCTGAGTAAGAGGTTAAAACATGCAAAAGTAAAATGATTACAGCCTCTCCCTAAAGCAGTCATTAAGTTCAGGATCAGTTAGCAACTGGGCTGTAGATAAATATCTAGAAAAACGGGTAAATAAAGTCACTGCATAGGTTCATGAAACCACAGTATTAAAAGTGACAGAGCTGCTCACTCAAATAAAAAATGCACCAGAAAATATCTACACAAAGTAATGTCTCTTCTTCCTGCAGTAGGTAATACAAGAAAAAAAATAATTTTCTACACACTCAGAATATCTGGCCAGCAGAAGTGAATTTGAAAATGAAGACTGCTTTGTCCTCTGTGAACACCTTGCCCAAGAAAAATGATCAGACACCCCATGACCTGACATTCTGACCTTCAAAGCATATTTCAATTTCAATTCTATTTTTAAATTAATTGCTGGGAAAAGGCATGAGTCACAACCCTGCTTGGATCCCCCTCTACTGGACACTCACCAAGTGCTATGTTTGTTCTAAAGTTTCCCAAGTCAGAACTGGCTTTAGCATTACCTCCTCAATCAGTTTAAAGAGTCTGGACCCTGCGGTTCAGTCCCTAAGCCACCTGGGAATTCTGGTGTCCGCATCCATCTTTCTCTTCCCAACGTGGCACAGACATTCGGTGCTATAGGATAAAGTCCTGCTCTCTAACAGAAAGGAACCACGCTTGTTCAGCTGTATACTACCTAGAGGCACCTTGTTTATGACAAGGTTGCAGCTGCTACTCTCCATCTGTTAGTCAAATTCACTTACACTGAAGGTCAACCAAATCTAAAGAGAAATTGCACTGAAGCACAGGTGAGAAATACAGTTGAAACAAAGTCAGGTGCATTCAACACAGGCTGTGTTTGCAGGGTCATACAGCCAGCCACCTGGAGGAACTCACTACTCAAATACTTGGGGAAAGGGGAAATGAGCAACCAGTAAAGAACACATCTTGGGCTGATGGAGATCAGCATCCTGTCCTGTGTGATACAGTCCTACACACTCTCTCCCCCTGAAATCTTAAGTTAGGAACAGCTGAACTGGTAGTCCAATGGGTTTCTCACAACAGTAGGCAAGTAAATAAAGGAACACAATAGTGAGAGTAAAGGCTGTAAAGAGAAATGGAAACAAAAAACTATGGTTATGTATCCAGACAAATTCTGATTATCCAGTTTATTCCCGCTGAAGCAAGAGACAGTTACATACTTCACTGGTGCTGTCGGTCTTGGAGCCAGCTAGGCCCATGCTGCTGACTCACCTATGGAAATCCTTCGTCACTTGATTGGGTCCAGGCTCTTTGTTACAAAGAAGCCTTTTAAGACATCAAGAAGTAAATCATCTTTAATGAAAGCACTGTTACACAGGAAAAGAGGGGATGAGGCATGAAATAATATCCACATTGCGATGGCCAAACCAGAAAGGAGGGCTATCTGAAGAACAGAATGAAAGACTTGCTAATTAAGTCAAGAGGAGAAACAATAAAACAATAAAGCAGTATGGAAACAGAGCGGGAAGGTAGAAACAGGAAAGTTCCAAATGGAATGAAAAGCTAAAGTGACTATTTTTCATGAAAGAACAAGCACACCTCATTATGACAAAGAGCTAGCAACATATTCCCATGTACTAACTTCCCATGCAACAATCACTAGTTATTTTAGTGGATTACAGCTGTACAGCCATAAGAAATCATTTCCACATAGTGTTGAGGAACTTCAAAAGCAGCTAACAAGTCTGAAATCAATCTCTTCTCTTAAAAGTTTTACATAGCAAAACGTTGTAACAACTGCATAAAGTATTTTATATTAACAATAGAGAGGAGTTCAGACTGCAAGCTGCTCTAGGCTATGATTCATTCGTGGCTACCTGCCAAAAAAATAAATACGTTCAAGACCAATGGCCTCAAGGGGAAAGGGAGGCCACTTTTTAAAAAGCACAGAGATAAATGATTTACAGAACAGAATACAGTGTAAGATTTCAGCCTATATGGAAGATGAGGAAGGACCTTCTTAGGTCTCGCAAAGATTTACTGCACAGACTTGAACACTGGCAGCGTATCAACAGATGGAGTAAACTAAGAACTATTAAACTGGGATTTGCAAAACTCTCTCCAAAGAGCAAGAAATGACCCATTATATTGCTATACACAAAGAAAGTTCATAAAGCCAAATCAAGATACGTAATGGGTATTTCAGCCATGTAAGACAAACACGGGCAGTTCAGATTACAGCAAACTGCAGTAAAGTAACACCTGTAAAGGGAAAGACCAATCCCTGGCAGCATGACAAACAGTTTAAAGGTTGGGAGGGTCTGACGCCATACGGCATCTGCTGCACATAAAAATGTTTAATTAGCTGCTGAGCAGCAAGCAGTACATTCGTATTTTTTCTAGGAGAACATTATTTCTTGAGTAAATGCCCTCACTTAGCTAGTAAGGTTCAGAGTGAAGATAGGTGTTCCCGTACAGCAGCTGAGCTCCACACTGACTTGTAATCAACTTCTAATGCTCTGAACAGCCATTCCAGTAGCAAGCACCCTCTGAAACACCAAAAACACTTCTACACGTGTCTTACATTAATATTCAGAACATTAGCTTCGACTGCATTGCTAATGGTTTTTAAAAAGACAGCTACTCTCTTAAATCCTTCCCTGGAATTAGAACTGCATTTCACTTTTAAAAAAACCAAAATCTAGATTTCACTGCTGCTCATCCCCAAGCTTAGCAGCAAGGAGGAACTGAAGGAGAAGCACTGAACTGCTTAAGACACCAGATATCCTCATAGGGCATGTATCAGAATTCAAATAGAATCTATCTCCAAGGTACCCTCTCAATGAAAGGGAAAATGGCCACAACCTCAAGGTGACAAATAAAAACCACCTCAGGGAACAAGCTGTTCAAACCCAGCCTCCCCTTACACTGCAGCCAGAAGGGGTTCACCAGTGCCCAGCTGTACTGGGACATCACATACATTTTTTCAATTGTTTTTACTTTTGAACATTCAAGCCTGAGCTATACGTTGCCATTATTCTCAAAAAGGAATTACATACCTATTCAACAATGGTAGCAATGTATGCATTTTAAGTCAATCATGTGATTAAATGCTCTGCTAGTAAGAATTCTCAACCAGATGCTGGGCAATCTTGCAACACATCATCTCTCTCAACCAGTGCTTGAAGCAGTTATAATTTATGAGCCAGTGGTTTTACATCCTGTGGTGCTGTTATTTAACCAGGTTTAAAAAGCCCCATTTCAAAAAATGAAATTAAAATGTACAGGTTGGTCAGGATGGCTTTGTTCAGTGATATTACTTCCCAGCACAGCTCATGATGTAAAAGTTCAATTAACGGAACTATTACAGGAGGCAGGAACAAGCTCCTTACAAGGTGAGAGTGCCCAGTTTTGCAACTGCCTACTTTAATTTGGTCACATTGCTTATTCTGTGGATAAGTTTTTGCTCCATCTGTGCACCACAGATGTCCCTTTCTTTTGTTCCCTTTCAGCCCATACATTTCTATACAGCACCTAGGAAAGCCTGCGTCCTTGAGGGAATTATGGGAACTGCAGAAACACAATAGTTACATTGTCATTCACAGACATAGAGAGGAGATAAATGAGGCAAAATCTGTAAGAACGTTTTAGCTGTTAGCCTTAATTATCTTGTTACATATTCATGCAAGAGTTTTCTAACAGTCCAGTATGCAGCAATTGACATTTTTTTAAAAAACATGAAACCAACTGTATTTTTCTGCTTACAGTATTTGCTTTCCAGAAGTTGCCTACAGGAATAGAATTCACACACAGAGAAAAACACCATTTCACTAAGAGTGACTTGCACTAACTTTGTCAAAGACAAATCCTCGCCAGTGGTGAACATCCTATCCTTCAGGAGCCACAGCTCACTTAGGCTCTTTCCACACAGCCTGAAAACAAGTAGAACTACAGAAGAAACCCCAGAACATATAAAATTCAGTTACATTAAAATGACAGCCATTCAGCTCGTTTGAAATTATCTTGTTTCCTGCAAGGAGTTGGTATGTTATGTGCTGTCCATTTCAGTTGCTTCCCCCACACCCCAGATTAGGACTTTTTTTTTTTTTTTACTTCCAGCAAGTAATACAGTGTACCTTACAAAAAAATTGCTAATACCAAATTGCTGGTGTAAAAACAATCACTCTTTTGTCCATGCCACTGCCTTTCCCAACAGGGCACTTTATATGGGACAAACAGATAAAAACTGTTACCTCAGTAGGTGCCAGCAGTGCACGTCTTACCTGGTAACTATTTTGTTCACAAGGTCATGACTCCATCCATTTTTCTCATGCTGTTCATTTGCCTGAAAGCCTTGCATCTGTCAGGATTTGTTCCTACCACCAGGATCAGTATTCTCTGCTCTTAAGAGCTTTCCCCCAAGCATACCTAAGTAAGTTAACATCTGATTTCAGATTGCTTTTTGCTAGAGTTTATGCTGAAATGTGAAAAATTGTACGGCTATTGCACTACGTATGACGTTAATTTTAAGGCGAATAGGGTATATTTTCTATAAAATGCTTCCAGATTCTCCAGAAAGGAACCTCTTCGTGCAACCAAGAAAATCCTGAGCCAAACCCCAAGGTTAATTTAATCTAAGCAGTGGCTTAAATTCCCTAGCTCTGTTTCTTGTAATATAAACTGTTCAAGTCACAGACTTTGGTCTCTTATGGATAGGGACAGAGAACACCAGTACCACAGAGAAAAACATCCCCTAGCTTCAGTCCCTTCTTTTGCAGAATAGGCCACAGTACCAAGGGCAGTCAGCCTCCCAACAGCAGAAAGGGACACTGGAGAGGATGTATAGTACAAGTACCACAACTATCTGACTAACTATAATGAAAAGTGTTTGGAATCTGACTATGACCTTAGAAAGTTACTATTTTGTAGTAATAATATTATCCAAGAAAACTAAATAAATTTTAAAAGAGTACAAAAGGGACACATCTATTTCCTGACCTTGGGTTCAAATTTTGCCCCTTTAAACCACGATATTTAAAATAATCAATATTTAAAAGTTCCCCTGTGATTAAAGTAAACCTGAGTGAGTCATATTACAAGCAATAGTACATTTGCTGTCTTCTTCCTCCAAATTTATGCTTTGAACTTCTCCCTGGAAACATTTAGTAGCCAATTTCATTCCAATATTTTTTTTTCAAGTGACATCACTAAATCAAACATAGCTTGAGAGATCACCCTACTCATCATTTAATACACAAGAAAAAAAAGATACATGGTAATCAAGAAAACCACATTTTATTTCCATTTTGAAATTTTATTATCGTTAACATTCTCACAAATAAAATTAAGCATTCTCTCAATTTTTATTAAGAAAAACATCCAAAATTAGAAAACCCACCTGACTCAGCACAGAAAATCCGTTTACTATAAATGCTCCAAATTTATTGTGTCACACAAGAACAATGCCAGAAATGTCCTTTCTTAACTGGCGTGATTAGTGTAACAGGTTATGTAAAATGTCCAATTTTCTTTAGTTTAGCTGATTTAATTAAACAGGGGAGAACAAGTTTTACCTTGTGGACAGCATTTTCAGGAAGGAAAGAAGCAAACAGTAGGTATAAAAAAAAATCCCACCTTTAAAGCACTGAGATGGAATCTTCTGCCAAACACCACACATTCCATAAAACTGCTCAAGGAGTTCCTGAAGGTCAAAGTATGACTTTCCTTCCCACCGTGATACTTCTGACAGTGCTTAGCTAGAAGCTGGTCAGTTGTCATCTCCGTATCATGAAAGGAATGTAGAATTTTCAAGAATGGATCTGATACCTGACAAGTTTCTCATTTCAAATATACTCTCCCGGACCCAAATTCATTGTCAAGTTTTTGGGTTCAGAATGTCATGCTTCTGAGGAAAAATTTACTTTTCATGATGTGTACTCTGCAGAAGCACCCAGTAAGCATCCTCACAAGATTCTAAGGCTGAACTTGTATGTGCAGAAATAAATAGATATGAAACTGCCCTCTTGAAATACATTAAGACTCAATGGACTCTCCAGATTCAAAAGTCACCAACAGAAATAAAGTTGGGACAGTGAATATTTTGGAAAAGCCTGGGGGTATTTTGGAAAAGCCTGGGGGTATTTTGGAAAACAAAACTACCACTACATAGAAAATGAGTGGCTTTGGGCTTTAATTCGTATGTACAATCCATCCTTTTTACTCAGGGTGACTGAAAATCTAAGGTATAGTATACAGGAAAATTTGTTCTGGTATTTACACAGTGTAATTCCTTTGCCCTATTACCATCAAACCTTCCCCCACTAACAAAAGTTCCCATTTAGTCATAAAATTTGGCATGTAAATTATTAGAACAGACTTCTTAAATGTGCTTCAATCTCAAGTTAGAAAAGCAACATCTGCAAAATATTTAGAGAAAAAGTACCATTTATTTACCCATACACAGTATGTAAAGACTCAAGATGTCTTCCTTAACCATCCCTTTGTCATTTTATATAATTTCTTCATACTGTAAGTCAAAGATTTCTTTGCCCCTAAAAAAAAAAAAAAAGAGAGACAAAACCCAGAAAAAAAAATCAACATTTAGGAAGGCCAACTTAGTATTCAAGTTGTTACTACATTAAGTAAATTACTTTCTCGGAAAAACGACAACCTAATCCATCAGGCAGACATGCAAATAGCCTAGCCTTGTAACGTTTATAACATGGTTGTAACGACACACATAAATACTTCCAATAGTATCAAGGCATGCAAAACAGAATAGGTTCATTCTGAAGGCCTGACAGTGTTGCATATAAGCACACAGAAACAATGGCCATCTTAACTAGTTCAAAGGGAAATTTCTAATTTACATCACTGTTCCTAAATGCTAAATATAGAAAAGCTTTTAAACCACTTGTGTCTACTGCAGATGCTTTGCAAGCCCTTTGTTTTCTACTGCTCAGTAGTGTGTCCACCTGAGTAGGACTGTACTGTGGCCTGGTGATGGTCACCAGCAACCCAACTGGCTATATACTGCAGCAGGACACCTAGGCAGGACTATTTAGAGAAATACAAGCTGTTACAGTGTGCAGGTTCATTAGCTGCCACATATGTAATAAGGATCTAGTGGTGAAAGCATTTCAGCTCTTGAGGCACAACTCCACCACCAGATTCTGTTGATTAAATGAGGTCTAATCATCAAGAACCACAGCTATATCCAAAGCTGTGCAGCCAAAATTCTGCTGAAGGGATAAAGGGGAAAGAGAGAACGGTGTGAGCCAGGACAAGAGAACAGTCTGCTCAAGGAAGGCGAGCAAACTCTGCATGACTGGTAGGCAGCAAGCTTTATATTTCCATATCTTACTTTACCCATTTCGTCTGCTAATCAGATATTAGTTAGCCTCATTTCATGCTATACACAAGGCACAAGGTTGCTTTGTTCTACACAGACAGGTGAGGTGCTTAGGGACACGGTTTAGTAGAGGACAAGTACAGTTGGACTCGATCTCAAAGGTCTTCTCCAACCTAGTGATTCTGTAGATCCGTTCTACACAGTCAGAAGTGAGAAGCATCAAACTGATGACCCTTGATTGAATGCAGTCAAACACTGCACACCACCAGCAGCTTTCCAGGACAAACAGCCCCGGAGCATTGCTGTGCAAAGGCCTGTGCATTAAAAATGAAAATGTTTTTCTCACAGGAAACGTGCTGCTGACTGCTGAGGTGGAAATCTGTTCTGGTTCAAACAAGTTGCAGAGTACATTATAACCTCCTTGAATACTTTGTTATTGCCTCATCCTAACTAATGGCAGCTACCATTTCACCACTGAGACAACAGCACATCTGCAAGAGTAAAACCACTCAACTCGCATAATGAAATGACATCTGTGTCCTTAGGCAAAAAGCAGTATTACTGAAATGATGGAAAACCAGACTAATAAGGCATATACCCAGGTGAACTGAAAGGAGCGCAAATAACAAGATGATGACATACAGCTATGATTTGGCAGGGCTGACAACATCAGAAGTATACCATGGGCACCAATGTGAACACCCTGTCACAGGGATGTTACTTTGAGCCAGTTTCAGTCCAGACAACTTGCCTGTCACTTGTTTATAACAAGCTTCATACGAAGCTAGAATAGCTGTCATATGCTATCATCATCCTGCAGTAGCCCACAAGTAGTGAACTCCAGTAAATACCATTATGTGAGGCCTATAATGAAGGAAAGCATTTCTGACTTTTCATAAAGACACAGAAGGATTTTGCAGCAGTCATTGCCTCCAAGCTTTTACAAGTTTTGGATATGACAGCTTTGAGGATGACTCCCACACAAGGTGTACAGTGCACCCTTAAACCCTTTCCAAAGTTCTACCAAGGATGAGTGTTCTCTTGTAGACCTGGAGTAAAAAAGAGAAAGACACAACCTTTTGCTTGGTTTAGTCATCAAGCATTTGGAAACCTAAAACCAAAATATTGTTGGTCTTGGCATTTCAGTGGGCCTCAGATCCTAGCCAGTGGAGCTACTTGTTTTTCCTCCTTTTTTTTTTGATTAAAAAACCACCCCCAAAAAACCCCAAACCCAACATAAAGCAGAGTGGCTTTTCAGATTACAACAAAGTCCAATCACACCCTTAAATTCAAAACTGAAAATGCAAGTTTTTAATGATGCACAAAAAGCTTTGATTCTAATGCTTACATGCACAGATTAAGTAGTATGCTTACTACAATCTTTCTTATGTTTATTTAATAGAACACTGTTTACAAGACTGACTAAAAGTACACAGAAGCAATTCAGCCAAAAGACATTCAGCCAATATGACACAGCAGAACACAAGGAATGATTTTTCGGAACAAGTGAGCAACTTCGACCCAGGTTTAGTCCACCACAGCACATACTTTTGGGTGGGGAAAAAAAGCAGGGTGTGGTAACATTTCATTTTTAAAAGGCCGTAGAAAGTAATCAAATGAGGATAAAATACTTTAAGTGAAAGATGCATTCAGTATTAGTGGTCTAGAGTCACAAGAAGTCAAACGAGAGAGCAGTAGCAAGGAAAAGGGCATACTCTATTTCTGAAGCAATGTGATGGAGAGTAAAAAGCCTATCACAACCAATACACTGTACCTTATTAGTTTTGTACTTCCTGTGTAATTGCAATTTAAAGAAAGTAAACTTCACCTTTTGCAAAGAATAATCCACACATATTTTCAACTTAAAAACCATGTACATCCCATATATAAGCTCAGATTTTTCTATATTTAATAGGTTTTTGCTAAAAGCAGCACACTAGCAGAGTCATGATGGGCTTTTCCTTGCAGTGTCTCAAGAAATATTTAAATTTTAAGCACTTCACATAGCTGCACTAAAATTGCACACAGCATTAAGAATTCCAATTGCAGAACACAGCCAGGCTGAGCTCAGGCACAGCACATAAATGAAAGAAATGGTTCAAACCCCCAAAGTTAAAACTATGTAGCTGTACAGCTTTGAAAAATCTCTGTCTGATCTCCTTCGTACTATACAGTCCCTCAGATACCAAAATAGCTCTGCCAGAATCAGTGTTGTTCTGCCATTCCAACGAAGGTGGTGTACTTCTGGAAGCAGAGTATAGCATGTGGCAAACCAAAAGTAATGCAGCTGATCCAGCCCTGCATACAGTAATTAACTGCACTGGCACCACAGCCAGCAAGTCAGCTTGTTCTGAGCTTGCCAACCTACTTGACCTATTGCAGCAGCCCAACGTAAAGAATATTTTTCTCCTTAATATTTTTCCCCCGCAGGAAGCAGTCTGCTGAACTCCACCCACTAGAGCCTTATGTAATAAGATGCTTACATTTCTGCCCTAGCACATTGTGCTACAAAGCAAAATAGAGGTTTATACATACAGCTGGTTTCTTAAAGGAGCCCTCAGGGTGATGAGTCACATCTGTAGTAAAAGTTAATGGCTGTAATTATGGCTTAGTCTCAGAATCCAAAGCAGTTGGACCACATGAAACTGTCTTTCTACTTTAGCTATGAATCCATGACTTGGTGGTTCTACCTCCCCTTCAGATTTTTCCACTATATGATACAGAAAGAAGACCTAATGCGCATGGAATCAAGACCACAAAATTTCAGTGTAAATACAAGTTGTATCTGGTTTTACTTAATGATGCACGGTCAGTTTTTTGGAAGTGTTAGTGTGATAAGAGAGTAACTTGGCTATATAGCCCCCAAAGTTTCCCAGTAGATAAGCCTGGCTGTAGTAGTCCTTATTTCCTTTTCAAAAGAAAGACTAATGCATATACTGCTGAAAAGCTGTCACGTGGAGGCAAATAGTTGCATATTTTTAGTGTATTGTGCACAGACACGTGCCAGCTTTTTACATGTATTCACAGTGAAGGGCAGTGGTATGCGGTATCCGCCCACGCAGCTGATGAAGACAGCAGTTACCACAAATCTACAGACTATTTGATAGGTAAAATGTTTATTACAGTTAAAAAAAATAATCCCTGAAGACATAGTATACTAATATCCCAGTTCTAAGAAAACACATTACTCAGAGAAGCTACAAACATTTGTGCTAACTTAAAAATATCTTGAACAATTGCTTTAGCTGATGATTTACAATCATGTGATTGTTTAGGTTGGAAAAGACCTTGAAGATCATCTAGTCCGACCATTACCCTAGCACTGCCAAGCCCACAACTAAACCATGTCCCCGAGCACCATTTCTACACATCTTTTAAATACCTCCAGGGATGGCAACTCAACCAGTTCCGTGGGCAGCCTGTCCCAGTGCTCGATAACCCTTTTGGTGAAGAACTTTTAATTCATAGTGTTTTATTTCTAAAAGATTTTCAAGGCTTGCAGCATTCCTCTAGTAAGATACAAAGAAGAAATCTAAGCTGAAGAAATATCAACATCTCCTTCAGAGAAGCTAAATATAAGAACTTCAGAGTTAGTTCCCAAAGATCAGGCAGACTCTGCCTATGTGGGAAAATAAATCAAATGACGGTGCCACCTCTAATGGGTAACAGAGAGGCAACCTCACCACAGGCTCAAAGAAATACAGGCACATTTGCAAAAACTAAATAGGGCATTTAACAACAAACAAAAACATAGAGCTCGAGCTCAACTTTAAAACCACACTGGCAGAGAAAGATGAAAAAAGTTCTCTTAAATGGGTTGAAATTCTTTATTTGCTTGTGCTCCTTGCCAATAATGTTAATACACAGCATGCCATCTCAGCAACGACTATTCCTGATTTTAAATCTAATTTAGAATCATGCTGTGCACTGGACTACCATGCTACAGAGCAGACACTAAGCCTTTCACTTTTTTTTTGGTGTTCCTGTTAAGATAAAACAATCAGCTAAACAAATAATTTTGTGTCCCCCGTTACATTTTGAAAAGAATGATGGCCATGTAATGAAAACTCATTCTTTTGCAAGCAGACACAGGACAGAAGTACTTGTAGAGTTACTAGGAACAGCAAGAAAAATAACCATAGCTTATTTAATGGAACCACTGATTTCATGAACATCTTTCACATTTCTCTATATCTTCTGTTCTTAATATAAGCATTGCAGAAAGACAGAGCCATAATAATTTTCCTTAAGTCTCTACTAGAAAGTGAGAAAATGGGTCTTAGGGGAACAGAAATTGGACAAGATTTGGTTAAAGAATGAAGAAATACAGCATCCTCGAGGACTACATTTAGAAGCTCAACACTTTCCTGTGATATATATTCTTTGCACGCGTCAAGCAAATGCTTTCTATGTAGGCATCACACTGTTTTATCCATGCAGAGCATCTCAGCTAATATTGATATAAGAGCCCCAGGAAAATGCAAAGCAAGGTGAACAGCATTAATGCCTGCCTCCCAGTGACACATTTTTTAAATTAAGAAACTGTGATTGGGAGAAAATCTTCATTTGAAGACACAGCAAGATTTAACATAAAATCAATCATAAATATTTAGAGAAAAGTATGTTAAAAAAACCCCAACAAACCACCAGGCAAAAAATTTCTACAAAAGAGCTCCCAAACCTATCCCTCCTAACTCCAGGGAAGATCAAAGATGATAAAAACATCACAAGTAAGGCCCATGCACAGGCTGGTCAGGTGATGCCTACATGAGCAAGCAAGGCAACTCTCATTTTACGTGCAGCGGTACACATTACAGACCCAGTCCTGATCCCTACTGAAGCAGCAGGACTCCCCTTCTCCAGCCAGGGTGGCTGGCACAGTGATGCTAAGGAAGGTCAGCTCTACAGGGAAGCTTTGCATTCACTAAACACCATTCAGAGGTTAGGAAATGCCAGAAACAGTCCTTTCCCAAATCCACCTCATTACCCTCAGCAAGTAAGCAGCAAGTAACCCCCAAAGGATTCGTCCTGAATTCTGTACCTAATGGTTTTGGACAGATGCTAGCAGAAACTCATAAATACAGTTAAGATACACCAAACTAAATTATGCTAAAAGAAACCTAAAATCTCCCAAGCCTCACTTCAATTTGGTTTGTGTTTGAGGAAAAGGATCACAACAGCTTTGCTCTACCTGAATCAAACTGCAAAGCTGCATTTTTGACACTGAAAGCACTGGTAGAAAATACATGTTTTTAAGTGACACTTTATGTAATTGGCTGGTTAGAAGACAACTACATTTTGTTTTAAAATAATAAAAAACCCCATCAAAACATAAGCCCATACTATATAAAAACCCAAAAGCATTAAGCCAAAGGGAAGAAATGGCATTTCATAAATACCTAGTTTCAGATGCATGAAACAAACAAGTTAAAAATTACAAGTTCTAGTAGAAGATGCATTCGGGTCTCCCGAAAGTCCTATTAACAGCATAAGCTGTAAGTGATTTACTGCATGACACACAAAAGGAGCTAATGACTCCCAGAGGTGATTTACTGTCTATCAGGACAGAAGGAAAGCATAAATAAGCTGACAAATCCTAACTACTTTTATTCACACTCTTGCAGTCCAGTTACACACAGTTTTGCCTCATGGGTCAGTCCAGCTGCTAGCTGTCACAAGCACTGAATTCAAGATGATAACACTGTCTTTGACCCTCCCCTCCAATTATTTTGCTCCACAAAATCTACTCTGCAGGGATTTAAAAAGAGACAGGTTACAAGCTCATATTTCTAAGAGTCTCATTGCAATACAGAATGTCTTGATCACTAGCAGGTAATTTTGAGAACAAATGCTTAAAGAAAAAGCTCACCTACTTGGTTGGAAACCTTGTAGTGGAAGCTCACACCTGCAATATGCCTAACTCATACCAAACAAAAAATTTGCTTTTTTCAGTTATAATCTTCATCTCCTCCAGCTTCTAAACAAATTTAGGTAATAGTTTGGTTATACTTCTTCCAGTTAATAGATCTAAACTAGTAACAGAAGCATATAAACACATACAACTGTCCTTGCTTATTTGCTTCAGCAGACCACTAATGGTCCAGGAACACTGCAACTTGTGTTTATCTACAAGGAGGTAGGAAGTGTAATACGGAGCCACCAACTTTAGTACTAAATGGGAAGGGAACAGCAGCTGTAGAAGTTTGGATAATGATTCTTCAGCAGGAAACTATAAAGCTGCTTTTAAAACCAGTAATGGCATCATTTGTTCGTAACTGATTTTGTGGAATTAGGAATAGATATGAATGAGTTGAGAAAATTATTTGAGAAAGTTCAGGCAAGCAGCAAGGAGTTTTCACTTAGCAGGAAGGTAAGGCTACTTCCTGATCAGTTTTAAGTAAATAAAGGCTCAGGTCTTAAGTTGCTTTTTTTTAAACTGAGCTGCAGTGCTTTCAGCTTTTTAGAATGTAAACATCAGGGCACCTTAAAGTTACATTTATTTCAGAACTCAGAAAACAGGATGAAGTTCCAGCTTTGATACTGGCAGTAACTTTCATTCAATTAAGGTGTCTTTGACAGCTGAAAAGCATCCCTAGTTTTCCCATCTTTCTACACAAGCAAGTCCTTTTTTCCCTTCTACACCTTCTCTCACATTGACTTTGTAATACTCTTTTTCTAAAGTAATTAATTTTGAAGTACAAGTTACAGTAATCTCCAAAGTTCACCAAGTATAGGCTCAGTTTGGAATACATGACGTCTTAAAATACGCATCTGTCTTCCAAGCCTGACAAAAACACTGGATCCTGTCAAAGTTCCCCCTCAAAATTCACCCCCTACTTTATTTTATGATGAAATAACCTTATAGCCTATGTAACACATATTTACTATGTGCTGTTCATTAAGGAATCTGCTCATGTGAATGATAAAGTATTTTTTCCCATATTTTAATATAAAAAGAGCAGAACTAGTTACCAGCCAAATCTGGACCACATATAAACCAAAGTTGAAGTCAGAAGTCTATTTTTTTTGTAACTTTTGGGGGGTTTGCTTCTTTAAATGTCATATATACTCCAGTTCCTTTTAGCATTTTACAATTTCTTAATAGTTATATGAAGCTTTAAGTATTACTTTTATTCTCCAGGGGCTTTTAATTAGACATCCACAAAGTTTACTCTTTAAACTCTCATAACAAGTCAGTTTGGGGCCCTATAATTTTTACTTTGTGAAATCAGAAGGCCTGTGTTGATAGAAATCACACACATTCTTACCAGCTGTTAGTATGGTTTTAGCACTCTGCACTATACTGGAAGATCTCACAATTCCTGAAATGCCTGCAGACAGAAGAGAGCACAGATGTTACCCATCTCAACAGTTCTGTGGGGATTTTTCTTTAATCCTTCAACATACACAAAAAAGTTAAATATTTTTTCAGTTATACAATCAAGCCAACCTGCAATTAAAACATACATTTAAGCTGAGAAAGTTTCTGCTCTGATTTGTCATACTAATTGAAAATATTCTCTAAGCTATTTTAAATTATTTATATATAACATGCAAAAATCCCCCAAATCAATATTTAAATAGATAACCAGTAGGAATTGATCAGATTAATTCATTCAGCATTCCTATTATTTCTCTAAGATAATTAATCACAAAGGATTCAGAGTTGTTTAAGTACTGGCCTATTAACTTTCTAGAGCAGAACAAATTATACACATTGTTTGCTTCAATATGAAATTGGGGTTTCGCACTCCTCTGATGAAGTAGAGATGCCCATCTTGTGCACTGGTGGGTTTTTTGGCTTTCTTAATGATCAGCTTTTGGAGATAAGGCTGGTTTACCACTTTGCACTCTGGCACAGTCAGTCCCCATTGGCCAGTGGTTCTTAGGGATTAACAGAACAGTATGTAAAGTGTTAATACTTTTAAAAAAAGTTTTATCTATTCTACCACCCACACATACATATAAGCATACTGATACATGCAGAACAAAACCACTGTACGCTGTTAAATGCTTAAAAATGTAGAAATGCAGCAGTCCCAGAGTTAAGTCTTCCAAACTGAAATATACCCTTCTGCATTAACCGGAGTGTAGAATATAATTTAAAATACTGCTTTTAAATCCTTCTTTCAAAGCTACTTCTATAATGAAGAACAAAGCTAGGGAAATTCATGAATAAGTAAGGAGGATGAAATATTCCAATGAAAAATAATTTTTAGGGTTAGGGGTGAGGCAAGGAAGGGAACAAATCATGTTGAGCTAGTGAAGTACCTAGGGACAATGCAATTCAACTTGAGCAATCAGCAATGGCTTGCCCTGTCCTTTACCCAGATTCTTGAATTAGGAAAGCCTTTTGATGACAAAAGCAAGAGAGGGGCTTTGACTTGTTTCTCCTAAGAATATAAACTGCTTAAGACTGGCTCTACCCAATGTTTTGATACTGAACTGCTGTCCCCCCATGCAGTCTGCAGTCCTAACCACGCCTGCAGCACGCTACACAAACAGAACCCCAAGCACACTTTGCTCCGGGTGCACTTGGAGCTCTAACACTATACTCAGCTCACAGCCACCACAACTCCTGCTCCTGGAGTCACCTATTATCACACTACTGTTGCAGCCCAGCCACAGTAGCACAGAAGCTGCCATAAACTGATGTGAGAGATGGACACCTTGATGTCCAGGTGTAATTCATCCCATACTGTCAGTGGAGAACTGCAACCCTTGGAAGCTTTATTTCCCCCCACAAAAATCCATTGAAGTGCTCCCTCAGCAGCTGGCCAGGGTCCTAGTGGCTTTTGGGCAGCTAAGCATTTTTTACTGCGCTCAAGGAGCTTGCAGAATTGGTCACCTGAAGCTAAGATGTGTCAAGTTCTTCAAAGATGTAAAGGACTCTTCAAATACTAAACCTTTTCATTTTTCTGCAAAATAATGACATATTGACGTCTGCAGGATAAGCTTTAACTTACTCATACATTATCTTGCTTCAGAGAAGCTACCTGATGATGCAAAACACCTCAACCTTTTTCCTTAAAGCTCCAAGTCTCTACCAGAGCTCATCTATATGGACCAGCTATGAAAACTGGGAAAAGTACTGCCAGCAATCTAGAAAATTTAATGTAGCACTGCAATGTGTATCTTGTAGGATACAGAGTATAGTATTTAAATGAAGTTATGCCAGCCAATGAAATCCTCAAGGTGTATGCATTCCAGAGTTACACAGTCTAAGCAGACCACACTAATTCCTAAAGACATTTTTTTCAGAATCCAAAACCTACCTTTCTGTATATCAGTAGGAATGCTATTCGCTAGGATTTCAGAGAACCTGTTTGCTACCAAATAAATCCAAACCTGTACTTTTAGGAATACATCTCAAGACTAACCTCTTGTTTTTGTCTTCCATCTCCCTAAATCATCCTTCTGAACTCAAAGAACAGGTAAAAAAGGTCTATTTATAATATCTTAAAGGAGATGACAGACACTGATCTAGGCCTACCTTGATGTACCACAAATCCACAGTCAGGGTCATGGGCAACCTGCAGTAAAATTTCTTCCACATCCCTGTTTTTTCCAGGAGGGTCTACCAGAGAAGTTATCTTTTGTTGCAGAGTCCTTGGCAAAGCCATTAGTTGTGCAAATTGACCTTCTGGACTTTTATCAATCTGAATTTTATAAGAAATAAGACAGTAAAAGCATTCAAGTGTTAATGAAGTACGTTCTCTTTTCTTCAAAGAAGTCAGAAAAGTTTTCTGTCTCTCTCTGACCACTGATAAACATCACAAAGAACACAATCCATTTCACTGGTAAAAGTAATTAACTATGCTAATGAAAACTTCCCAAGCACTGGGAAAGTTCTGAGTTCTGAGTCCGAAGAATAACTCTATGCAAAGATGTTCATTTTTATCCAAGGGAAGACTAACATACACACATGATATTGTTGCCTCTGCAGACAACTGTTCATTGAAACTGTACCATTTTTTGCTCTATCCAATTTCCTTTGGAAGCATAAGTACACTACAATGAAAAGGTTCCCAAAAGACCACTTAGCTCAGTTTCTTCTGCCTGAATATAATCAAACTATACACACATTCATTTCAAGTTTAGTTTGAAAAACATTTTCTCTGCTTTAAACTCAAGCAACATCTGGTTTGTGTAATTTGAAGGAAACATTCGTTCCCATTTTACAATCTAAATCAGCAATTTGATGACCCTTTTTTGAATACAATAATACCAACACACATGCCTGTATACCTTTATACAAAATGTAAACACAAGCACTGAGAAACAAATAATGGAGCAGATCTCCCCAAAACTGCAGGAAAATATGAAGAGCTCAATTCCTCCCACACAACTTTTTAGACAGTTCATGGAGACATCAGACAGGAGTCTAGCTGCCCTATAGACACACACCCTTTAGTCAATAGGGAGAAAATGATATCCAGATGAATCACCCACCGACTACAGAGGGAGCCGACAATGAGCAGGCTCTTCGCATTATGTGGGAGGAATCCACGCCTGAACCAGAACTGTAAGAACGAGTGTCTGCCTTCAACTGTTTCTGAGGAATCTTTTAAGGAAGAATTTTCTCTGTAACTCTAAAAAATGTATACTTGGAGAAAGGGTTTCTATTCTGCATTAAACAACACTCCTGATAGCAGTTATCCTCGTCAGTCTGGAGAGTAACTGCCAATAACCAGACCAAGCTGTGAGAAATAAAGTATTAGAGCACTTCACACAAAATGAACAGCAAAACAATGGCACTTAATCAACAACCTCAATGACTTAAGGAATTAATGTACAGATTTATTACGAGCAATGCATTTGTAGTATGTTACCAGGAGCTAGGGCTCTAGCTCCATGCCCTTGCTCAAAGAAAATGAACAGTAGTTACTACATATGCAGAGACCGGTATTTAACGCAAGTTGTCTGGCTGCAGCATTAACTAAACAACAGAAACATAACAAATCACAAGTACAGCGACTACAGCTGCTCGTCTTTGTGTATGGCATAATTCTTGCCTTCTGTCAGTGTGATAAAGCACTTCCAACTTGCTTGTTTTAAAAATGCTTTGAGGAACACTTGCCTCTAGTCTTCCCAGATGGTGCTTATATACCACTTGAGGGCAGTCCTGTAATATGTTACTGTACAGCTTCTGAAAATGGGGAACATTAGGTTTCACTATGTTCTGCACTTTCGATCTGTCTTCTCCTATTACCATTCTGAAATCACCTAGTCAAGGAAAAAAAAAAGTTAATTCATTAGGAAAAAAATGAAAACTCAAGGAGAACATAACAGAAACCAACAATGTACAAAGTTGCCATCTAAACTTTTATTCTCAAATTCTACCAATGCCTATAACATCTACAATAAGGTTCACTTTCTAACAGTCAAAAATGCTATTAAAAACCCTCAAGCACAGAAAATAAGATTCAGAATTGTGATGTGGCTTCTGATATGCTGTAACATCACCAACTAACGTGTCCACATTTTCTCTTGGACAACAAAAATTGCTAGCTATCAAGTTCAGCCTCAAAAGCAGCAGTAACACAGTTCTGTTCTCTGTAACCATACATCAGTTTCAAATGATTACTGAACAGACTGACCAGCCCCAATACTTTGTACCTTGAAACAAAGAACTAAAGTTTTCCAATATCAAAAGAAAATAATTTGCATTGTCTCTGCACTTCAAGGGCAGTACCTGAAGTACAGTAATGGCAGTAAGATCACAGTATCACCTTTTCTTCTTAGCCAGGTATTTTGTTAGTAATTACAAAAAGCAATTCCTTTTAAGACCGCTGTTACATTACTGACCTTTACGCTTCCTTTTACAACATGACTGGAAAGTTTCACAGAGAGTAAGCGAATAGTCAGCCTGTAAAAAACAATTCATCCACCTCTGTTGTCTACTACACTGGTAACTTCCAGGATTACCAACTCGGAGTTAAGAAGCCCAGTGCAGCCCATGAACATCAAACAAAATGCTATCTATCACCCACACTTAGCTGTTCCTAAATCAAGCACTTATAAGAACCTTTGCTTATGTACCTATACCTATTTTGTATGAATAGGTACAGTTAGCCTTTCCAAGCTGTCAGGCAACACAGCATTAAAATGCACTTGTTACAGCATGCAGCAGCATAGGCCCAGAGCAAGAGGGCAGATGACTTGTATCACAGTAGGAAGTTTCATGTACAGTAACTCCCAAACACAGCTTTTCTCCACAGCAACTTTAGACACCATATACTAACCAGAATAGGAGAGTCCGGCAATCTGCATATAGAGATCTTCTTCAGAGAAACTTTCTGGTAACATGAGAAAGGCTGCTGTGACTGCACTCTTCAGATTGCTGACAAGAGCAGCTTGCAGCTTGCTATTCTCACTCTGCGTCAAGATTTTCACCTAAAAAAGTAGAGTCATTGGAAGCAAGACTTCAGGGAAGTGCTACTGAAAATGGAGCTAGAAGTGTTACTCAATCTAGCATGAAAAATAAGAAATTTAAGATTAGATCCTATGATTATGGTACAGTACCCCAGCATTCCCTTTGGTTTACACAGTGGCAGAGATAGGAACATCTTTTCAAGAATTAACAGCTTGCTACAAAATGAGGGTCAGAACAAACACGTTCAGAACTGCTGTAAGCAACAGCCATTAACTAATCTCTGAAGACCTATTCACCTTTTCGTATTAAAGAATTTCAGAATAATCAAAACAGTAAATACAGATGTATCAACAGAAATGCTTCATATGCGATTATGCAGTAAGAAAACAAAAAGCCCCCTGTCCCACAGAGACTGGAATACCAGAGAGAGAGTTCAGTTTTTCTATTAATCTTCATTCATTTATTTTAATAGAGGATTTGTCTATAACACACTTCAGGTGGTTTCTTAGACATTAGTTGTCCTCCTAGAAGAAGCAGGGCTTCATTTTGCACAAGCAGACTGATCTCAATGGGAACATCACAGATACAGGAAGAACAGATCACTGAAGCTGAGGGCTTCTACGTGTCACAGAGTTTATTTTAAGCAAGTTATAAACAAATGCATCCAACTTGCTTTTTCTCCCCAAAAGCTCATTCACACAAGTGAGTTGCAGTTATTACTTGAAATTCTGCCCCCACATACAACCTGCATTAGCCAAGGTATCCTTT
>VZTU01006711.1:3470-21488 GCA_013400835.1 Zapornia atra
GAGATATTTCTAAGAGCTTTTTGGTTTGCCTGACATTCCAAACACTTAAAAATGTAATACAGCTCTTATCTGGTCAAGTGTGCTGCTGTATTCTGCTTTGTTTGTCTAAGAAAAAGCACATAGGAGAAACTCAATGAAAATCAAAAGTTTTTCCAAGCATGTACATGATGAGTTCTAAAGTAATGTCTGCTTATTTATTCAGCTACTGGAATAACTTGGTGAATGAGGAAAAGTATTTTTCTCTTAATTTCCTTTTCTCCCTCTTGAACAGGTAAACTGAAAAATCCTTTTCTCAAAGTGGAAGATAGAAGTCAGTAAGTGTTCTCTTCATGCATTCACTAATTCAGAAACATTTGGTTTGCCTTGAGGAAGTGGCCTACAGATTTCAATTTCCTTCAACTTCCTGACTTTAGATACCAAGCATACTGTCCTTACTGTAAGATACGAAAATTTCACCTCTGCTTGCTCTGGGAAGGTAACTGTGTAGCCACTGACTGAAAAGGAGGAGGTTGTATAGTAGGGAATATGTGCACAAGGTAATAGAAGTGGAAAGTTAATAAATAGCTCCAGGTTGTAGTGCGAGAGAGTGGGTTCTTTGTGGTACCTTCTGCCAAGGACCATAAGAATGACAAGGAAATCTGGGAGTTTTGAACCTTAGCGTCTTTTCTTGGATACAAATCCTATAGCCCAAAAGGCCAGTAAAACTTTGTATGCTAAATTCCAGTTCTGTAGTCACGACTTAATAACATTCAACTCCTGCAGACTGTTTAGATACAGGGAAATGGAAGTTGTAATTGTTAAAATCGTCCCTTGAAATTAGGTTTAATTTCCTGTTCAATTATTTCTTTTCAAAAGGAGAAAAAAAAAAAAGCTTTTATTCTGATTTCAATATCCACAGTAGCATGAAATCTGATATTTTCAGCCTTTGAAATTTTCACATCTTTGTAGTCCTGTAATTGTCAGACCTGGTTGTGTAAGGAAATGCTGGTTTGCCAGAAGTCGGGAGAGCACTGAGTTATAAAAAAGTGCAGTTCTGCACAGCATGTTTTGCACTTTTATATTCACTAGCTTCTGCTTTATGATGGTGTTTATAAACTCAAAATTCTTAGACCTGATTTCTTTGATACTTTCCTGAATTAAAGAGGAGGAGATCTCATCCTTGTGATACTGTGAGTTGAGGCAATAGGGATGAGTGATATGAGGATAGTGGGGAGAATTGGAGGAACGTGGTTGTAAGTACAAGAAATTTGCATATAAATATGTGTGAATTTGACTTCGGTTTTTAGTTGTGTACCAAACACCTGAAACACTTTAAAATGTTTATGTAACATAAACAATGGGTTTTAATGTTTATGCAACATAAGTAAGAGTTGAGAAGCAGAACAAGATGCTTAGGTTTCCTTATTATGTTTTCCAGACTTCCTCTTCTGCTTGGGTAGCTTATAATAGTCATGTGGGGGAGAAAATGAGACTGAACTCTGGCATCAGCATTTCTGTCAAATGATTCAGTATGTGAACTTTTGGCATGTCCTATCTTAAACATTTTTAATATATTCAGAACAATGATACAGTTGCTAGTTCTGATACCTTTGTAAGTACAGTGCTGTGCAGGGAAAAAATCTCTCTAGAAAATAAGAAGATTGGGTTTTTTATTTTAAATTAATTGATTAAAGCTTGTTAAAAAGGAAGAAGATGGTAAAACGGCAAAAAAACCCACTGCATTGGGTGTTTGGAACTGCTACAGCTACTCAGAAACAGATGCACCCATACCCAATTTGTTAGTTTTCCTTAGTTTTATTGGTTACCCAGCTCAACAATAGACAGGCATGAAAGTCATACCCCAGGCAATGTGTAAGACACCTATGGAAACTCAGGGCACATCTGGTTTTTTTGTAGTAGAAAAGTGTCAAGTTTATTGGAAGGAATGAATGACTTGTAGGATATTTATCTGCTTATGTTAGATGTAAAAGAGAAACACTGTAATTTGTGCTATAAACTCCTTTTTACATTTCTGATGGTTCTAACGCATTTGTTTTGTCTAATACAGCTCCTACCGACCGTTTTATCTGCAGTTACCCAATTTTCCAGTTCTGAACTACTGTGTTCCAAAACCATATAGTCCCTTTGAGGTGGATAAGAAGCAGGCTTCTGGTCAAAAACAAACACAGTCTAAGCAAAGGTTTGTTAAAAACTTGTTACTATGGATAGAGGAGAGGGCAGTTCTTTAATTCTTAAGTGTTTTGTTAAATGATTTCTCTGCTTCTATTTTTGCATGATACTCAATACTAATAACCATGCCTCAGCTGATGTATTTGCTGCACTGTAACTGTTGGTGTCTGTCTGTCTTTCTGTACTCTCTTTATCCTGTCTTTAGTCCTCTTTTTGGACATACAGATGCATACATCCAAAAATGCAGCCTTCTCCTATCACTGTGGGTCAGCATAGGATATTTTTTTCCTTTCTGCCACTGGTTCCTTCTTTGTCTTCATCTTGGATGCCATCCAGTAAGTATTTTACAGGAAGTGGATTTTTTTTTTTAAGACTTCTTTTGGTATTTGTCAGTATAATGCTAAAGTAGACAGTTAAAAAAAATTTAAGCCGGTGCTAATTCAGTCATAGTACAAAATCATTGATGACGAAGAGTGCGCTTTTTTATAACATCTTTTTTATAAAAATTGGACTTCTCAAGTAGTGCTTCAGCTCTGCAGAGATGAAAAGTGGGTGCCAACTGCCCAGTGGAACTGCAGTTGCTTATATGATATGTTTTGGCTTTCAGGCTCTATTGGTGCACTCCAAATTCAGTTAGAAGCTACTTAGGACTCCTAATTATCTGGGGCTTTTTGGTGAATAAAACTTCTGGCTAGTGTATCTGGAGTATTAATGATTCTGTCATTGACTTTAAAATTGATTCATGTGAGGGACTAAAGGTACTTGGGTGAAAGGTAGCTTTGCTGTATGTGGTGGCTTTCTGTATCTAGTAACTTCTGCTGCTTTTTCTGTCCTCGGGATCTAAGACTTAGTTAGGTTTGCTATTTCTTTTTCTTCATAAAATAGCTCCTCTGCTGTTCAGGTTCTGTTTGGTCCTCACCACTATTACATTGTTGTAGGTTTTCAGCTCCTCTTGCCATTATAAATTTGATTTTTTTAAATTTGCAATTAATGTAGCAGTATGAATAAGCAGAGCAACCCCTGCAATAATAAGGCAGTTTCTAATGGTGTCTCTTTAGTGGAGTTAGAAATGCCAATTAAAAAATAAAAAAGGATATTATTTATATATATTAAAGAATACGATAGATTAAAAAAAACCCCAGACATTACAGTTGAATGAATATGCTTGTTTAATCTTTCTGGTTTGGTGCATGCCAAAGAGATATTTAGGTGGGAAAATATTTCATACTCAGCAGGTAAATACGAGGAATGTCAGTTTCAGGAGAGAGAAAATAAGAGAGAAAAGCTTGTTAAACATGTTGATTCAACTTGCTTCTGCATCAGGAAGAACCCGGTGGCATTACTCAATCTTCAAATGCTCAATGCCTTTGGTTATATCGTGCCTCATTGGTGCTCTGTGAAGGGGGAAAGTGAAAAGGCTGGCGTAATAGTACAAGTATGGTTAGGTGTGGAACCTACCCTGTGGAACAAACCAGGTGCTGGGGCAAGTGTTACCAATTGAAACTTGTTGATCAAAAGCAATTGTTGGAAGCAATCACAGAATCGTAGGGGTTGGAAGGGACCTCAAGAGATCATCGGGTCCAACCCCCCTGCCAAAGCAGGCTCCCTAGCTCATATTACATAGATAGGCGTCCAGATGAGACTTGAATCATCTCCAGAGAAGGAGACTCCACCACCTCCCTGGGCAGCCTATTCCAGTGCTCTGTCACCCTCACCGTGAAAAAGTTCTTCCGCATGTTGGTGCGGAACTTCCTGTGCTCCAGTTTACAGCCATTGCCCCTAGTCCTGTCCCCACAGACCACTGAAAAGGGGCTGGCCAATTTCACCTGCATCCCATGCTTAAGGTATTTATAAACATTAATTAGGTCCCCCTAAGTCTTCTTTTCTCTAGACTGAACAGTCCCAGCTCACTCAGCCTATCTTCATATGGGAGATGTTCCATCCCCTTAATCATCTTGCTAGCCCTTCTCTGGACTCTCTCCAGGAGGTTCCTGTCTTTTTTATACCAGAGAGCCCAGAACTGGACACAGTACTCCAGGTGGGGCCTGACCAGGGCAGAGTAGAGGGGGAGGATCACCTCCTTCGACCTGCTGGACACACTCTTCCTGACGCACCCCAGGATCCCATTGGCTCTCTTAGCCACCAGTGCACACTGCTGGCTCATAGCCAATGTGTCATCAACCAGGACTGCCAGGTCCTTCTCCACAGAGCTCTTCTCCAGCAGGTCATCCCTCAGCCTGTACTGATACAGATGGTTATTCCTCCCCAGGTGCAAGCCTCTACACTTGCTCTTGTTGAATTTCATTAGGTTTCTCCCTGCCCAGCTCTCCAGCCTGTTCAGGTCTTGCTGGATGGCAGTGCAGTGTCCTGCATGTCAGCCACCTCTCACAGCTTTGTATCATCAGTGTACTTGCTGAGGGTGGATGCTATTCCTTCATCAAGGTTGTCAATGAAGATATTACAATGTACACTTACTATGCAAAGCAATTGCTGTGCTTTCTAAGTTAGAGATTTTTCAGGATAAGGTTTTTTTTATGTGAATTCCTGAGCTTACACATCTGTGCAGCTGCTTGGCTAAGTCTGTCAGTGATTTGTGGCTGGACAGGGAGATGGCACTATTCCTCTGAAGTAAAAGGGAGGTAGAGATTGATGGTTTTGTTTAACCACTAGTGTATCATCTTTAGGTCGTTTAATAGGGAATTACAGCAAACAGTAGCTCTTCGCAGTTAAGGACTCTGAAGGTCATTGAGCAGCTGCTGAAAACTTCGTCATATGTTAATTTCCATGAAGAACTTAAGGTTCATTTCCTTATGTTTATTTCCACTTAACCTGTATTTAGAAAAGCAGAACAAAATGGCATTTTGTCAGCATATTCAAAAGCTACATACAGCTAACAAAAATTACTGTTCTTTACATTTACCAAAGAATGAGCGGTTGTTTGTTAGACCAAGTGTTTTTGCTGCATGTTCTCTTGGCATCAAAAATACCGACAGTCAATGAGATGATAGAAGACTTCTTTTTCCTAGTTTTGATTTTATTGACTCTCCTTTTCTGTTGTGAGCTATGCACAGAGGTTTCAATACATCCTTTGATTTGTCAAGATTTTTTTTGTTTTGCAATTTTATATTGTTCTGAGTCAGTGAAGGTAGTAAGCCTATCTGTACTAACCTGGTTGCTTTATGTTTACATATTACAGCCACAGGCAGACCCACTGGAACTATATCTTTTTAATTAATGCATTATTTTTCTCTTTTTTTTTTTTCTGAATATTGACTAACATTATTAAACAGTTTGAGGGAAAATAAAGGTTATTTGGTTTTTTTCAATTAAGTGAGTAAGAATGACCATGCTGTGAAAGTATAGAGCTTAGCTCTGTATTTGAGACTCGTTAACACATCTCTTCTGTTAACAGAAACAAAATAAATAGTGACAAGGACTGTGGAACTTCTGTTCAGCCCCCTCAGAAGGACAAAAAAAAGAGGGGATATTGTGAATGTTGTGGGAAGAAATATGAAGATCTGCAAACAGTATGTGAAATTTCAAGTATATCTTTCATACAGTCATGTCTCTTAAATAATACAAAAAATGGTTTCTACTTGCTGATTTAATGTAAGATTTTTGAATGTATCTCCTAAAAAGCAGCAAGTGGGTTTGTTTTTTCCATTACAGGTTTTAATTCTTGATTGCTACCTCTGTGTCTGGTAGCTGAATGCACTAATAGTTCGTGTCTTGAAGACACTGGTAATAAAATTGATGGTATTTACTTACTGTTCCTTAGCATGTTGTTAATTTGTATATTCATACCTGTAGTATTAGATTTGTTTCATGTTTTTTCTTTAATTCCAGCATCTTGAAAGCGAACAGCACCGAAATTTTGCACAAAGCACGCACTATAAAGTTGTTGATGATATCATCTCAAAGCTTCTTTATGAGTTTGTCGAATACAAAGATGATGTAAAAAAAATTAAAAGGTAAGTTACATGTTCAGACTTTTAAAGACCCTGTGACTTAAGACTTTGGATGTAAAAATACTTAGGTCTGAAATCTTGGATCTGGTACAGAAGCCATTCTTATCAGTTGAAATAAATCACTGAAACTTGCACTACAGTTGCATCTGGCAAATCAGTTCTGTAGAATAGAGGTTAGAAGAAAAATCTCAAAGATTGGAAGTGAAGATGGCATCACAGGAAATGAGATTGAAAAGAATTGCCAAAGGTTGTCCTATCTATCCTTAAGCTTCAGAAAAGCAAGATCTACTTTATTAAATAAAATATTGCTGACAGAAGGATGGCAGTGACTGGACATTTAGTCAAGATAAGGAATAATTTTTTTTGTTTTTTTAAGAAACGAGAATTAAAAAAACCCAACATTTTCTCAGTGAAATCAAAGGAAATGCAAATAGTCAAAGAAGTGATAGCCTTTATTACTTCTGTGTTTAAAAATACACAGAATGGTTAGGTTTGAAATACTATGTCAAGGAAAGCATCTATACTTATGCTGATTATGTGGGTATATATCATAGAATATTTGTAATATAGTCATTGCATTACATTCATTTACTTCTTTTGTTCTTAATAGCAGTGCGAATTCAGATTTACTGATACTAGACTGCTTCATATATTTTTAAAACAAATTTATGAGCTGTAGAAATCAATAAGAAAACATCCAATTCAACTAGAAGGCACTCTGTTCTTTTAGAAAAAGTGTCTTGGTATCCTAAATACCCTTTTCCTTTTAAATGTGAAAACAAAAGTTGCTTTGTCAGTTTGGTTACTGTTCTAGTTGCATAGGGAGTTATGTTACCCATGTCTCTTTCAAGTGCTTGTTAATAATTTTAAGCAATTTCATTGTAGGACAAAATG
The DNA here is from genome assembly GCA_013400835.1 of Zapornia atra. NCBI lineage: Eukaryota > Metazoa > Chordata > Aves > Gruiformes > Rallidae > Zapornia > Zapornia atra. The sequence goes on from VZTU01006711.1 coordinate 10,502, forward strand.
TAGCACAGGATATTTTTCTCCGATTATTGGGACGATAACAAGACCGGATGAGCTGAAAGAACGACTGAAAAAGCAACGTGTTTCATTGAAAAGCTACTCATGGAAAGACACTGCGATGCGGGCACTCACGCTGGATCATCAGCCTGCAGAAGAACAACCAAACTCCCTGCTAATACCAACCCCTGTTTCTGGACCTGTCTGTTCAGCTCTTCATTGTCACCTGTCACAACCTTCAGAACTAAAAACCAAGTTCAGAAATAATGATGAAAATATTAAAACTGATTGCTCCTGTGCTGTAAACTTAAGAGAGACTGCTGTATCATCAAATTTCATACAAGCACGTCCTCAGAAAGATGACAAAGCATACACTGAGCCATTCAGTAAACAAATACTGGAAGCAGAAGTAAATAAAAAGAATTTAGAGTGTTTTCAGGAAGACATGTGTTCTTTATTTTCTCATACGCAAGTTACAGATTGTAGTGTAAAAGACAGAAACCTGTTACAGCCAAAACGAAAATTAAATAATACATTAGTTTTACCAGCAAAGTGTTTGAAAAAAGCAGATGCCAATCCTACGTTTTTCAAGAAATATGATTTATGTGATAATCATCAACAGATACAGCACAATGTAGCTCTGGAGGCTGAGGTATCTGATGCTGTTATAAACAAAGAACTTAATGAATTAGCTGCCAGCACTGCACATAGTTCACCGTCTGGAAAGCTGCACAGAAAAGTGAAGCTTTGCTTGGGAAGAAATAAGAGAGAGACCCGGAAACAGAGTATGGAGTTATGTGTAAATTACACAGATGGACTGTCTGTTCATGAAGAGAAGTTCTTGCAGTGCACCAGTGCAAGCTCTGCACAAGTTGTTGCAGACAAGTGAAATAAACTCAGAATTTGGAGGCTTTTCATGTTACACTGAGAACAAAGGTTCATGTAGCATAAGATATGTGGGAAGGGCAGAACACAAATGTTATGTGGTCACTGTTTTTTTATCCTCCTCCCCGTTTGTTGTTTTTTAATGCTGCTTTATTTAATGATTTTCAAAGAAACTTGCAAATTTATTTTATTCATTGGAACTTGAACTGCTGTATTATATGTACAGATGGTTTGATTTCAAGTCCTTTTAATGCAAAAATGTCCGTGTACCTAAATATGAAAAATAAAATGAAAATGTTTTCTTTTGTTTGTCTTTTCTTAAGGCACTGCTTTACCACAGCCAGGAAAAGGCTCTGACCCCAGAGATGGGGTTAAATTAATTGTGAGGCAAAACCCATAAGTGTGATGTAGCAGCATTTGGATAGAAAAATTTCCTAAAATCAGTGATTATAGTAGGTTGTAAATAACCATATTATAAGGAACTGGATGTTCCACTGTAAATAAAGAAGTCCGTTACTTACGGACTACTGCTGTTTTGTGGAAATTTGGTTGCTTCCCTTCCTACTACCGCTTTGTTAGAGAATGCAAACAAGTCACTTCCATTCCTAACACTTCTGTGGAAATTGTTTTGGGGAACCTAAGTGATCACAAAGGGTCAGGAAAGCAGNGACACAATTTATTTCTGGACTAAAGCTACGGTTGTATTGTTTATTTCAGTCAATAGGAAAGCAGTAGATGTATACTTTAATTTTTCTTTAAAATAGAGCAGCAACCACGCCAACACCACCGCCAATATCTTTCTGCTTGACTCAGCTCACTTGTCTGGTTTTTTTTTTCTTCAGAGCAGCCAGCCTGTCTGACTGGCTTGCTTGGAGGCAGAGTGAAAGATGAGTGAGGATTGGGAAGACTTTTAATACTTTGGATCTTTACCAGAGCCAGTCTCTTTCAGAATTTCCATATCTGTAAATCAGTGCAGGGCAGGAGTACAGAATTACAGGAGGTAATTGCAAAGTTATTAATAAAATGTAAGTGCCTTAAGGTCATACAACACATGTAGACCAGCAGAAATAGCTGTCGTTAACTTTTGCATAAATTACTTGTTTGCATTTTTACCTCTTACACACTCACTATTCTCAAACTTTGTCTGTCTGTGTTCAGGTGTGTTCAGTCATGGCATACTACTGTGTCCTTCATGGGCTGTCTTCTTTGAGGGGTAGGCAAAGCTGCTTGGGTTGCAGGAAGGGGTGGAGAAAATGATATAAAATTACATTCCTTTAAAGAGTGCATTAGTTGAAAGCTTAATGGTGAAAGTAGCTGCTTAAGGTGGTGCTGTCACCTTAAAGGGGACATTCCTTACTCCACTCTTAATTGCCTGTGTAGTCTGGTAAAAGCTATTGGTCTGTCCATTTACTGGTCACTTTTGGGCTTGATTTAAAGTTTCTTCTGATTGGTTTCACTGCAAGAATATTAGAGAATTTTAAAATTAGCTGATCTTGAATATCTATATATATATTGCTTGTAATTCACCAACAAGTGTCTTAGGAAGGGAGTTTTAAAGTAGAACATTGAAGCAATTACTTTGTTCTTCATTGAGTGACACTTTAATGACAGAAGAATTGCGCTCTCATTTGATGAACGCAGTCTTTTAGGAACAAGTGTGTGAACAATTTTTTTCTCCTGAGAATGTTGTTTGTGGAAGGGCATTATATATTTATGTTTTAGCTTTTAGTTCAGTACTAAAGTGAAGTCTAAGAAAAATACATATTTTCCCCCTAACGCATTGCTGCAGTCTGTCAGTAGGTATCTCTTGCAGATGTGTTCCTCTTCACATCAGAGCCACGTGCTCTTCTCAGTTGGTGTGGTGGCCTCCATCCGACTGGAACGTGTATGCATGGTTATTTATATGCTTGCTTTCCCTGAATTTGAGACACTTGTCTAAGTTAATCTTTTATATTCCATTCAAGAGTGGTTGTTAATATATTAATTGTTGCTTCCTTTTTGAGGTAGTTACAGAAACATGAAGCTGTGTGCCCATACACAGTGTGAGATACTAAATTTGAAGTAAGCATCAAAACCTTTGCTGTTAGGAAAAAAGTAAAAGCTTTAACTTTTGTGTAGAACGGACACTACTTCAGTTTAAAAGTACTCTTACTTAAGTGGTTATCCTGTGGCCCAGCGACTGTTGCTATTTCTTTCTCATAGGTGTGGCAAGAACATTTATGGGGATGAAAAATGTTTTAGCATTGTTAAAATATTAAATTGAAGGCTTGTGCTTGTACATACATGTACTGTTACTGAAACTCTACTGCTTCAGTACTTAGGCTAAGGGTGAGTTGTAGCTCCTCTGTTCAGACCCACTTTTTGTTCAATTGCCATGGGAGAAAGCAAAATGATTGTCAGTAGAAACTGAAAACTAGCTACGCAATGCCAAGTTGGCATGGTAGTAGTAACATCAAAAGAAATACAGATGTTGAAATCTGCTTTTAGAAACAAAACATTGGAAGTAGTGTTTTATTTTAGTTACACCTACACCAAGTTTGGGTTGGTGTCTTTGCAGTGGATGCCCAGCAGTGGTATGTGTTCATCTGGAACAGAAATGTTGTTTCTCTTCAGGTAAATCTGTAGTGTGGCTGAGAGGAGAGTCCCCAAGGGTCAGGAATTCTCTGTTGTATCCTCACTATCATACTTGTATGGGTGTACAGTGACAGTGAGAATTAGCGGCTCCAAAACTACACGCATGTAAGGAAGGTCTGCAATTCTTCCTGAGCCTCATGCACTCAGGGAAACCCTACCCTCGCAGCAGGGTCTTCAGGCGGTCACCTCTCTTGCTCAATACCTGCCACAAAGTGATAGGTAGTTGACTGAAAAGCCAGCTGTCCCCTTTGGAGTTGGGGCAAAACTAGTTACAACCTGAGGAGTGCTGAGCATGTTATCAGTTCTGTCCTTCAGGGGTTGCCAGTATGCATCGAGGTGATCAAATCTATGTTCCACCTTGAGCAAAGGGGGATGCTTCAGTTATTGATTCACGCTACCATTGTTCTGTGTTATCTTCTGGCCTGCATGATTGCAAGGCATGTGACTCCTTAGATGCACCCTCCTTAGGTGGGGTGGGAGGAAAGGGCCTTCGTCCTGCGTATGCCTTCATTCTGAAGAGCCTCAGTTCTGAAGGACTTGGCTAATGTAACTGGTAATATCTATGACATGCTAGTGACACTCTGAGGGGAGGAATGATGAAAAAACAGTAGCTGCTCTGATGTAGTTACAGTAAGGTATGTGTGCACTGAATGAAAATATCTCCCAGCTGGAGAACCACTTTGCACTGTGTGATGTGTGTGGCCTCTGGGCCACTGGCTGATGAGTAACGGGCTGGTAAAAGTTGCCTGTGTTAGGCTTTTCAATCACATTGAGAGATGATACCACAGTAGCATGAAGTTATAGTCTATCTTAGTCTTATACTGAGACTGCCCAAAGATCAAAGTCACTTCTTTGCCCTAGTTTCATTCTGTAGATCCTCTGTATCTGAGATTTTTAAGACATAGAATTACATTAAGAATTATGGAAAATTCCTGAGATAGTACAGTCTAACAGAAAGCTACCAGCAAATGTGAACAGGCATTCATATAATTTCTGGGTGACAAAGTAGTTTGCATGTTACTTGCATCTTTGTAGGAGATGGAGCCCTCTTTATCTTTTTCTATTGTGTTTCATCTCATGAAAATACTTTTTTGAAAAATAAGCTATTTTCTTTCAAGTGCTTACTGCCACTTAAATTTCGCTGTGACTTATACATGCCTCTAATCCCCACTCTTGAAGACAAATGAGGGACAATTTTAGCAGCCAATCAATCCAGAGCAATTGTACAGCTTATTTACACAGAACATATGCATACGCAGACTAGAAACTGAATGCCAAAATTTATTTTTTAGCATAACTAGTCCTTTGGGCTGCGTAAGAAGGTTGTTCATGCTGCCAAAAGCAAGCATGAATAAAGGTAAATACCACTGGTGATACCAGCCAGAAATAATGTCACTGCTGATACCTTCAGCAGAGTGAAGGTAAGTGTGAACTGAACTCGTTAACCACATGAACATCTCTGAAGGTGATAATGAGATATTTAATTTCTTTTACCATGTGTTCTGCAAATGTCACTGGCTTCTGATACTCAGCAGCGTATTTGCTGTAGAGGATGAAGGTATCTAAAATACTGAGCATCTCAGGTATAGCAACATAAAAAGGTTTGGGATGCGAGGTGGGTACTTAGGTGAAGTCCAATTTAATTTAGGGTAAAGCAACTGGAGATTCAGGTTTAATCCACTGGTTTTTTTTATAGTTATTTTTTAGGCTGCTGGGGATCTCACTTCCAAGATTCCATGTCTTCAGTATTCTTTGAGTATGTAGATAGCTGGGCTTTAAAAACCAGACTTTCTGTGTGACCTTCAGGACAGTTTTGCAACGTGGTACTCCGCTGGAATAGAGCTTGAGAGCCACACAGTGGAAGTCAATAGCCAAATGATGGTAATTGCTCTGTGGTTCAAACCACCAGTAGAGTAGGGATTGGAATGTGGCTCTCATCCGTTTCAGGTGCAGGTAGGTGGTTTAGTAGAGGACAGGTATGGTTGGACTCGATGATCTCAAAGGTCTTTTCGAACCTTGTGATTCTGTACACCAGCAAATGACACATAGGGTTCATCTTTCAAAGCTTTTGAATGCAAGTTTTGCATGTTGTAAAACATGCCTGAGATCTCTGAACGTTATTTTCCTTTACTAGTGCCCTGCTGTCCTGGTTCTGGCAAGGCCAGAGTGCACCTCCCCAAGCAGCCAGCACAGGGGAGCTGTTTTTCACACCCTGACATCACTACCCCATCAGAGGGGCTGGTTGGGGAGGGGTGCTCCTGGGTGCCTCCAGGGCAGTCCGAGTGCTGCTGGGCTGTTGTGCAGTACTCTGTGTTATCACCGGGTGTGAGTGAAACTTGCTGTTATTGTTCCCCCTTCACGGTGCTTTTCTCAGTAAACTGTCCTTATCCTGACCCATGGAGGCTCTGTCTCCTCTGGGAGTGATCGAGCAGCGTGTGGTGCTCAGCTCCTGTTTGGGGCAGAACCACCACACCTGCCTTCTAAACCACCTGCTACTGAGCTAAATGGTTCTTTTTTATTTGATAAATAAAATACTTTAGTTTTTCTTACATAACCAGATTTTTCTGAGAAACCAAAATACCAAATCATACTCCTAGTTACCCAGCCCAATCTCCTAATTCCATAAGTGGCAAGCAGCAGGCAGAAGAAGTGCAAATAGGACCCCATGCAATGACTAGATGTGGGGCAAAGTCCCCAACAATAACAAAAAAATCTTTGTAAATTTGAAATTAAAAAATGGGCACAGCTGATGCCCTTTTGTTGTTCGACACTATGGATCTGGATGCTCGCTTGGTCCACAAGAATATCCTGCCCCCCTTGACCCAAAAAGTTTTGAAGAATTTCATCAACAGCCACAGTAAAGTATTCAGTGTTCTAATTACTTATTGAATAAAAGCATATTTCTCCTTACCAGCTTTGAAATCACTAGGTTTTAATTCAATTGAATGTCCTCTTGTTCCTGCACCCTGTTGCCAGGAGAATGGAAAGCACCAGCTTACTTTCCCTATACATCTCTGTGTCCTTCTTCCCTATCTCTTCATTGCTGTCCCAAACAATCCTCATCTTTCTGGTTTCTGCCACAGTCTTTCTCTGAACCTGGCAATGTCCTCGCTGGGAATGACCAACGCAATGCTCCAGATCAGGGTTTACTGCTGTTTTAACATCAAAACAGGTTCTGAGTGTTGTGCTCTATGCTGAGATCACAATGGCACACACCTTCTCTTTGGAGGTAATGTTCTGAATTAAATAACCAGCAGAGTCAAATGTTTGTATGTGTGTTAGTAAAAAAGTCATGGCTGTAAATGTACAACTGCGAAGTCAGAATGCACTGTTGGCTGCAACTGGACAGGTAACTGCTGCCCATACAAGAGAAGGTAATTACTGTGTATTCAGAATGTAAATGTGTTTTTCTCATGGGAACGCTTAGGGCAGCACACTTATGGTAGGAGGTGACCAGTTAAATAGAGGCAATTACAAAATATTCATAGATCTGCCTTTTTTTTTTTTTCAGGAAAAGTTATGTTTTTTATAAAAATAAATCATGGTTGAATATTGGCCACTGAAAATGTGTTTGTTAAAAAGTGCCCTAGATTTCAGTTACAATCTCTTACATTTGAGGAAACAAAAGTTGCTCTATGCATGGAGAAGTATTATGTTTTCCATAGTATTAAGTCATGGTAATGTTCTGTGACTGGAGTCAGTGTTATTTTTCCATCACTTCTGTCCATACACAAGGCTCTATTGTGTATTCCTCAAAGCAGAAAATTTCAAATGTATCAAAATTATAAAAATACAAAGCAATTTCTGTAGGTTTTTTTAGCATTTAAAAATGTGTTACTCTTTCAGCATTTTAAAGTCAGCTAATTTTTTTCAGAACTTTAGGCAGTTTAAAACTGTAAATTGTGATTGTGAAGTCGTTACTACTCACTGTAGTCACTACAGCAAAGCTTAAGTTGTACAACTGCGAGGTAATTTTTAAGAATACTCCGAATAAATTCAACGTAAAATGTCCAAAGGGCTGTTTAGTCCAGGTACCTTTCTTATTTTCTGTGGAAAGGAAAGACATATCACTTAGATGTTAAATTTCAGTGCAAATTATAACTGGTAAATAATTATAGTTTGACAATCATTTTGGAATACCTATGGTAAATCAAAATATCACTTTCTTGTGATCCTTTGAAATATTGGTGTACATTTTTTCAGGCTTCACTTTTCTGCAATTGTGGTTCAGGTAGTTATATGGAATATGCTCGCTGTGTTCAGCAGCTCCTGGAGATGTGTTGCAACAAGGGCAGAGCTGTTATTGCTCACTTAAAAAACAGCAGTCCTGATTTTGCAGTGTAATAAAATCCCACAGAATGTTAACTGGCAAGGGAATGAGCATTGGAAAGTTGTCCATCTGCAATTTCTTTGGGTGCTTCAATATAAGAAGCACATCAAACTATTAGAATGTATCTATAGGAGGATGACCAAGATGGGCTGTGAGTCCTATGAGGAATGACTGATGTCACTTGGTTTGTTCAGCTTAGAGAAGGCTGAGCGACTTCATCACAGTCTACAACATCCTAAAGGGGGGCAGTGGAAGGGGAGATGATGATCTGCTCTCTCTGGTGACCAGCAACAGGACACAAGCAATTAGAATGAAGCTGCATCAGAGGAAGTTCAGATTGGGCATTAGGAAGAGGTTCTTTGCTAAGAGGGTGGTTGGTCACTAGAACAGGTACTCCAGGGAAGTGGTCATGGCATCAAGGCTGTCAGACTTCAAGGAGCGTCTGGATAAGGCTCTTAGTCATGCTCTTTAGTTTTAGGCAGTACCCTGATGTGAAAGAGCTCATGCTCATCAGGGAAGTACCTGCCACCCTCCTGAGCATTGTCAAGGATCTTCCAGTAAGGTACAGGTAAGGAAGGGAGTATCGACCTTCTTTGCCTGATTTCCCAAATGAACCTGGAAAAGCCATCAATAAATGAAACTATTATTTCTCTGAGAGATTAAGTGTGACAAATCATCCATTTCTAATCCATGTGTATAATAAAAGCAGACCAGACGTGCAGATCAGGATTTCCTTCATTGTGATTATGATCCTTCAATGTAACATAGAAATTTTCTGCAATTTAAGCATTCTCTTTTAAATTAATCTTTAGTATTTATCATAGAAGTGTTTTCCTAGGCAAATGGTAGAAGGATGTAAATGGGAGGTTTGCAAGGAGATGACCATAAAAACTTTTCCAGCTCTGTTTTAGCTAATCACTTCTAACACACATAAACACCTTTATCTATTAGTTGTCTGTATTTCTACAAGGTGTTTTAAAAATTATTGTTAAAATTAGTGAAGGGTTTGACCAAAACAGAATTGGCATACTAAAAAAAATTGCTGTATTTATGAAGCTACTTTCATCATACCTCACCACATTCCCAGAGCCCACAGGCTGAATAAAACTCTGTGTTCATAGTCATTAGCTCAGAATGGCCATGCCGTGGCAGATGGTGGCTTGGTGAACCTTCTGCATGTGACATCCACACCAAATCACCCTGTTTCTGGGCAATGGTAGTGGTAAGAGAAGAATGCAATAAATGTTCCCATCAAGGAAATGAGTCTGTCACTGTACTGTGTATCTACTGCATAACGGGTGTGATATACACCCAATGCCATGAGTTCTCACAGGAATACTGACACAAGGAGCTGTGAAATAGCGTGCCAGCGGGGACAGTTTGGTCTAACTGAAATAACTGTAGAGGCTGGCTGCTGCCTGAAATGTAAGGAGTTATAACTTTTGAAAAAAGATTGAAACATCATACTACTGTATTGAATTTGCTCTCTGTAAATAGCACTTTCTCATTTTCTTTACCCACCCCAGCTGTGGTCCTTTTGATACCCTGCAGCAGAGTTCCATAAGCTAATTGTGTGCAGTTTGAGCAACTGCTTGAGGATTTAACGGGTACTTGGAGGTAATATTCTGTCTTGCCTGTAGTGCATGACTGCGGTGTAAGCAGGACAGTACAAATCTTGCTAGCCATTTCCTCCTCAAAGTTGCTATATGTATTTCCAGATGCCCTTAAAATGCTTGTCTTGCTCCCTGCTTCAGCTTGTTGAACTGTCATTTTATCTGTGCTTTTATATCATGGAAACGTATTGAGATAAACAGAATTTCCTTCTTCTGTCCTCTAATTGCTTCCCTTAACAAGATGATGTATGTAAGTAGGGTAAGAACTGCAGAAGGCTGAGGCCAGGAGCCCTGACTTCCCCGGGGGTTGGTGATGCAGGCTGCTGAGCCATGGTGCCCAGAGCACGGTCCCTCCCATGGGGAGCCCACGGAGGCAGCCCGACAGACTGAAAAGCTCCTAAGAGCAGAAATGGAGGTGTCAGGTGTCCTGGCTGTTGCTAGCACAAGCAATGCAATTAATATTGATCTGCATAATGCTTTTAAGATTATGAAAACAGATTTTTTTTCTGTTGTTCTCTTAATCTTCCAGACTACAATGAGCAGCAGCTTTCAGTGCCGCTTACTGTGGTGCCACCTCCTTCTTTATTACGTGCTTACAACTGGTTTAAAACCTTGTCGTGGGTAGTTTGACCTCATATTCTCCTGCCTGGCTCAGCATCAAGCTGAATCTGCCACGGTGCTGCTCTCACAATCCTGCTCCTCCTCTCTCGACTCACCCTAACTGTGTGCCATGGCAGTCCTTCCTGTTGCCACTTCGGAAAAGGATGGGGAAAGGGGTGCCTTAGGCAATTGCCACTCTTGTCCCTTTTTGAAAAACAAATGTAGTTAAGGTAGGTAGGTATGTACAGGGTGCTGAGGAGGCAGCGCTGCTGCCCGCGGCTTCCCAGTAGGTGGGAGTGTGGAATTGGGATGCAGATGCAGCCATGCCTCTGCTGAGGTTTTCGGGTTTCGGGAATGGTCATCGTGGGGGCTCCCTGGCACTTCTGCCTCTCGCTCTGGCTGTGCCTTTGCCTCTTGCTTAGCCCAGGAGAGCGTGTTGTATCTTGAATAATTCTGCACCGGCATCCTTTCCAACTCTCTTTCAGCGTTGGTCCGGTGCAGAAAGCGGGGCAGGAGTGGAAATTTAAGAAAGGAGGAAAAGAGGTCACAGAGGAGGAAAGTGGGGATTGCTCTGAAAAGCCACGCGTCAGGGAGGAGAGAGGGGCTGGCGGCAGAATCCCGTCAGAAGAGGGGCGGAGGGCAGTACGGGTAGGCAGGCAGGGAGGGAAGGAAGGAGGGGAAACACTCCGGCTGCCTCCCCAGAGGGCCCCCGCCTTCACCCGGCTGGGCGGGCTGACAGCGAATGCGAGTTTTGCAGCGGGAGTTCCCTTAGCCCCGGGGCGGTGCGGTACCGGGGCTGCCCCGCCGGGCGGGGGTGGCTGCGGGCGCTCTGCGGTGCTTTCCTGCCTCCGGGGCTTCCCCTCCGGGCTCGCACCGGTCCCTCACGCCCTGACAAACGACTACATTTCCCAGCACTTCCCTCTTCCAAGCG
>VZTU01006711.1:21940-57557 GCA_013400835.1 Zapornia atra
CGGCGCGGACGCAGGTAGGCGCCGGGCGGGGGAGGCGCGGGCAGCCCTGGCACCTGCCGCCGCGGCCTGGCAACCCCGGTGAGCACGGGAGGGAGGGTGAGGGGCCCCTTCCCCAAACGTGGCGGAGGCGGCGGTGCGGTGTCTCACCCGCACCCCTCCCCCGAGCTCAAGGATAACGTCTCTCGTAAAGCCGTACTCGGCGAGACTGGCGGCTCGTCTTCCCCAGGGACCATCGGGAACGTCAGTCCTGCTGCAGTAGCGCCCCGATGAGGTAAAATGGTCCCCGTGCCCATTCGTGCTCTGCCCGCCCGGAGCCCCCACCCCTCGCCCCGCCGGCCGTCACCGGGGGCTCCGGGCGGGCAGAGCCGCTGGCTGCGACTGCTGGTGGGCTCGGGGAGCCACGAAATCAAAGTTGCGGTGCCTTTGCGACAGCCGGAGTTGAAAGGCTGCAGCTTAAATTCGGTTTCTGGCTGAAGTGTGGGCAGGGTGGGCTTGTTTCCCGTAGACTCGGATATGTTTTTAAAAATAGAAATTGGGAATCGAAAGGGAATTGCTTGGGATATGTAGCACGTGAACTTAACGTGGCAATTTAACTTGCGTATTGCTACCCACACCGGGTATGCCTTCAGGTTTCTGTTGTGTGAAGACCAGTCCCCGCAGGTTATAACAAACAGCTGCCCCAATTTACATGAAAATACAGTGATTTTCGTCTTCATCGCCAAGTATCGCATTTGAGGTGGTACGTGGCCTTACATCTACAGTAAAAAAACAGAGTTTGTGCTGTTATACACAAAGAACGCAAAAATCCTGCGCATTTGAGGTAACTGCTGGAATCCGAGATGACTTGCAGGCCTCTGCTTCCTCCTTCTCCAGCTGACTACTATCCATTTAAGAAACGGAATAGCTGAAAATTTGTCTCAGCTTTCTTTTCTATAATCTGTAACGTACAGGCAGTGGCAGCTTGCGTTCTTTTTGTGTAAACAGCCTCTTCGTAACATTTATTTGCCCCTGAATGTAACTTACTCTATGTAAAGATTTTTCAGACGCGAAGGCCGTATTTACAGTGCAATAAAATAGGATTCTCTAAGTTCCAAACCGGCTGCTTTGCTTAAAAAAGAAAAAGAATCCCACCCTCTCAGCATTTCTGAGTTCTTTGAAGACCCTTAGATGCAAATTCAAGCACTTGTGACACCTCTGTGTAATCAGTAGTAATGGTTGCATTTGGATTTAGTTTTAGAATTCAGATACTAGTTTTACAGAACAAGCCCTTGATTAATGGGGGTTGTTTTTCTGAATGTCTCAACTTTAATTCACAAAATCTTAATGATCATAAAAATTTCTCAGGCCATTGTTATTTAGTCGTTAGTATTAATGTTATTCCAACCAGAAAACAAGTAACAGTAGTGGGCTAAAAAGGGTTAAATGCTTTTATTTCATGAGAGTCTCTGCACTAATCTGAGCTTAAATATGCAAAGCTTTGCATGCAACTTCAACTTTTCCTTCTGACCAAGAAGTTTCCCTCTGCCACTTGAAATATCCCCAGCCTCTCCCATGATGGTTGATACCCCACTGAAGGATGCAGTAGCTGCAGTGATTTGGAGGAAGAAAAGTCCAAGGTGAAACAGAGTGGAGCAGTACTGATGTTCTCTGCTTCTCGCACAGGGCATGGTTACATCCGGATTGTGGGATGCTGCATTCCTCGCCCAGAGATCTGAGTCAGCCTGGCAGTAATGGGCCAGCAGTGCAGCTGCCTTTGCCTAACCGAAGTTCTGTGGAAGCTACACTTCAGAGAGTATTTTTGCAGTAATAGTGTTAACCCTTGCAGTTGAGTAATTTAATATCCTGACTCTTAAAGTCTAGCATCCCATAAAAAACCCCACAGCTCTCCTGTCTCTGCAGGAATGCTTAGCAAAGCCATGGACTAACAGAGTTAACTTCTATGGTTGCTGTTGAGTGGCTGGTAAAAGTCACAAATTATGAAGATGCAGTGTGCTGGATCCTGCTCACGCATGAAGTGGCATGAATGCCTGCCCTGAAGAGTGAACAGGCTAAGATCAGTGGCACATAAAGGGTAGGGGAGCAGTGGTGCACTCTCCATCAATAAAATGTTCATGTTTATTAGTTTGTTTTATGATTAAATATGTTCTGACTGTCTCCATGCCTTATTCTATCCATTTCTAGCAGTCTTTGGACAGCTACGTATCAGTTAGGAAACTGGTCTTGAATAGAGATTTCAAACCAAAGCTAATGGCCTTCTGGGTTGGTTTAGGGAGGGTGCTTCTTGCGGGGGTGGGGGTTTGAAGCATTCAGAAGAATCTTTGACGACTGAAGGACAAGCAGCCGTGTCTAGAAAAGCAAAAATACCTGAACGGGATGGAGCAGTCAGAGGAGTAGACAAGGAGGCTGTAGCTGTTGAATTAATGTAAGACAATGTAATTGTGTTTTGAATTGGATAGAGATAAAAGGGGAGAGCGATTAGCTGGAGAGAAGGAAGTCGCATTAAATCGGATCGGATTCTTTTAATTCCTGGATGAAAGCTTTAGCTTCTGAAAGGGCAGAAGTCATACAAGAGGGATGCAAGCTGGAGTTTGGAATTGCACAAAGGGAAAGGAAGATGATTGTTCAGGGGAAATCAGTAGTAAAGCTTGGCCTTTGCAGATCAGGAGTTTCAGAACAGGCTTGTAATAGAGTTGAGCATTGACGGTGCAGAAGTGACTGGGAAGTGACGGCAGATTTCTAAAAACATACAGGGTTTGTTTCAGTATTTGCTGAGGGTTTTCTTTAGCTTTGGGGTTTTTGGTCTCTTTTCATCGCTCTAACTATTGACTAACGTTCTCAACATACACACTTTACTATTAAATAATAAAGGAAATAGTCTATGTACCCATCCTAGAAACCCAGAATGTAACTGCTTAAGAAACAAGACCAACATGCTCACAGTTGTAGTTGTTCAAGATTGCTGGACTTCATAGCACAAGGCAAAAGCTGTAGGCTCTTACATATTCAGGTCATTAATGTTTTAACATACAGTATATAGTGGCCATTGGAGAAGTCATGTCACTTTGGGTTTCTGCTTTTGATTCTACCATGGGATAAAGTCACTACCAGTATCCGTGACATTCCTGTATTTCAGTTCCTCTGTATCCCAAAGGGGGTCTGTTAGCAGCTGCACAGCACTTAATCTAGAGTAATCAATGTAAGATATATCTGAGAATATGCTGATATTATCATTAATGCAATCCAGGATCTTTGCAATGGACACTTAATTTACTGTTGTAGTAAATAAGCCTATTAGAAGATGAGTGTCCTCAATGGCAGGGGTGTTCAGTGAAGGTTAAACTCAGATTTGTGTTTGAAAGAGAGAATGTTTCTACAGCGGACATTTATATGGAACCTTTTAGCTTCATGCCTTAAGCCATGCTTTGGTATTGTCGGAAGCACACAGGAAAGCACAAGTTTCTTAATACTTTCTTTTAGTCAATGCTGTGCCCGTATGTTCTTCATTAAAACATGGGAATGTGTAGGTATTCGTCCCCACTGCTGGTGTTTGTGCTTCTGTCTGTGAAGGGGAGCAAAACAAAGCCCAGAGTATCCCTTTATGCTCTTGAGTTTGTGCTCTACGTCAGCGCCTGACTCGGAGGACCTTTTCCTTAATAATTTTCAGTGGATCAAGTGTTCTGGTTGCGAAGATAAGATTAATTTTCTGGCTGGAGATTCAAGTGCCAGACATTTATGTGCCTTCACCCAACAGATGCCTTCCCTCAACCCCAAGTCCAAGTGGTCTTGCTCTTGGCTGGAGCCTGCAGCCTCCCCTGTGACAGTGCCAAAATGCTGGCTTCTGGGAGGTGTCTGCACATACCTTGCAGCTGACACTACAGTGGAGAAAGGTCTCAGTTCTCCCTGAGGCCAGCACTTTGTGGTCATGCTGGTGGGTCTGCATACACAGTCTGACAGGCAACATTGTTTGTCTTGTGACTTTTGTTGCAGTTACTTGGTTTTGATATATCTTGGTGTTGCTAAGAAAATCTGGGTGATTTGCTATTATTTTCAAGGTCCTGACTCAGTGACCTACTATGGATACAGATCCACTCATCTCTGCTGGCTGCGCAAAACATTCATAGTACGGCAACTTTGTTTTCTCAACCTGTTCTTTCACTTGCTCGTTGCCATGTGTCGTGAAGCTATGCTGGATTCCTTCCAAGTGGGAAAGAGGGCTGACCTGGTTGTGGGGAGCCTGGCATGAAGGGGTTCTGGGACTGGCCTGTGTCTGGAGATAGAGATACATGTTTGTGGTCCAGAGTGACTCAGTAATTTTCAGCAGAGTGTTTGTCTTCTGCAGTCTGCATTTCTGGATTGTTTGTGACCAGTGACACAATTCCATACATCAATTTGGAAGCACAGCTTACAGATTTCTTAACTAAGGTCTTATTGCTAATAATTGATTGTTAAGAAGCTCTGCTCTGTCATGCTGAGCTCACGTAGCTCTGCTTGCATTTGGAGTTGAAATCTTTGTTGGAGTGACTTCGGTGGTTGTCTGGCTTCCAGCCAGGGTCAAACCACCACAATCAGTTAGTTATTCAGGTGTAGCCTAGGCTTTGCTGTTGGATTCTCTTGACTTCTTGGCCTCTTGCTCTAGTCTTCAAATAGGCTATCCCTGTTCTTTGCAGGTGCTTCTGAAACTGCTCACTTTTAAAATAATCATCCTTACTTTCTGTTCCAATGCTGCCAACATCTGTTGGCATCATTAGTTCCCATGTTAGTTTAACTCAAACATTTGATTTTTTTTTTTTTGTGTTAAAAAAATGAGTTCTGACTTTTGAGGGACTTATAAAACAGCTCTAGATTTTGGGTCTGATGGGTCATGGCTGTTGGAAAGAGAAGTGTCAAGAAAAAATGCCCAGTTAAAAAAATTCTTTCCTGCCCACTTAAATCAAATTGCTGCTGTCTCTTGGAGAAACTTAGGCACAGTTTTCAACCAGCCTATCACAAAACTGAAGGGGGAGGAGGCTAACCTGGGACTGAAGCTGTGGTGAGCAATAAGCGTGTGTTTGATTTACTGCCAGTTTTGGTTTTCTTCCTGCCTTCTTGTCCCTTTTTCCACTTTCCTTAAGGTTTATAAAGCATTTGGCAAAATGGGTGTGATACTTTACTATGTTTTTATTATATGCAATTCTGCAGTATTTCTGTAAGGATAGAAACTGCACCAACTTAGCAATACTTTTTTTTTATGGATACATGAATAACAGTTAAAATATCAATACTCTTTATGCAGGTCCTGCCTTCCTTAAGAGAGAAGAAAGTGCTGAAAGCCTGCTATAGATCGCTGCATGCTGCAAGGGCATTGAGAGTGTCCTTTGATTTCTAATTTAGGAGGGACTTTCAGATACACCCTTTTATAAAATATTTAAAATTAATGTAAAAATATGAATAAATGTAAAAATGTAAAATTCATAGCTTGTTTTGGTATTTTATGGGCAAAGACTATTTTGGATTTCTAATTTATCCTTTGCAAGCTCATTTCAGGGAAAGACTTTCCCTACTTGACAATGAGATTTGTTATGACTATTGTAATGTAAATGAATATGCCCAAAAATCACCTTGCAAAAACCTCTAGTAGCTGCCTCTCCAGAGTTCAGGCTGCAGAAGTTATCCTATCAGGACCTAGATTTTGAGGAGTGATTAGAAGACATAGGGACATTTGAAAATCCTAGTCTGGATAAAAGGGCTGCATTTTTGGTTTGTGGTATCTTTTCTTGCTTGTGCCACAGCAGAGCTGAAAGGAGATATACTCTGAAAGCTATAGCTTAATCTCATAAAACAAGCTTATATACAGTCATGAAGGATCTAAAAGGCTCAGATGTAGCAATCCTTATTGAGAATGTTTTTCTCAACATTTTCTTGTTGCCATGATCAATGTAATAACTGCAAAGTCTGGTAGGGAAGTAAGTCCTTTCCAGCTCTGGTAATCAATATCAGCATTCGCTCCTGATCTGTGTTGGTGGACCTGAGTGCAGGATCAGACCGAATATTCTTTCTGCCACTATTTTACTGAGGATGCCTGTTTTGGGACCCTTGTTGTGGCTAATGATCTGCTGTAACACTCTCATGATGCAGAAGCATAGTGTCATGATAAATCTTGCAGGTTTACCCAGAGTATGGAGGAATGACATTGGAAGTTAATATTGACTGTAGAATGTTTCCCCCAAGAATGTTATGGATATATGTGTAACACTGTCATGGCAGATCTGATACTGTAGTATTCTTCTGGTACTTTGGGTCTCCGTTGTAGTTCTCTCAATAATTATGCCTGTCTTTAGGTGACTCAAGTCTAACAACTTTTCTTAGGGTTCTGCTTGTTAAAACATTATCCTGTCAAACACTGCTTAAAGGTCAGTTGAACTGTGTAAAACTGCCAAAAGCCTGATAAGGTTCAGCTCTCAAAGTTGTAGGTCCTTCTGGGCAGCGCTGTCTGTCCTTTTCCCGCTCAGATGAGCTCTACTGAGGTTTGTGATCCTTCCACTTACTGTGGTTGCCTCCTGGCGGGTTCCTCTCCTTTGAAAGGACAGGGATCCTTCCCTTTGGCTCCCTTGGGTTTGAATCAAAGCTGCTTCTCCTCCCTGGTAGACTGTCCTGCTTCAGGGTGAGATGCTTGCTGGGTTGTTGCCAGCCCAGGCCCATGCCTGTTCACTGAGTCTGTATAACTGTGGATGTGGAGGGAGAAGTCTGGTACTATCCAAGGGTCAAGTCCCCTCTTCATGGATACAGGATACATGGATACATGGTGTCTTCTTACACAATAGCTCTTCTTCATTCATCTAATGATGTGGTTCACTTTTTTGGTTCCTAAATAATCTTTTTTCACTATTGTATTTTCTAGAACTGTTGTCTTGCATGTGAGCCATAATTGCTGTATTTAACATATCCAGAAATCACTCTGATTCCCATCCTGTCTCTCTTCTCTCCAATTTTGACTTCTTTATTTTAAACTATGTCAAATTTGCTACAATTGTCTGTGGAAAACTTTCAGACAAGAAAGCCTTCTGAGCCCTTATAGCCAGTTGCTTCCCTTTGGCTTGCCAGTGGCCTCCTGGGTAGGGTATGGGTATGCTGTTCTGAGGAGATGTCTTCTGGGATGCGTAAAGGATCACAGAGGCCTGTCACATGAAGTTTTGCTCTTCGTAGCCACAGACGCTCCATGATTGTGCTGCTCTGAAGCCACTGCAGTGTTTACATTAATCTGAAGAGGAGGGGTCATTGCTGCAGGGATGAACCGTGCAGCGGCAGCTGTGCTGAGCCACAGCCAAGCGTGGAACCATGTCTCTCCCCTCAGATGGGGGCATGTTCAGTGCAGAGTAGAGCTTTGCACACAGATTACACCTGATCAAGCTTTTAAATCGTTTAGTGGGATGACTGTATGAGGGAAGGCTCATGGTTTTTTTCCCCAGAAACTTTACTGTCTGAGCACAGAGCAGCAAAGGTGGCTGAGTAGTGAGCACACGGACGGGATGGAGTCTGCCAGGCCATGGTGTGCACTTCCACCAGGGGCATTGGCTGGCTGGGTAAGTTTAAGTGGAAAGCCAGTGTCACCTGAAATAAAAAACATGATTATGTAGAAATCAAAGAGAGTGGCAAATGATGTAGAACTGTTTAGCTCTTGAGTCAGTAGGAGTCCAACTTGAAAGCTGGATTAAGTTAAAGAAACCTAAGCAGCATGACATTGCTGCTGTGTGTTTTCTATCAGACAAAGAAATTTTGTGATTACTCTGGTAATTTGGCCAGCTCTGATTTGTCTACCTACACCAGATTCATTCTACAATCTATCTTTTTTTTTTTTAATTAAATTAATGTTCCCAGACCAGAAGACTGTAGCAAGTGTCCATGCTTTAGAAAAAGCATATTCCAATATGTAATATTTATACAAAGTTTAAAAAATCTTTTGTGTGGGTAAATGCTTTTTAATGGTGCCTTGGCTGGGAAAGTGTGATGTATGTGAGCATGGAGGCTGCAGCCCTGACTTACAGCCTAAAAATTGCCCAGAAGAATAGCAGCATGTAGGAACATGGTCTGTTCCAGAAATGTCTCCTTAGAGTATTTCAGACCCTGAAATTCTGTGGGAATGAAAAAAAAAATCCATCATCTGTTTCAGAAAATGTATACAGTGAAAATGTTGATTCATTTTGATCTCCTAGGTTGTATCAAGAGGAAAAGGAGTTTTGAACTGTGCTTTTCCTACCCTTTTCAACTTTAATCAGGACTTTGATACTTGAATGTAGAGGGTGAATCATATTTAAAAAGTATTATCTGTGGAGTTGACTGTGCAATGCATTGGCAGGCCTACAAATCTGCAAGTTCTGTCAAGCTCTTCTTAGCCCCTGGTGCTGACAAAATGTTAGTAAACTTTCTGCTGTTGTCTAGGACCTGTTTATGGAAAAAGTTAGCCATGTCGGCAGGCTGTAGGTGTCAAGGAGTGCTTGTTACTTCCAAGGGGAAGATCTAATGTTTTGGTACTCAGGACCAGTTGAACACATGGTACTGTGTCGCTGAAAAATGTTTTGGTCACTGATACTTGTTGCATGAAGGAGCACAGTTAGTGTGCACGCTTTTTATGACGTATGAATACTTTATTTGGAATGTAAAGGTGGTGTTAATGGAGGGGGTTTGCTGATTTTTTTGGTAGTGGAGCTCTGATCTTTTGTTTCTGAAGCCTGTAAGAGATGCTGGAAAGAGGGCCTTTCTCTAAATGTTATTGATTCCTTTCAGGGCTTGGAAAACACAGCTAAAAATGACCTCCAGGCACTATCTGCTTCATGAGGGAAATGCCTTCACTCCTCTATTCGTTGAGCTTTCCTTCTTGACTCAATGGTGTCCTTGCAACAATAGTCTTTTCTACAGCTGAATGACACAGTGATCCAGATGGGTTCATCCTCAAGGGCTGCCTATGGCACGTGTATGGCTGCCCTTGTTCTGTGTTCTCCTGCCCTGCAGATGGGCTGTGCGTTGGTTGTTTGCCTCTCATGCTGCAGCTGTACACGAGGAGCTCCTCATTTGGGTTCTGTGCGCTCAAAACTGCTAGGCATCCTCGTGAGAGGGGATTTTTCACTCCAGGGAGGTTTTCTTTGTTTGAGCCCTTTCCCTCTGACTTCATGCTTCTTCACAAGGAAGAAGGTTCACCATCTAGTTGCATAGTCAGGTCCTGTAGCATCTAGTGAGATAGATGGAGCACTTTGTTCTACTGTCGTTGTATCAGTGTTGCTCTCTGTCTTCTATCTGACCCTCCAAAACCTTCAGTTGCTTTGGGGGGCAATGGAAACTGCTGTGTCTGTGTGTCACAGGGTGACTCTGCTCAACTGCCTGGTCTTGGTTTTAGAAGTATGATCTTCAATGGTCATCAGAAGTTTTTCTATGAATTATGGCAGGAAAAGATTCTGAACAAGTTTTTCTTCATGACTTTCCTTTGTTTCCTGTTGGAAACCCAGTACTGTATTAATCTCCATTATAATCTCTTATTATAAGCTATTGCATCGTGGTTCTCTTAGTTATTAGTATTCAGTGAAAAACCTCGTCAAATGCATTTTGAAAACATGAAGTTGAGCAGTCAGATGTTTTTGTGGGTTTTGCCCCAGTAGTGCTATATTTAAGACTTCTTGCACATTAGTTAAACGTGACCTTTTATACGTTAGTTTGCTGCTTCCCTTCAGAATAAGGAGTAAAAACATTAAAAAAAAAATTAAAAATGGAGTATTTCTTCTCAAAAGTTCTTGCAGTCCTTTCTTTCAATGGGATATGATGACTTGCACAACAACATAAGTTACAGTAATTAGTCTCTCAGGAAATCAAAAGTTGTAACTGTAGTTTTCTTAAAGCTGAATTAACATCATCCTTTGTACATAAAAGCACAGTGAGTGTAAGATCTGGTACCACGGGGTTGTTCTGGTGCTGGAAACGTGTATTTGATTGCCTCTTGGGAAGTGGCATCTTGCCCATTCAGTTATTTCAATTTATCCTTTTAGATC
Organism: Zapornia atra; assembly: GCA_013400835.1. Classification (NCBI taxonomy): domain Eukaryota; kingdom Metazoa; phylum Chordata; class Aves; order Gruiformes; family Rallidae; genus Zapornia; species Zapornia atra. Next base: position 31,954 of record VZTU01006711.1, read on the forward strand.
TGTGAGATCAAATGGTAGCTCATGCTAAATTTGCCAGCAGTGACAGCCTGATAGTTTTCCTGCCTTCATTACACCATCATTTAACCTTGGGTGATTTTTGAGAAAGATGAAGCATAGACGAGGAAGCAGAGCAAGAAGAGAAGTTTTCAGGGGAAGATAATTCTTACGTTTTTCTTAATCAGTTTGTTGTAACAGTTAAAAGTTGCCCACAGTTTTGGAGTGCTGGGTGGAGGCCTGGGGCGCGATGTGTGAGCAGGTATGGCCGAGTCCAATAGAGCTCTGCATCACACCTCTGTAGGCCCTCAGAAGGATCTCTGCTGCTACCCAGGGATTGGACCTGCAGGGTTGGATCTATTTCTCTGGGGATCCCTTTTACTTTACTGTACTAAGTTCAAACAGCCTCTGATTTCAAAACTGCAAATAAATAATGAAAGAGGATTTTTTTTTGTTGTTTTATTATTGAGAATAATTGCTGGCATTTTAGTAAATTATCACAAGCAGGCATTGCTTCTGACTCTGATTTCATTGACACTATGGTGTTTCTGCAGAGACAAGCTATTTTAGATCATGTTTACGACTTTGTCAAGATCTTCATCTGCTGAGAGCTGGTGTAACCCCATGAAAGTGAACTGGGTGATGGCACCGTGCTCCGGCTGATGGTTTGAGCAGTCCCTCTGCCTCACCCTTGTCTGGCACAGAGAACAGATCTATCTGCGATCCAGGATACAAAAATGGGCATGGACCTCTTAAAATCTTCTCTTATTTCTAGCTTTTCCTTAGAATAAATGACCTATTTACCAAACATACCCCAAAGAGGCAGCTGTAAGAGCCTTTTTGTCAAAGCATGATACTATTCTGAAGTGTTTTCATGAAATAACTCCCCCCCCCCGCCCCCCAAAAAAGCCCTATAGATACTTAAATTTATGCAATGGATAAGACAGATAATGATTAATGTTGTAAATGAGCACTATAAATATTTAGAGAATGCTAAGGAAAGTAAAAAAGATTCTGCAGTTACTTAATATGCTGTGATATGTGACTCCAGTGCCACTGAAATTTTGATTAAAATCAGGTATTTGCAGATGGGAAGAGGAGGAGCCTGAAGAAATCATGTTTCATTTATATTTTACTGTGTAATAAAAAAGAAACTTATTTGGTTTGGAGATACTTATTTCTATTAATTATTATTTCTATCAATTATTATTTCTACTTATTTCTAAACTAGGTTTATTTCTGCAAAGTTTTAAATTTTTTTCTTTCAGTCCAAATAGAAACGAGTGAGGGTTTTTTGTTTTGGTTTTTTTGTTTTGTTTGTTTTATTTTTTAAATCTTATTTTACACACAGCAACAATATGCTGTGCAACTCTGGATTTGTTGCAACACTACTGAGGCTGAAAACTGACCCTTTTGTAATGTCTACCTGTGCTAATTAGCACTGTATTCCCCCACTGTAGCATAAATTTATGTGTACTGGTTATTTTCAAAATCACAGTTAAAATTCTAGTTGGGTAAATCTGCATAAAGTGTTTTGTATATTTTAAATTTAATTTCATTAATATATTTTTTTTTATTTCCTATGGAATAACCTGTGTCCTTACTGAAATTAAGAAACAGAAGTTTCATGCACACTTAAAAAATTCTTAACAAGCTGAGGTTTGTTTCTATTCTCCTATTAAATGGAAGGGTGGGGGAATTAAATTAATATCTATGGAATCTGTTACTTTGCAGATGTGACTGAGTCACAGAATGTCTGCTATAAAACCTCGTTGTTCTTACGAGCTCTGAGGCATAGCTTTTAAGTTCTGTCCTGCTGTAACGTTCTGTGTTTATTTTCTCTCTTGATTCTCTCGATGCTTTTCTTTTGAGTCTACAGATTTGATCAGAATCTTTTAATTAGAAACCACACTGCTATAAATAGTAGTAAATATGATTTCCTTACATCAAAGGGCAAGCATATAAATAGGATTTTATCTCTTTTTTTTTTTAAAGTCATTCTTTGGTTTTGATAGAAATTGTTCTCTTCCAGCAAAACTTATTAAAAAGCATCCAAGTGCTTTATGGAGGATACTTCAGAACTAAGAAATGTGTATTACGAGGAATTGCGTATTATATAAAATATATATTATGAATTATCTTTTTCCTTACTTTAATGGAGAAAAATATTAGTCATCATGTTGCCATGCTGCTTTCAACACCCAACTAATTATGTACAATGTGAGGAAAATTTCCAGTACGCTTCCTTTCAGATTTTTTGTTAGTTTTACTATTAAGAAAGTGTGTAGCTTGTAAATGTTTCACTGGTGTTTAAAATATTTGACCTATTTGAGATTAAAATTTTCCAAATGTATTTAATGCTACTTCCAGTACAGTGCAATGAGTCTCGCCATTCACTGGTTGTACATCAGTTGTAGTTTATGAATGTGTATTCCTTTTGGAGATGCTCATCTTTCAGGGCCAGTTGCTGGAGAAAGCTGGTCCCCAACAGGGCTACTACATTGTTTTGTTATAATAATAGAGTTGTCCTTGGTGCCGACTGCCCACCTCCCATTATTGCATCAATCCCTGAAACATGGAGCAGGTGATTTACAGTAATTGGAATGGCATCCCTCTTGGTTTGGCAGGAAGGTTTGCCTACCGCTTTTGTTTTTCTAGGCTTCAAGCTTTAATACTTGTTTTAGATAAAAAATCTTTGTGCTTGCTGATTTGAAATAATCCTTTCCACTCCATTTACTGTTGATTCCTTTCAACTTTCACTGAGATGCTTAAACTTTGCAATCTTGGGCAAAAGCTATGTCTCCTGTAGGTGCATTTGGTGCATGGGATGCTTAAGAGTTTTCTTTTGCTTGCAAGGTGTAGTACGCTTTACATGCCACTAGGAATTGCTTCTGAAGATACTGCAGTTAATTTCAGAGCTGCTATTGATATTTTCCACCTTCAGTTGTATGGCATTAAAATTTCAGAACTTTCTGATTGTTTTGGAGGCACGGGCACTGCACTCTTCCATTAAGTAGTTGGATTCTCCTTTCCTGGCTCTTGTTCATGTTCTGCGTTGAGTGCATCTCTCCTGATCTCCAAGAACTCCCCTTTTATGACTCAGTCATCAGCTGTCAATATGTCACATCCATGGTTGTTGGAAAAGCCTCGAATTTTCTGAAAATGTTCCTGGGTTTGAGAATGGAATGACATGATTGATTGTCTTGCTTCAGTGGCTTAGAAGAGCCTTTGCCGATGTCTGTTTTGTTACTTCTGCTTGAGCAAGGTGGTATAGGTGGCATAAAAGTACTTACTTCCTTTCCTTGGGTTCCTTTATTGACCTATGTGTATGAGTGTAAGCGTCCTTCACTGACAGCCTTTTTACCTATTCTCTGAGCAAGCAGGTAGAGGTGCTTAAAAATTATGTAACCAAGGCTTTTAAAATTCCATTTATTTATTTTGAGGTTCTTAACCAGATCTTCAGAGGAACTGCTATCCTAAAGAACATACTGGCTCGTGCTCTTGAGGTGCGGGGTTTCTTACACTGGATGAGATCTGTTAGCTGTCATTGAAAGGGGGGGATCTGTCTTCCGCTTCATTCTCTTTCGCATGTCCCCTCCAGCTTCTTTCCATCACATCTAGTCATGGTGTGACTGTAGAGTTTATTTGGATCAGCTTATTTGCCTGATAAAAAATGGGTCTGTTCCAAGTGATGATTAATTTTCTGAATGCTGATCTGACTCTCTGGTCAGTCACACGAGCTGACAAGGGAGAGCAGCAGTCCTATTTTTGGCAGCAGCCCACTCTACTCACTGTTGCAATGTATTGTACTATGTATAAGGGTTGAAGGATTCTTTATAGGGCTGCAGTTTCTGTAAAGGACTGAGTTTGGCTGTCCAGAATGAGCATCTTGGTATCTCAGTAGGTTTGAGATACACTTGAGATACGCTTGATTGCACATGATTGAAGTTAATGATGGACTTCTTGGGTTTGCACCACTTGTCTTGGGCATGGTTACACCTGTGTAATGGTTTTTTATCTTAATTTATTAATAGGCATTATGTCCCTTAAATCCACTTTAACAGCTTCTGTCAGGGAATAACTGTGGTCCAGGGTCACCTCAGAAATACATTAGCTTTGTAATTGTTTATCTTAGAGACATGTTAAAGGGAGGAAATTTCCCAGACCAAATCAATATGATGCAATATACCTAGCAGCTGAAAACCGAACCTAAACACCCTAGTCATTTTTGCTCTTAATGGCGAATGAGGTGACTACATTTTAATGACAAATGGTACATTTAGAAATTTAAGTTAGGCTTTTTATATTCTTACTGAAGTACCAGCATATGGTCACAGAGAAGACTTGATTATACTGTGTGCACAGATCTAAATGGTGGCATATGTAGCTAAATTGTTAACAAACAGGAGTAATAAAGTGCCGTAGAATGTTCTTCGCACTTAGTAGTGTGCAGATGAAAAGCAAACACCTGGTCTGCCATCACTGCTTTGATCAGAAAGTGGTTGTTGCAGTGCAGGTAGGTAAAGGTTAGCTAAGGTTACCAAATGTGCTGCAGTGCAACCAGGGAATGACAAAACTAGCTCTGGTCCCTAGTACCTTACTCAGTTCTTGTCCTGTCACATCCTTTTTATGAGCAGCAGCCTAAAAATACACACATCTAGCAGGATAAGATGGAATTTTAAAGTCATTCAAAGTAGTCTGCAGCCTGAGAGTTGGAAAAGAAATGCCAGTGTTAGTGTGATAATTTGTGGATGGTTGTTTTTTGCTGTATTTGTGATTATGCTAGCTGCTGTAGGTCAAAACCAGGTAAATGGTGGTCCTGTGTGTGGGTGGCTGTGTGTGCTGTGAGTGGCCATACCTGCTGTGGGTGTCTGTCATTGCAGACACCAGCCGGCTGTGTCATGGGTCGTTTGGGACTAGCTGCCTTTGTTTTTTCAGGCTTTTTTTTGATGGAAAATAGACTTTTAATACTGATAGCAGTTACCACTGAAATTCTTTGCCCAGGTAAGGTAAACTACATGTTATATTCAGTTGTCTGGTCAAAGATTATACATTTATTCAAAAGCTGTGCTCTTAAATCATCCAGAAATCGCAAGAAGCATTTAACGAAGACCCCATGGCCTGTGGTACAAAGCACCTTAGATGTAACAGGGATAGCTGAAAAGATATCTGGCTCTGTGAATTGTATCTACTGAGAAGCCTTCCAAGAAGTTTTCCATTTAATACAGCAGCTTTCAAAACTGTAATGTAAATATCTGGAATTTCTTACCGTGTGGTTTTCCCTGTGCATTCACTGAAGCAGCAGAGCTAGGCATTTTTATAGAGGCCTCTCAGCCTGAGCATCCTCTAGTAAGATAAGCTGTCTTGACTCCTGGTTTTTGTAGTTTGTTTTTGTGGGTTTTTTAAAGGAATCAACTCTTTGAAAATATGCATTCATGGCTGTTGTCTTTATTTATTAATACATGTGCTTACATATATAGACATAGAAAGAAAATTATGCTGTAGGGCAGCTAAAAATGCAACAAACAAAAAAGTCGTGATTCCCTTGACTCTCCATTTCTTTGTTGCTGTTCTTTTCCAAGGAAACTGGTATTCTCAACTCTTCTGGATTTAATGCCTATTGAAAGTCTGCCAGTAGTTTTAGAGAGAGTGAATTTGATGATTCACATTATCCCATCCTGCCCTGTGTTTCCCAGAGTTTTCAATAAATCATTTGTTACAGTTGTACTGTCCTGTATTGTATTTATTTAGAGAAGGGTAGTTTAGAGTTGTAAGTGGTTCTTCAGTGTTTCCTCTTAGATTCCTCTGTCTACATGCCTCAAATCTTAATGTGCAGATTTCAATAGAAAGAAAATAAGAACAAAGTTGAAACTGCTCCAAAATGTCTGAAAGTAGCTTTTCTTATTAGTTAGTTAAATAACATGGCTGTTTGGTTTCTTGGGAGTTTTCAGGCCTAGAAACAACTGTTGCGTTTCCATTGGATAGCTGGGTATTTTCGTCCACTACTACTGGAATAAATATCCTATTTCTGGCAGGTTGTGAATTACAAAGTATTCCCATGTTTGTTGTCTATAGTGTGAATGAAAGTGATTAATTCAGGGAAAATACATAGCAGAGAGACTAAAAGAAGAAAGATGTTTCTCTAGCACCCGTTTTTCTTTGGTTTTAGTGACTGCTCAGGGGGTTGGAGTTCTGGAGGCCTTCTGGAGAAGGTGGGTGACAGGGTGATGAGTCAGAGCTTCACAGAAAATGCACCTAATCAGTTTTTAGCTCATTGCTTTCACCTCACTATATGGGGTTGAATGAGAGTCTTCCTGAGAGAACAGTTTCTTTCCGGTAACACGGGTCAGATTTGTGAGTGTATCCTGGTCTGACCAAACCAATAATGTCTCAGCTATTCTGCATTGGTCTGTGTCCAGAGTCAGGTTGAGGAATGAGTAACACGTTAGCCAGGGAGCCTTTCCACTTTCCTTTGCTCAGGGTTTTGCTCGGGATGGAAGTGCAAGGAAAAGAGCCGTTCCCTGCAGTGTGGGTGGGTTAAGATGGGGGGTTACTGAGGCAGAGCCTCCCATCACAGGGTGTGTTACTGAAAATTCTTGAATAAGCCCTGTGGATTCTGAAAACAGATCTTTTATTCGTTATCATAGACTGCTTTAGACACTGAAAAATTTCAGTGCCATTTTATTTGGTTAATGGCATATTGTTACATAGTAAGTATATTTACTTCCTGCATTCGCAGACCTGTACCGTGTGTTTTGTTGTGGCTGAATGCTAACTCCAGTCTTTTTGATATTGCAGTCTACCCACATTGCTCGAGCCAGCTTCCAGGTCGATGCTTTTGGATCATCTTTCATCCTAGATGTGACGCTAAACCAGTAAGTAATGACTCAGTCTTACTCTATGTTTGCTCAAGACCGGTGCCAGTGAAATGTCATTGTTCAGCGGAGGCTCTGGAGGCTGTATTATAGCACAAATCCTATTTCTAGGTATTGAGTTAATCTCTAGTAGTATGTTTTAAGTTCTTTCATTATTTTCTCAAGTACCATTGTAGGTTTGGATATTCCCATGGATAATACTTAGTAGGTATTGCACTCTAACTAACGTTTTAGTGTTATCATTTCATTTGCCATCTTTCAGTTTACCACAAAGGCAAATTACTACACACATGTGGAGCCTCCCTGGATATTAAAGGATGGAGTTGCTGGAAACTGGTAGCTGTTAGCATTTTAATAACCAAGTGTAAAGTACTGGAGATACAGCAATTACGCTATGGCTAATCCCTGAAAAGAATGAGATGGATAGTTGGGAATGATGTTTCTCCAGATGCGTGTACAGTCTTTTGGGAGCAGACAAGTATTACGAGGCAGTAGTAGCACAGTGTGAACTTCAGTCTATGAGGAAAGATGGAACAGTAGTAAACTTAAAGTGAAATCTGGTACATAGCTGTCAGTAATGAGTTTTCAAAGTAGCCTTTTAGCTCAGCTATTTTAAAATAGGAGTTGCTTTACTTCTCTGCTCTGAAGTGAAAAGAGAATAAATAATATAGTAAATAGAAATGATTTGTTGAGTAATTCATGTCCTAATAATTGAACACAATGCTGTGTGGTTCAGTGTAAGAGACAAACTGCTTAATTGCTACAAGGTTTTCTGCTATAAAGATGAACTATTCTGGTCTCAATGGGGGCCACTCAAATTTAATTTTTTTACCCACTTGTAAACACATTTTAAACAGTTTTAATTTCTTGATGTGCACTGACATGAGTTAAAAACCACATGTGAAACCTTGCTGGTTACAGAAGGCAGAGACGCTGCACTGCTGGAAGGAGAGGGACTGAAGCTGTTTCAGAAGTATGATATTGTAACAAATGCTTTTAAAAAGAATTCTAGAGGAAGAATTTCCTGCTACAAAGCACTGAGTCCGTGTCATTGAAATGTCTGTTGGAAATAGCAATTTTGTATACATGTTTATACTGTGGGAAGAGTAGGTTCCAGAAACCTGTTTTTTAATTGGGTGCCAGATTAATGGTGTGGTCACAATTAGTTTCTGAAAGATCAGGCTTTCCACTTCAGCATGAATTTCAGGTCATCTTAATAAAAACAAATACATTTACTAATGGTATATGAAAAGCCAAGTCAAGGATGTGATTTTATCAACTACAACAGTTCTCTGTAGGTAGATTCTTTGTTTACACACATGTCCATATGCATGTAAGCACACAAACACGTGCGTTTAAAATTTAATTTATTTTGAGCTGGATCCTATTTTTATGTCATTCTCTTATTGTCTTTAATGATATTAGAGCAGTACTTATGAGTAAGATCGTAAAAATGTGTCCTTATTGTTATTAAGAGTGACAAAATCTGACTTAAATGCAAACTTTTCTTAAGGAATTATGCTTTTTAATAATGTGAAAAAAGTTCTGTCACAAACAGTGGAAAATGAAAGCAAGAAGGCTGAAAGGAAATGAAGATGTTTGGTTTCTCTCATGATAGTTAAATCAACATTTAAACTTCTGAAATAGCATTTGCAGATCATCAAATAAGAAGAGAGCCAAGTCTACTGCAGCAGCATATAAAATGTATTCTTAATTATTATTCCTGTGAACAAATCTGTTCTATTCAGAAGGCTGCATATAGCTTTATTCCCTTCCAATTCTTACTCTCCAAGTTATACTCTATGCATTTGCTAAGGGCGATGAGAGAAAAACAATTTGTTTTGAGGAGTGGTTTTCAAGTTTAGCCCACAGTATCTTTATAATTGAAAAGTAGTTACATGCTTGAGAAGAGCAAGTTTCAAGATTTTAGTTTTCCTCTGGAAAAAATGTCAGCTTAGTATGTGCAATTGAACTCCTGATGATATCAGAAGCATGCTCTTTTACCTCTTTGGTAAAACTAGCTCTTAGGTGTAGTACACATTTGAGGAATGTTGAATGAGGTCTGGGGGGACAAAGGGGAGAAATTAACTTAAAATATGTAAGTTGTCAGAAAGGGAGACTCTCCCTGCCTTTGTCAGTCTCCTTTCTTGCAGTCTTCGTGTTTAAAGGTTAGTGTGTATGGCTCATATGTTTGAATATATCTGAGCATCAGCACTGGTTACAATATCAGTGGTGGATGGTGACCGTGAAGGTGTTTGTTGTTCCACATGGCTCCTCGATTTATGGATGCAAAAAGTTCAAAGTTAAAATTATGGTAGTAAACAGAGAACTTAAAAAAATCAGAAACTAAAATACATCTCTGCTCCCTAATGTCTGTCTGCAAATAGATTTTCTTTGTGGGCATTATTTTCTGTATTGTCTTCAATTCCATCTTTTTCTCTGCCAGTCAGTTTCTGTGTTTCCTCTGCTGCATTTGCCTGTGTGGTGTTTCCATCCCCCTGTTACGCACCCTTCTGTATTTCACATTCTGTTGTGTCTGTGTGCTTTCCATCTCTGTTCTTACTCAGGTCTCTAAGGAGTGACACATTTCTTTCCATCAGGAATAGTTGTCCCCTCTGCATCGTCATAGATACCACACAACTTTCTTGTTCTTGCAACCTTTTTCTTGACAACCCTTTGTACGCTGACAGTTGAGGCTGGCAGAAATGTTTATGGTCTCCTGTTTGTCAGTCTTCCCCCACCGCCTGATAGTCTGTTTTACCTCCTCACTTCACCAAAAGAGACGCTGTTGTTCAATCTGGGTGTCAGTTGAAGTAACTTTCCTTTCTGGTCCCCCCCTCTGCAACCTCTCACAACGGTGCCCTGTCACCAAAGGCTGCTCTCTCTGATGAAACAGGCTGGGAAGGTACAGGAGGTGGGCTGGGAAATCAGAAAGCAGAGCTCATGCTGACATTTCAGGCGTGAGGAGAATGAAGGTGCAGCATGGGCTGTTCTGCCAGTGCTGGGGGCAAGTGAGAGGAAGGAAAACCCAGTTTTCCAGCTGGCATTACCATGTGGCAGTTTAACAGTGAAATCCATGCGCTTTCTTCTTGCTCACTCTGGGCAAGTTTTGAATGGGATATTCACCTTAAATGCAGATGTGAGATATGCTGAAACGTTACCTTGACTGATAATAAAAATATAAAGGCCAATATAATGACAATGTTGTTTCCTTCTGTTTCAGCGATGGTATTTTCTCCCCATATATCACCACTCTTTCTCGTCCTTTTCTCCTCCGAGTTCCCATAGTGTTTCTATAGTAAGCTTTTTTTCTTGAAGACACAGTTTTTCTTTTTTAACTTTCGCTGCCTGTTCAGCTGGCTGAGGTCTTTACAAAGAAGCTTTCTGATCGAATCAGCGGTATCTTTAGAGTGCAGTCCCTTAGGCAGAAGTTCAGAACGCGTTAGTCGCGCCGGTGTGTTTATGAATCCGCTGCCTCTGTATCCTTATGCGTTCAGAACTGCGTCAAATGGAGCCGCTTAGCGCCGCCCTCCCCATTAGCAAAGCTGGAGCCTGGCGGCTGCCTGGCACAGGCAGGTGCTGCTCACAGCCTTCCCTCCCTTCAGCACACGTCCAGCTCTGGCCATCGACCCAGCACTGCGCAGGAGCTGCATGGCAATTAAGTGCGCTCTTTTTAAATGTGGGTTTTTTTTTCTTTATTCCTTCTCCTTCGAGTTTTTTAATGCTGTGATGGCATCTGTGGCTTGGCAAAAGGCTGTTTCTTTTTTTCATGCAGATTATTTATTCTCAAATGTAGTCACATGAACATTTACACTCTTGTCTTGGGTTGTAATTACCTGATTAAACAGCAGAGCTCACCGGGAAATGGGGCATGTTTCCAAAAGCCTCTTTGAGGCCCTTTTGGTTCTGCAGACCATGTGGATCTGTCTGAGGAGACCATGTGGATCTGTCTGAGGAGACCATGAGGAGGGCATGTTCATCTGCTTGTGAAGTGGCAGACATCTAACAGCAGAATGGGCCAAAGCAAGCAGTGATCATGGGGTTGTATTGGGAGTGAGCACACTGCAAGTTTGTTCATCAGAAAAACTACAGTATCTGTGCTTGTCTGCAGTGTGGACAGGCCCTGGCACAGAATGACCACCCTAGGTTTGCTTTGTGTAAGAAAGATATCATGGCCCTTCCTTGCGGCAGTGTCATCCTTCATAGAAGAGCACTGGTGTCTCCTGTCACAGATACAGGTAGAAAGAGTTTCTAGAGCCTGAATCTGAATTGTGGTTATGTAACAAGGAGCACTGTGTACCCAAGTGTTCTGCCAAGGGGGCTTGTGGCCTTCAGGAAGCTCCTTGGAGTGTCTTGCCGTGCACACAAGCTCCAGCTACTTGAGCTACCACAAGTAGAATATCCCTCCTGAATTATGGCTTTTTGTGTAAGAGTGAAAACACGGCCACAGCATGATAACCTATGGTTTGTGGTTATGGGGAAATGCTCTAAAGAGTCATGAGCAGAAGTAAGGATTTCAAGTGTGTGTTCAGTACTTCAGGACTGCTTTGTCCTTCCAAGTGACAGTCAGTCACTAGGATAGAATGTAGTCACCACCTCCTTTCTCGTAATGTGTTTAATTCTTGTGGCCCATTTGTTAATGAAAAATAATCCATAATGTAGTAGTGGGCTGGGCAAGATGTATTCAGAAGCCCTACCCTCTTTAGGAAGCTGAACAGGTCCCAGAAGAGTACCAACACTGTGTATAAATCAATGGGCATGATGATCAATGATGTTCAGAAGGCTGAAAGATTTCAAATGAGGCAATTTTTATAACCTCTGCAGTCACTCTGTTCTCTGTGTGGCAAATAAATACCCTTTTCTCTTAGCTTATCAAAAGGGAGGCAAAGCCGAAGAAGCTTCTTCAGAAAATACTGATAGGTATTTTTTAGATTTCAGTCTTAATTTAAATTCTTTCTGGTTAGTGATAATGAAAGGTTCCTGGCACTCCAGGAATTAATTATTTTACCTTGCCACTGAATGGTTCTTGCAGCTTTTACTGAGATGGATACAGACATTCCTCATGCCTTCTGGGCAGTGTTTATTAGGAGTGTCTTTTAACTAGAGTTTTGTAAACCTTACAGAATCAGATCAAAAAATCCTGAAAACAGAAGCAAAATAAAAGGCAGCTTGACAGACAAGTGCCAGCTTTTTTATGAGACAAACTGCTGAAACCTTGCCTGTAATTTCTCTTGGCAAATGGTCTCCAACACTAATATCAATGTGTCATGTAAGCTGTAAATGAAAAACATATTCCTAAATTTGCTCTAAATCATAAACATTTGGCTGTGTGGAATTTAAAAGGATTAGCTTCCTGACATGGTTTAAAAATATGCAGTTACACCATTTCTGTCTATTAGGATTTTTGGTAAGCCCTTCTGCATTCCCCCGTGAGTCTTGCGCTCCTCCTGGTCACCCACAGGGTGAGCGTGCGAGTGAGGGGCCTGGAGTGATGTGAGGTGACGTAACATGCTGGGTTGTTCTGCCACGTGTGAGAGGACCCATCTGCCATTCCTGCTCTAGAAGTGCTCTGTGCTTGATAATACCTGTTGCTCTTGCAGCGACTCACGGTAACTGTTCGGGTAACTGTGTGTGGTAAGTGATCTTCAGATCAAACCTGAGGAGGAGCAGTGCTTCCTTTAAGTGGTTTGAGGTCTCCCTAAAGTCCAACTCAATCCCTTATTAGTTATTTTAATGAGTGCTTTGGCTGCACACAGTCCCGATTGTTCTGACTAACAGCTGGAATTTATGGGGATCCAGGGAATTCAAACTCTGTTCACTTTTCTTATTCATGCCCTGTGCATGCAGACTGAGGAGCCTCACTTGGGTATGATCACATTTTGGTAATTGATTCTTACTTAAAATAACACCTTCCCCCCTGCTCCCCTCCCCCACCTTATGAGAGTGCTCTGAAAATGTAATTGTAATATTTAGTACCAATTTACAGGTAACACCATTCAGACTGAGTTCAGGTCTTCTGAATGAGATACTAAATCATCTTCTGCCCTATTTTTGAATTATTTGTGATGTTTATCTGTGCTTCGTGGTCAGAACCCCAGCTGATCTGACAGGTTTGTTCTTTTACAACCCCATTTTGCAAAGTCATACTTTCCCCCTCCCAGTCTGTGGTGGAAAAAGCAGTATGGTCATAATGTCAAACCAGACATTTTCTCCCTGATATTCTTGCTTAATTTCAGAGGTTGTTTTTGTTCTTTGGGAGGCAATTATTCTGCACCTCTGGTTGTGTTAGCACTCTGCTAACATGTATTTTGTACAAACTGTTTTGAGCAGCTTACAGGTTTTTTACCTTCAGTGAAAAACACCAGTTCTGCAGAGATTTCTGCCTACTAACTCTGGGCTAAACGACAAAGAAAGGTAAGACAGGAATTCAAGGTTTTACTAGTGTGTTACTAAACCTGAGGCTAGGGAGATTGACTGGGATGTTGTGATTAGACCTGTGTAACATCATCTCTAAGGGGTCCTGCCTTCTGTGGTGGTGGGTTTTTTGGTGCTTTTGTTTTGGGTTTTTTTCCCAGTTTTATGTTGAAGAATTATGGGAATGAACAATTTGTCACAATATAAATTGTTTGTATAGTTCATTACCCTCAATGATAAAAGTTTGAATGTTAGTTTTAGACTGAAGAAGCCTTGTAGCCTGGTATGTATAGCATATCAGTCTTATTTTGGGATGTTACAAAGGTTTAGCTTCTGGATCTTTTGACATCTTTTAAGTCCTGTAATAATTTCTGTGCCTTTTTCACAGACCTCCCCAGTTTATCATTATCCTTACTGAACTGCAGGCTCAGTATTGCATTTTGGCAGTGTCACATATAAAGGTAGCACAGGGTTTCCCATTTCTAACTGATACACCTCTTTATGTAGTTCCCAAGATGGTTTTTTTCTTTCTTTTTTTCTTTTTCTTCTTTTAAATTTTTTTTTAAACTTCCTTCTTCCAAGCTTAGAATTGACTGGTGGCTATGAACTATGTTAATGATATTATATCATCACAATTGCTATTATTGAATTTGTAATCCTGTACAAGAAAAATGTCAGGTTACTTTGAGAAAAAATTTCTATAAACCTATGTTGATCATTGTTAGGTTTATTACCTTCCTTTATTTTTTATAATGTTCCATTATGCTTAAGATTTCTTTTGGAAAGGGTAAATGGCTTTTTGATAACTCTGTTGCATTTTAATTTTAATATTGTAATTTAGTTTTTGGGTCACAAATTCCTGTTACGCTTATTCCTCTATTATTCCAATAGATTTTTGTTGTTGATTTAGTACCAGCTACTGGTAAAGGCTGTTGAAATTGACACAGGTTTGCTACTGACTTCAGTTGGATAGGGATGTGGAAAGTTTAAGAGACGTCTGTGAAATGCTTGCAAGTACTTAATTTGCGTTCTGGTTAAAATGAGACTTAAAAAGGGTAATTGGTTTTGTTCATCTATTATTTCCAAGTGCATTGCTGTAAGGTAGGCCTTAGCACCTGCAAGAGAATTCCCCTGATGTTTCTGAAACACCACTTCCAGCTCAATGGTTCATGACTTCTATGAAAAATAACATTTGAAAACATTTATCTGTGTATACAAAATCTGTGCATCCCCTCATAGGATGCTTTCCTAGCCCATTACAAAAAGTTTCTGAAATGGATGTGACAAAGAATATTTTACTGCTTTTATTTACTTTCATTCATTGGAAGCAGTATTTGTTGGTTTATTATAGAGTAATTAAAATTTATGGGATTATCAGCACTGAGAAAATTGCCTTTCCATGGTTTGAATTTTTTTTGACACAAAAATAATTATGGAAGATGCATTATTATGCATTTGTGAGTGTGTGTAGGAAGAAAATAATTAATTATTCTGGAGAGATATTATCATTCTATTACCATAATGTTTTTCTTACCTGATGATATTCCTTAGATGACCAGATCGCTTTGGAACTGTATGTTTTACACACATACACAGAGATACCTCATATGTACAGATCAATCACGTGCTCTACTTAGCATCATCGTCAATGTAAAATTGACTTAAGTGAGGAAAAGAATCAAGTTGCTTAACAAGTTTCAGTGATGAGTTCATCTTCTAAGTGCTCAGTATCCAAGTGGCAGTTGTTACCAAATTACCTCTACCTGTTAGCTATCAAAGATTTTAGAAGAAAAATTAGTTGTATTTTTGATTCAGCCTTTGCAAAGTGACTGTGATGGTCAGAGTGTGATTTCTGGGTTTACTATTGAAATGGAATTACAGCCTCAAACACTAACATTCGTTTGGGCACCAGTTTTTACTTGAATGTTTGTATTGTAGGTACCTTACTGTCACTTCTGTAAAGAATACAAACCAAGCCATTGACCTTTCCAACTATTTCTATTTTTGGATATGGTTTAACAGCTAGAATAAGATTTGTGTTTACAAAAGCACACAACAGCCATGCAAGTTGGTCTAATAAAAGTGATTATCTTTTCTTCCTTAGTTTGTGTCACTGAGATTCTCAGGCCACTGAGGCTACAACACTGCTACTGTCCTGGGAATTGTTACATACAAAAATACGAGTCAGAGTAAGGCACTAAGGACATAGTAAACAGGAAAATGCATGAACTGGAATGTGAATAGCAGGTATTTTAGATGCTATCATTTATAGGGCATCTCCTCAGTGAGTCAGCAGCCTTTCTGCTGATGCAGTTCCCTTTGCATGCCTTTCCCTGTGTTGTCCAGCCACTCTACCCTGTTACACTGTCTCCTTGAGAACTCCTTTGGCATCATGACCTTCTGCATGTATGCATTAAAAATAACACTTAGAGAAACAGAGGAAGTGCTGTGGGTCTTTTAGCTTGAGGCTGCAGTACTTTCCGCAGCTAAGCAGTGAAGTGGAGTCCCCTTTCCTGGACAAGGAGGCAAGTGATGCGTGGAGTTAAGACATGAAGACATGGAGAATGAAAATAGGAGAAATCATTAGGCTTTCTAGGGGAAATGGGAGGACCTAATGGATGGCTGAATGACCATCAGTGTAGAAACTCCCTGACTTTAATTTTGCAAGGTCTTTACATGAAGAATAGATTATTCAGCCCTTTTCTACTCAGGATAGTGGTTCTACTTAAGAAATGTAGTTTTAATCCAGAAACTGTATCAACAGGCAGTATTAAAACAATATGTTGTTAACATATGGAACATTTTACCCCGACAAATAACTCTGCTTGACTTGTGCACGCGGACTCGTTTGCTTTCTTCGTGGCATCTACTACAGAGAAAAGGTGCTACATATGAAGTCTGCAGCCGTTTTTTTCTGTGGTTGTATGAGATTTATCTAGCATTTTTCAAATGTGTTTTGCTAGTAAGAGTCAAGACAGATGTGCTCACTTTTCCTCACTCAGTGGCTGGAAAGAGGCTTTCTTTGACAGGCTTTCTGTATGTTGCGTAGTCTTTAATATAACTGTTTTCATTTGGTTGGGCCCACTGGTGGGTAAGACCTCATTTACAGACAGTTGTGTCATCTTAGTGTAGGAAATATGTTTCCTTGATGAAAACTGCGAACAACAAATTCTGCACGTTCCTTTGAAAGGCTTCGCACACGTTGCTCCAGTTCTCTCCCTGGCTATATTGGCATGGGAAGCGCACCCAGTGGAATGACCCCTCCCTAATGGGGAGACTTCTTTCCTCTTCTATCCCTGCACAAAAGTCAGGTTTTCAAATCCTGGAGCACCAGTGAGCAAATACAAATCTCTTGGGAAAATACTGCTCCTGCCCATTTCCCCGTTTCCCTTTTGTCAGGGGTGCTGTGGCCAGGGAAGCCAGACGTGCTGCTGATGTGTTGGGCTTTATGTCACACCTTGCTGGTACCAGTGTCCCCTGCACCACCCTGTGCTGAGCCAGGCAGGTTGCCTACAGCAGAGGTATCCCCGCAGAGGGTGCTTCAAGTTGTAGATGAGAGTGTTAAGAAGTTTTTGAGAGATGAGCATCCTCCTGCCAGACCTCCCACTTGCTGCATATAACCCAGAGATACTCTCAGTGTGTTGACGGGCTGTAGGTCAGGGTCGGCCTGGCCATAACCTGATCTTCTCACAATTCAAACAGGCCTTTGGTCTTCCCAGTCTGTGATTCAGTCTTACTGTGATGCTTTTGTAATGCCCACCTAATTCCCTGTTACTTTTAATCATATGACAATAACATTTTCCTTTTAAATAGTGTTCTGATTTGAATAGAACCCAGTATGTCTCTCAAATTCTTCAAACACTTAATTGCTTCCTATTTAGTTTTAGTTCTTTATTGTCCCAAGTTCCATTATGAAATAATAGCAGGGGAATAAAGTGATGAGAGATACCTTATTAATACTGATTATCAAATAGGGAATTAAAATCTGGTTTTTATGGATACTTTGTATCAGTATATTAAGAAGTTGTTTAATGAAATGTACTGTCAGATAATCCTAACAGAAACACTGAGGCGTGGTATGTTGTTGAAAATAGAACTCTCTTTTGAATATCTTTTCTGTTTCTTTTCAAGTTTTTTAACCAAGGAGTGTGGAATCTGCTTGTATTACCATCAAAAACCAAAAATCTCTTTATCATTTGACGGAAGGACTGGTCATATGATAATAGTTCTATTTCTTAAAAAAAATAAATGACAAAACAATGTTAAAGAGTATTTATCATGTGTCCTCATTCTGTTCCATGTACTTTATTTCCACCATCCCAAAGGAAATAAAATGCTGTCATTTGGTGTGATACACAGTGAGATGAAGGAGAAAAATCAGCTTGTACTTTTATTAAAGATGACCTACAAAGAGATATTTCTTCTAAATTTGGTTTCTGCCCTTTTTTGAGATGTAAAAGGTCAATTAAAAAAGAAATTTTTTTTTCTCTTGATCTTTCTTTCCTCCTAAAATCACTTAACATCCAGCTTTTTAATAGGCAAATTTATTTTTATCCACTGTATCACAGCTCCTTGTTTTTGCCAAAGAATCTATTGGGGAGGGTATAAATGTTCAGGAAGAGTTACCCGTGTGCAGGATGTACTCATGCCCTACAGTAAACCCCCTCCTGACGACATACTTGAAGATTTGCCTAAATATTAAAGATGTGAGATTTGCTTCAGAAGAGCAAAATGAAAGCATTCATGTCCAAGGGGCATGATGGATTTTAAGCCCTTGGTTGTGTTTTACCAAATATACTGTAGTGACAGTCCTAAGACTTTACATCATCATAGAGATTACTTAATACAACATTTTATTTTAAAAGAAAAAAACAAAACAAACCACCCTGCCTTTTTGAAGACTCTGAAATGTTGGAATCCACTGTTTTGCCTAAGCCAGCCAGCCAAAAAAGCACATCTTTAAGGTTTTCCCTCTACAAATCAATTGAGTTAGAGGAAACCTGTGCTTTTTCTCACTGTAAATGCGGTGCTTGTTGTGGCACTCATTCAGCCTTCCTTTCACAGAGACAGTTTTTGCGGTGACAGTAAAATGATAATTGTCTCTCTGCTTATCATTGCTGTTATAATGAATCACCCTTTCCACTTGGTCTATCAAATTTTGATAGTAGTCAATGAAGTTACGCTGAGAGAAAAGGTGAAAAAATGAGCTCAATGTAATGTTTCAATAATGGAGTTCTGCATCTTTTCAGAGAAGAAATTCAGATGCCTCTCCACTTCCTAAAGAGAAAGCTATTTCTAAATACCACTGAAGGGACAAAAAGCTTTTTGCTATATTTCCATGTGTTTTAGCATGACCTCTGTTTTTACTTAATCATAAGAAGCAAAGGAATTCTCCCACTGACTACAGAGCTGGTGTCAGATTATCAAGGCATTTCTGCCCGTGTCAAGTAGCCAATTTGATTACAGCGGAAGCTTCCTAGAAATTAGCTGAGGAATAAATTTGGTTTATTGTACTTCACTCTGGTAGGTTGCTCATCAGTAAGTGGAAGTCATGAAATGTGAGGCTGCAGGGAAACAGCAAGATCAAGCTGAATACAATACTATGAAGAAGCTGCCAAGTCTAGCTAAAGAGATTAATATAAATACATTTCCAGTGTTAATGAAAAATGGTGGCTGGAGCTTTTCATTTATATATGCATAGCCTTTCCTTTGGTACAGAGTTAGAGGGTTTCTTTTGTCTTTCTCCTCTTGCAAGAGTTGTTAAATCTTACGGTACAATGTATTTTCTGGGTGAGCTGGCTGATCTTTGGCCTGTACTTGTCCATAATCGTTCTTTGATCTTAATTTCTTTTTTGGTATAAGAGGATGTATTTCTCTTTGGTGGTTTGCCAGAACATCACTGCTAATAGATTTCTGGTGTGCTAGAAATTTTACAATAGGAACAGATACAATAATGTTTTGATGGCCTGCAAGTACGTGATGTGTTGCCTTTTGAATTAAGCATTGAGGTTGTACTCATGATTTGCTCTTCCCTTTCCCGGTCTCCTTAGATAGACTGTGAGACTTCATCACTTCTTATTGAATGTGTTTGTTTTCCATATTTATTGGTATGCCTGGGATAATTTTGCAGCTGGGAATCTGAAAGAGTAGGAGCCAATACTAATGAATTTCTGCAGGTAGCTCGATGATCAGGTTCTTGTGTGTGTTTGTATGGGTTTTGAGCTGTGAAAGTCATTTGGGTTTACCTTCATTTTAGTCCTGCTCCATCAGGACAGCATAAACGGTGCACTTTAAGCTCAAGCATTAAAGTTTTCTGGGTGATGCTATTTCAGCCCTTCCCATCAATGTCTGATATGAGTTAGTCATGGTTGAATTAACCATGTTTGAATGTAGACCTTCAAGTACTGAGTGTTGGATTTCCCATGTCTAGTTACTGCTTGTCCCTCTTAATTCCTGCTTCATTTATCCCACACATTCACAGTGGGTTGTTTCACCAGTATAAAAACTGGAATGTGACCTGTGGGTTTACCTGAAGGACAAAACCAAGACTTCCTTTATAATTATATTTGTAACAAATGATTGAATGTTTCATGTTAATGTCCTGTGTGGTTTACCCCGAAAAGCTTGATAGATAAAGCTCCTGGTATCAGACTTCAAGGACAGAGTACAGAAGAGGGTTGATGGTAAATGTCTGAAAAGAAATAGATGATGCAGAAGTGGGGGGTGGTGGTATCTTTTCAATCTTTTGCAGTATCAATGCCAACAAAAATACAGTGAGATAATAAACTTGTTTTACTAAAAGTATGTGTTTGGGGTTTGGGGCTGCATTGTCTCGGTGCTCAAGGCACTTGCTGTGATCTTCCCACTGATCTGATGTTCCTGAGGGAGCTGAAGTATTTTCCTGAAGACTCAGCAAGTTGGTGCTGAGATGTATTCCCCCTCTTCCTTACATGAGGTGTGTTGAACCACTTCAACAAATCTTTTCTCTTGCCTGGTGAGGTACAAATACTTTGCTTTTGGTCTTTGCTGGGGTGAGAAGAGAGCATTCAGAGGAAAAGGAGAGCATGACCCACATCCATGCCTTCCTTCTGTGGAAGCAGGAGTCTTCGGAATGTCTTAATCTTTCTGAGATTAATACTTTAAAATTTAATTTCCATTTTCAGAACTTGTTTCAAGAAATCCTGGTTCCCTTCCAAGTACATAATAGAATATCGCATAGAAGAGTCGTCTTCTTTAATTAATAAAGTTTCTGATAACCCAGTGCATAAATATTCCTAGGCCTGTGCTGTGAGGAATGCTTTGTGATGGGTCATGTGCTTTAAAACTGGATTTCACTGAGGTGCTGTTGCTTTTCTTCTGAAGTGATCTGTTAACTTTTTAATATAACTCTTTTTCTTTGTAAATTTACTCAGACTCTTATTCCTGAGTGGATTCATTATTGCAATATAATTGTCTTTAACTGTTTGAAAGGTTTTATTTCCTTTTCCTCCTTCCTTAACATTTCATATAAACATTCACTAAAACAAGGTTTTCATGTGAGTACAAACAAGAGAGAAAACCTCACTGAATGTCTCCTTAAGCTGCCGTGCAAGTTAAATTTGAGGGATACCACAAACACACAGAGATGTACATACATACACATATGTATAAAATACATATCAATAGACACACACATACACACAGAGGGGTATTCCTGCCCTCCCTTTTTGTAGGTAGGCCTGCATTTAAGACTTAAAGTCATTATTGCATGGTTCTTGTTCCTAATAGCACGACAGACTGTTATTTACTGTAGAATTGTCTCTGTGCAGACAGTCGAGTAATGTAAGCAGTGCAAACCATGGACTTGGCCCCTCACTCAAGAGATGGATGTGGACACCAACCTACTTGCAGGATTCCTGCTTTCCTTTTCTTCCCCACTCTCCACCCCAAATCAGCAGATTGAACAAGAGGAGTGATGTCTTCACTGATTTTCTTTCTTTTGCTGATGAAAGTCTGAAGGGGATTGCTTTTTTGGAAGCTTTTTTGATTTTTGATTTCAGTTCTTGCACTTTGATGATCGTGCAGGTAATTCCTGAGATCAACCCACGTTTCTCATTAAATGCACATAAGAAAAATAAGGCGATTATTGCTTGGTCCTTACAAAGTCTGCCATAAGAAAAGATTTGACTTTAACTATGTTGGTTTAGGGCAATATGACAGATTTCATATATATATTATTTTTTAAAATTATGATTATCTCTGCACTTCTTTCTGTTGCAGAGAAATTAAAGCAGCAACATGCAGCCAATATGCTGACACTACTGTACCAACAGGAATAAGAAAAGTACTACAGTTGACCTTTGACAAAGGAAAAATGTGGATATTTTTAGTGGTTTTGGTACATTGAAAGTAGCCCTCCCCTTTTTTCAGAATCCTTTTCAGGTCACTGTAAATCACTGTGGACATGGTCCCTTCACCTTGTGTTGCTGATGTTCCTTCCTCCTTACACTGGGAAAAGAAAGACCATTGGGGTGCTACGTAATTGACAGCATGGGTCTCAAGGGAGTGGCTGGCTGGGGAATGAGAAGTAATGAGTAGTGGTCCGTACTTTTGGCCCACTACTCCTTCAGTAGTTCTAGACAGAAGTCTGCTTGTGAATTGAGACAGCTTGAAGATACATTAATACTCGTGTTGTGTGTCAGCTGTGTCACCACAGCAGAAAAAAGATGCTAATGGAATTGCACACAGGCTGTGGCAAATTAAATTATGGTCCTGCACTTGGACCACTGCTGCCTTTCAGCTCTGCTTTATCCAAACCTAATAGCTAGTTTTCAGTTATGAATTTCATATTTTCCCTATTTAGACTTGTTTATAGCATAAAATAAATGTTATATGTCAAGTTTTGCCCTTGAATGAACATTAGTAGTTCTGGTTGACTTCAGCAGGAGCTGCAGGCAACCATCCTAAAAAAAGAACTTGGCCTTAGTTCTAAAATCCCTTTTGCTGCATCCTGTATTCCAGGAATGTGTTTCTCCTTGCTTTCAGTTACCAGCATTGTTAACAAGTGTCTTTCAGTTGTCCTTGGAAAATCAAACAGAAGGAGCTAAATACTATATGGGACTGAGAGGCCAATGCTGGAGCACCTTGGAGGTCTCAGTGCCTGCGATCAGCTGCTGCCTAACCAAAGCATTTAGCATTTTGTTAAGTATGTGTGTGTGGACATTTAACACCCTAACCAGAGCAGGATGATCTTAAGCACCAGCCATCCATAGAAACTGGTATAGATATGCTTTATGGGATAGGACAAGTGTTTTGTATAATTTTTAAGCCACATTGTTATGCGTTGGTAATGTATTGTAACTATGTAGTCACACTGTCCCTGGGGTTTCTGAAGGTAGCTAACAACCTCTGCTGTGGATTACCTGCTGTTAAGGGAAGGGGCAGAGTACCAGGATGGGGGAAGCACCTCTCAGCTGTCAGCAGCTGAGCAGACTGAGGAGCCTATCAAGAATCAAGAAGCCTTTCCTCTCCCCTTTGACAAAGGCATTTAAATTGCTAGTCAAGGAGTAGGCCAGAGGAGGGAATAATCAATGTACAGAGAAACTACCTGGAGAAGGTAAAAGGCTGAGGCTGCATTAGGCATTTCCCAGTAGATACTGCTAATAATTTTATGCTGTTGTAAACTACTAAAGCAGGACTGCATCCTTGCTGGTAAACTGGGAATGCTGCTGTCAGTAAGCTGAAGCTGGAGTAAGAAATGTATTTGTTTTTCTACAAGTTGCCCCATTTAGTGGAAAGGAGAATTTCCAGTGCTTGATGTAGGACTTGGACCAAATTTGCCATCCCAGCTGAGGGCCCAAAGTAGTTGGCTGCAGAATTTGCCTTTCAGGCACAATGGTTGTTTAGGATCATAGAATCATAGAATCGTAGGGGTTGGAAGGGACCTCAAGAGATCATCGGGTCCAACCCCCCTGCCAAAGCAGGCTCCCTAGGACATATCACTCAGATAGGCGTCCAGACGGGTCTTGAATATCTCCAGAGAAGGAGACTCCACCACCTCCCTGGGCAGCCTATTCCAGTGCTCTGTCACCCTCACTGTGAAAAAGTTCTTCCGCATGTTGGTGCGGAACTTCCTGTGCTCCAACTTGCAGCCGTTGCCCCTTGTCCTGTCCTCACAGACCACTGAAAAGGGGCTGGCTGATTCCCCCTGCATCCCCTGCTTAAGATAATTATAGACTTTAATTAGGTCCCCCCTTAGTCTTCTCTTCTGAAGGCTGAAGAGTCCCAACTTACTCAGCCTGTCCTCATAGGGGAGATGCTCCAGGCTCCTAATCATCTTCGTAGCCCTTCTTTGGACTCTCTCCAGGAGATCCCTGTCCTTTTTAAACCAAGGAGCCCAGAACTGGACACAATAGTCCAGGTGGGGCCTGACCAGGGCAGAGTAGAGGGGGAGGATCACCTCCTTTGACCTGCTGGCTACACTCCTCCATATGCACCCCAGGATCCCATTGGCTCTCTTAGCCACCATGGCACACTGCTGGCTCATGGCCAACCTGTCATTTGCCAGGACCCCCAGGTCCTTCTCCACTGAGCTCTTCTCCAGCAGGTCATCCCCCAGCCTGTACTGATACAAATGGTTGTTCCTTCCCAGGTGCAAGACTTTACACTTGCTTTTGTTGAACTTCAACCGGTTTCTAACTGCCCAGCTTTCCAGCCTGTTCAGGTCTTGCTGAATGGCAGCGCAGTGTTCCTGCGGATGTATGACAAATCAAAAGCTTTGCAAAAGCCTGGTGTTTAGAGCATGGTCCTGGGATGGGAGAAACCTGAGGTGAGGTTTCTCCTGGAAATCAGCCTAGGAAGGGAGCTTTAAATCAGGTCTGTTAGCTGCCTTGTTTCCGTAGGGCATCCATTAGTGTGCGAGAGCTGAGAAATGCTTCATTAATTTTTGGGAGCTGTTCAGTGATAAGGCTGGTGTCAACATCAGTCTGAGGAACAACAAAGATTTGCTGGTATAGTGACTAAAACCGTTGCATCAAATTAGAGGCTGTGAACAGAGAAACTCCTGTTTTTTCCTTCTTTCTTTTCCTTACAGATCCTACAGATATGCATTGGAGGAGTAATTGTCATTATACAAACAGTGATCCTGTTTTGTAATTTGCAAATAAATGGTCATAGTCCAAATTCGTATAATGAGTGGGTAATGAGATTATTTTAATATAATACCAGGGTTCTTTTTAGTGGTGTGCATGAGTACCACAGTTTGTACTTTCATTGACCCTTGGCATATAATAATCAATGAGATATTAAGGCTTGTCTCAGGACAAATAGTCAGTTATCAGGTGTTTTCAAATACCATTTGTTTCCCGGGTAAGGATCCATAGAAGCCCTCTCTCTTTAAGGCAAGACTTGAGGGGTCCTGTCCAGTCCCCTCTATATCATTTTTTCCATTAGTACAAATTTAATGTCTTCAGGGTTATTGAGGTTTTTTCCTAAACACACAATGTTTTTAAAGGTTGAGGGTTTTTTCAACTTTTTAAAAGTTTTTAAAATTTTAAAAGATTTTTAAAGAAAAGAAAGATTTTCAACACAAAATTTAGATAGTAGAACCCCAGCATTTAACTCCAACACCCCCAAAGTGTTGAGCTGAACATCTAGTAAAGGGAAGTTTTAACCTCTTTTTAAAAATGTGAATTTCATTTTTTAGCCTGTGCCCAGTTCTGAATAAGGATCTTCTACTTCTCAGCTGACTCTTCCCTTGTCCTTTAAGGAGGTTTGCTTGACAAAATATCACACAGCTTTTGATCTCTTTCAGCATCAGAGCACCTGCAGTAGAGAGGCAGCTGAAGCTGCTGTGTTGATATTGTCATGTTCTGACACCTGATCTCTGCAAGCTTGGAAAAGGGTTGCATGCTCTTTCTGTCTTTGCTATAACTTGATGCAAGCATTTACCTGTTGCTGCTATGGCTTCTTCCATTGCATCATTTCTGTCAATGTATTGCTTTCTGTCATGCTTTAGCTCCAGCAAACAATTAAGCACCACAGAGCTGTTTGCTGGCTCCCCCTGCCCTGTTGGTATGGGGGAGGGAATCAAAAGAGTGAGAGAACTTGTGGGTTGAGATAAAAACAATTTAATAGGACACACACACAAAAATATAAAAAAATAATAAATGTAAATAAGGTATGCACAAAACAAGTCATGAACAGCACAATTTCCCTCCACCCAAAGTCAGTGCTGCATGAGACACTCCCCAGCTGCTGCATGAGATCCCCCCAAACAGCCCAGCCTTTCAGCCCCCCCCTACACAAGCAAAGCAAAATAAGGAATTTATTCACCTTCCAATC
>VZTU01006711.1:57568-177076 GCA_013400835.1 Zapornia atra
CTTCCAATCGGCAGGCAGGAGTTCAGCCATCACCACAGAGTCGATGCTGGTAAGAACCCCAACCACTGCTCAGCCCCTCAGCCCGCCCTCAGTTATAAACAGAATAGGACATCATATGGTATGGAATATCCCTTTGGCCACTTTAGGTCTCCTGTCCTGGCTCTGTCACCTCCCAGCTTCTTGGGTGCCCCCCATCTGCTCGTTAGCAGGGCAGTATGAGAAGCTAACAATTCCTTGACTGGCAACAGTTAAAAACATCAGTGTGTTATCAGCACTGCTGTCATCCTAAATCCCAGACACAGCACTACACCAGCTACTAGAGAGAATACTAGCTCTATCCCTGCTGAAAGCAGGGCATTTCCATTGGTGGAATTTCTCATTATTCAATTTATTTATTTTATTTCTTTTTCTTTTTGGTGAGATAGAATAGATCCTTGTTGCTCTCCTGGTGCCCCTCTCAGCCTGGTACCCCCTCTGCCTGGATGTTTTTTGCAAAATCCTCCCCCCTACAGATTTGCTCAAGTGTCTTTTTAGCTCATGTATGGCATTGTCTGTTCTTACCTATGGTTTAATTTGCCCAGTACATCAGTCCCAGGACATTTGTGTCCCTCAACTTCTTTATGGCACATTAATTTCATACTGCAATTGCACTTGGAAACAATTAATTGTCTTCATGCTGGAGACACAGGGAACTGAGTAACCAGAGAAGTCTTTTATCTTGCCCTAAATATTTGCTGGAAGTTTATCACCTTTTAATGTGGTTCTCATTTGTAAATTTTTCCTCCTTTCCTTTTATTTGTTAATGTGTTACTCCTTTGCCTGGTGTTCTCTCAAGAGAGCTACTCCTCCAGCTGTGACTTGCTTTCTCCTTTGCTTTTTCTCCCATTTAAAGTCTCCCTCCCCAGCTTTCCTCTAGGCCTCTTGAGGTACTAGAAGGCCACTGTAAGGTTCCCCCAGAACCTTCTCTTCTCCAGGCTGAACTACCCCAACTCTCTCAGCCTGTCCTTGTGTTCAAAAGGTGGAGATTTCAAGCTGACCATATAAGTGTATTTGTACACAAATACTGTTTTTTCTATGTGTGACCTTAGTCACTGTTCAGAAAAGCTCAGAAACCCCATGACATTTTCACTTCATGTTCTTGCACAGACTTCTGCAGCCTCCCGCAACTTGGGGAGTCCCTCTGTAACAAGGGGGTGACTCATATAGTACAAATTGCCTGTTTCTGCAGTGGGACAGTCTCCATGCTTACAAACTGGTGCAAGGAAAGGACTCTTTAAAAGACTCTTCTCAGTGCGTAAGCATCTTAGCATCAGCCCCAATGTTTTAATTCTTACCACACTCTCTTGAATTGTCCTGGGGTCTTTGTCAGGAGTTTGGTATTTATGGTGGAGGCTTCTTCCTCAGCATTCTTTGCTGGTTATTTTTATGTGTTTTCAAACTGTTACATTCTTGTTATTATCCATGGGTTTATTTATGCAGTGATTGCTTTGTTTTCTAATGCCTTCAGCATATTTACCTGTATTACTGACACAGGTTCTACCTTTTACTCTACATGTGAGAGCAGGACTACCTCTCCCATGTTGAACTATGAAGTTTTGGACAACATGCTCTATTTTAAATGGGGTAACTCTTCCCCCTCTCCCCTGGTTTTTTTTTTTTCCTTCTTTCTTAAAAATCGTTCAAAGGCACCATTTAATGTAGTGTCTAAGATCAGTATGCAGCTGAACTCCAGAAGAATGTTTTGGACTAAAATTACCATATGTTAGTTTCTCTTGCAGTGTGGAACAGTCTTCTAGTTCTGATGTGTACATAGTTGCTACATGAGGATTGCTCTTGTTGTGGAGCTCAGTGCTGCTATTTTTATAAACAGAAGATTGTTAAGTACTTCCAGGCCTGTCTTCCTTTGGACTTCAATTTACAGATGAAATTAAGAATCAGGATCACTGTTGATTTTAGATTGGCTTCACATACTTCTGATTCTTTCCTGATGTCCTGGGATGTTCTTAATCTGATTCCATATATCTTTTTTGTCTCAAGTGCCTGAGGAAGGCTTGTTGCTTGCCTGAAGTAGTTGTTTGTGTACCATACATGTAGTGTATAGGAGAGCTTCCTCTGTGAGGTGCTTTGGTGGCTCACCCACCCTGCATGCCTAGTGGTTGACTGCAGTTGAAGGAAGAGCAAAGGTGATGCAGTAGCTGGAGACACCCCTGGGTCTCTCTGAGTAGACCCTCTGGTCTACCACAAGCTTCCCTTACAGTCGGGCAAATCACGTTATCCCGCTCCTGTCTGTCAAGCAGGGTAACAGACAATCTGTAACTTGAAAGGGTACTGTGGGCTTTAAAATACTAAAATAGTGTAAGGTGCTCATTTGATAGGTGGACTCAGGTCATGTGGGTTGAATGCAGAACTTCCAAACCTAAAGTTTTTAACTCAATATATCCCAGAACCTGTAGTGGTAGTAATTTGCTGTCTGGTGCAGAGATTGGTAATGCACACCCTCAGGAATGAGCTATCCTCAGATACTTTGATGGTGAAAATGGGTGAGCATATGTCAAAGACAGCTACTAAATTGAAATGAAAATGGTAGAAGGCTGTGATGTCTGGCATGCTGAAACTATCTGTGAGAGCAGCTCTGTGGCTTTCAGCTCACTGCTTTTCCCTTTGTGGGTTGGAGCTATTTTTAAACTCAGTATCTTTTAAATAATGCAGAAGTTAACAATAGAGACTTATAGTACTGGAAAACACGAATGAACTTAAAAAAACCCCAGAAAATTCTACCCAGACTGCTTCCAGGAGGGTCTCTGGGAGGAACAGAGCACATTTGTCTGTTCAGTTTCCAGACATCTTTTGTAAAATTCCTTTTTCTAGAGCAAATCTCCTGTCTTTGAACTGAGCTTTTTTTATGTGCAAAATGCCTTCCCAATCAAAACAACTGAATAAACACTGTGCCGAGACAGCTCTATCGCTTTGCAGGCTGGATGTTGTGAAATTGCACAGCCCAATCTGGCTGTGGAAGTACCTTAGCACCTTTGTGTGTCAGGAGGAGTGTCAGGAAAACCCGTCTACTCTGGGAATACTCTGCATGAATGGTTCATCTGAGCTGAGCAACTGCGACTGAGCTTGTTTTTCCAAGCAGTGCTGGATCCTCCAGATCCATGTGTTTCATGGCTGTCCCGTCCACGCACATCCAAGCCACTGCAACCGGTGTGTGGATCTGTAGGACCTGTAAGACCAGAAGCACTATATGACTGCTCCAGGCAAGATGGTTAGCAGGGTGGTTACATCCAAGTGGCTTTTGCAGCCTGTTTCCAGTGGTCACGGTGTGTCTCTATAGCTGGCACATGTCCATGGAGAAGGATCAAGGGAAAGTGGTGGCTTGGGAACACTGTTACCGCCAGACCAATTTATCTGGCCCTGATTGCTCTGAGAAAAAAAGAGGTTGCAGGGACTGAGCCGTTGGGCAGATTAATTATCCTGGCAGCTTGCGGATTTGTAGCCTTTGTGGTCACGAGGACAGTGTGAGCCAGAGAAGCCTGTGCTTGTGAGTGAACCGTGCCAGCGGGCAGAAACTGCAGAACTGATTTCGGATCTTCTTACGCGTTAACCTCCAAGTGCTGCTGGAGGACTGCAGCTGCTCTGCTCTGCTCTGCAGTGACACAAGCTGTGAATTTAGAGATGGAGCAGGACTGCGAAATTAAGAACGTACTGGGGGATTTAGGTCTGCTGCATTGTTCATGTCATCTAGATACATATATAGTTTTGGCAATGAGACTTCTGACTGAAGGAAGGGGAAAATGTCTGTTTTCAGTAATCTCTGTTTTCCTTTGTTTCCTAAAAAGTGAACTGTAATGATCTTAAGGGGAAAAGAGAGAGAAGCACAGAGTGTTTAGAGATCCAGTATCAATCATGCAATAGTATTCCTTTTCACTTGCGTCAAATGCTTTTATACCATCATATATGTAGACAGCAATAAATATTCATGTGGGTGGAAAGATAGCACTTTCTTTTTTCTTTTTTTTTTTTCCCCAAGTACATTTGGAAATAATTTGCACTCTTGTTGTCTGAAAAATTACAGTTCTGTGCTGGTTTTCAGACACATTATTTTAATACTGTGTGAGATATTTTGGGTGAAATGGTTAGCTAATTGAAACTGTTTCATTGTAAGAACCCTCTTTTCTCTCTTTAAGTTTCCAAGTGTCTGTAATACAGAAGACGCTTACTATTTATTGTCTTCAGAAGAGAAAAGTTACTAATGAATATCTGTTATGAAGATATTACTGTTACAGGGCTTAAAGAAATAAAAGGTCTACCAGTATGTAGCCATAGTTTAGTGACTGATGCAAGAGATAAAAATAATCATCGACCTGATACCAACACAGGAAATGCTTTTAAGCATGTAATACCATTTTGTATCACTGCAATGAATTTTTAACAGTGTTTTGGGGGTGTTGGTTCAAAATGGTGAAAGTTTGTGATACTTGCTTAATTTACAAAAATTAAATGTAATTTGTGTTATACATGCAGCTTTTCAGGATTATGTCTCGTGGTTTAGTTTCAAGGGGAGAACTGTAAGGGTTTTAGGGTGATTCTGGGTGAAGGTTTGGGGAATGTGTTCTTTGGTTTACGAATTAGCAATAGGGCTAAAGGCTTTAGCTAAAAATCTGTGTGTCAGTTACAGTGCGCTTTGTAGAAATTGGGGGAAAGGGGTGGATTTGACTTCCTCCTACAAAGTATGTAGTGCTCTCCTTTTGCAGTATTACCGGCAAGCATCTCCTTTGACTACTTACCTGTATGTATTACTGTGTGTGCACGGGTGGTTCAGTTGATGTGGATGGGTTTTGCCCTTCACAGCCTCACAGGGTGCACAGGTATCTTGTCTTTCCTTATGTTGCAGGCCTAAGGTCAGAAAAGGTGGTGCACGCTCCCTGCTGAGTCTCTTTCCTCCAGCTTTGGCAGAGGACATTTTAGGATGTCCATATGGTCTGCAGCTGTTCGCAGAACCTCCTTTTCCCTTCCCCTCCCCTGCCCCATTTCTTCTTGTGTTGGAGTCTTTCAGAGTTGCATTGTCCTTTTCTCCATCTTCAACCTAGTTGCTGCAGGTGAAGTTGACAATGATCTCCTGGCCTCCACCCTATGACCTGTGTATAGAAGTCACACTCCAATTTGGCTCTTCCAGGTTGTCTGGCTTTATGTAGAGCACTAAAGGTTGTTTAGATGAGCTGCATCTCCGGGTCATGTTATTTGTAAGCTTTTATTCATCTTCTGACCCAGAAAGATGCCATAGACTAAAGTGCAAGTTTCACTTGAGGAGAAATACTTGACCTCAGTCTCTAGTTTCAGAATGCAGGACTTGACATGAAAGCTAGAAGAAGTGGATCCCTTCATGTTGGAGAAGTCTTTGTGAGGATGTTCCCAAAGAAAGAAAACTGTCCCCAGGGTCTTTGGGAAGGCTTTCTTCACTCTTTTCTCACTTCTCAGGCTCGTAGACCTTCCAGTCTCATGGCAGCAATGTCTGTTTTCAGGAAGCTTCTCCTTCAGGGCATGGTATACGGAACTAAACTGTTTGTCTGGGCAGATGGTGCTCTGGATGAGTATGACCCCATGCTTGAGCCTGTGCCCCAGCCAAACTTATTCTGCTAGGAGTGGCTTAATTTGGGACCTCATACCTGCTGTTTCTGGCTTCTTTTGTGGTGTTGCCCTGTAATGATTCCATGAGCTGTGGGGAATTTATCTTACACACCCTTATGGTATATACATAGACTTTCTTGTAGAGTTACTCCTTTTGTGTTTATGAGACATGGTTTAAAAAAGTTAATTATTCTAATTTAGGTTAAAATAAAACCTCCTGTGGGTTTTTTTTTGCTTTTTTTGGGTTTTTTTGTTTGTTTGTGTGTTTGTGGGGTTTTTTTTGTTTTTTTATATAGAAAGCATTCAGAGTTGCAGATCCATCTTGGAATCCTGTCTGGCTCTGGTGGTTATGGTGGAAATCTTCTTCCATCTGTAAAACAAATGTTTAAAAGTCTCAGTAATTTTCATTTAAATTCTGTCTGTTTTTTGGAGTTGTGTGAACTCTGTTGTGAGCTTCTAAACTAGGCTTGTCAGTGATAACCCGTGTTCTCATCAAAACTAAAATAAATAAGTGCTGTAAAGATAATACAGTTTTCTATTAGAAAAAAAATAATGTGTATGTTTGCCAAAATGTTATCTAATTTGTCAGCTTTTCTGACAAAGCCCACAATAAAAAAGAAGTTGAGAATTTTTTTTGGCCATAGTGTCTTTTTTTTTTCCATAATGGATGAGAAACAATAACAGAAGGAGGAAAGGAAAACAAAAACATCCTTTAAAAATATTGTAAAAGCTTTTGAAGTCTCAGCTTAACCCCCTCCACTATTATTTAGAACTTTTAAAACTTTTTTTTTTCAAATTTTGATTTAACAAACAGGTGTGCATTTGTGCTTCTTAATGCTTTTGGTTGTCTTTTTTTTTCAGCAAGCTTTCCTTTTTATGCTTGGATGAAATACTGTGTTCTGTGTTTCATTCATTATGTGGTGTGTCGCTGTTTCCCAGTCACTGACTTGAATCTTGACTTCAGTCCTGGCGTAGAGTTTTTTGCTGCGCAGCTCTGAAAAACTTGATTTTGAGACAAGAGTGTTATTGTGCTTTTGGAAATTTTATTTTGCAAGTCTGGGATAGTAACTCATGAATTTTTCCATGTCCTTTTATAAACCCAAACTGCTAAAATACGTATTTGTATCCTGAGTAAATTGCTGGGGCTCATGTGGCCAAGTAGCAAAGAATAATTGCTTATTTTGAATTGTTTTCCAAAGCTTTACAACAAGTTGCTCATTCAAGAAAAATGAACAAGATTCTATTTTGGCTGTTTCTCTTATTTAAGTATCTTTGAAGATTAAAAAAGAAATTGCTTAGGGGAGGAAACCAATTTGGAAAAAAATGCTAATACACTCTTTCTTGGTAGACTAAGGGGTCTGGTATTTGTGTGCTGAATTACCACCAGTGAACCCAAACTGTCCTGATAGAAGAGTAAAGCATGTGCCATTTGTGGCATGACAAAGATGTCAACAAAGTAGAACTTCCTGAGCTTTAACTGTATGGTACTTCCTGTGTTTTAAAGTACACTGGGAAATGAAATGTATGGATTCCAGGGATACAAAATTATGATACTTAGAAATACAGACTGGACAGAGCTACATCAACATACTGTGAGCAAAAGCCTTTAAACACTTGGACTGTGTTTAGATAGCAGAGAGGAAGAATGGTGATCAGATAGTCCAGGAGGCTTCCTTTGGCTTCAGGGCATATCTGGGTCGTGGTGGTGGGAAGAGCTGGGAAAAGGGTGACCCCTGAGACACCTAACGGTTTTGCCCTCTCCTCCCGTCCTTTGCTGTTTTAGCTCATTTGTGGTTCCACACCTCTTGTCACCTTTGTGAGGTGATGGTGCAATGTATAAATAATACTTAGTTCTCTCAGGGTCATTTCTACTGATGCAAAGCTGGGGTTCAGCCTTGCTGCTGAAGGAGCGATTCCCGTGCTGTGCTGCACACCAGCGCTTTCGAGTAGCAAATCTGAGTCTACATTTTCTGAATCAGTGTCACCTTCCATTTAATTTTCTGTGAATGAAGCTATAGCACATACATGGATTCAGGCATGCATACCCATCTATGCTTACAGAGCCGTTCTGGTGATCTGAAATTAAGCTGCCATGAGTGGTGTTTCATCTCAGAGGGATGGATTATTTCAGGGGCAGAGTGCCCTTGACTCCCACTCATTTCAGTGGGAATTGGGTGCCTTTACTTTGCTCTTGCTCAGGTTATGAGGAATGAAGCACAAACTTTATGCCTCAGAACAGTATCATCATCCTGTGTATAAAGAAATTTTCTTTAGCAGCTCACAATATCTGGATTAGCACTTCTTTGGCTCCTTCTTTTCTCTTACCTCATTCTGAATTCAAAGTGTTTTCTCTCTTCACCTTGTCCTTAATACGTGCTTCCTGCTGATATTATATATTAATTCTGCAAATGCATTATTTAGCTCTAAAGAGCATTTTAGGTTGCAAGCTGTTAAAAGTGAAATAGCATATGAAAGGATGCTTGAGCTAAGGGAGAACGCATCTACTCTATTTTTAATTTGTTTAAATAAATGTTAATTTTACACTATTTGTATGTGTGGATTAAGACTTTGTAGAGAATGTATCATTGCATTTCAGTAGTTTGTGTTTCTGATGTTAAATTGAGTTCTCTCTGAGGAGATTTTAAGCTCAAACATTTTAATACAAATTAGAAACCCATATATATCTGTGTAGTTCCTGTGTTATTTTTCATGGCTTCAACAATGAAAAACTATGGGGTGTATTGTACCAAAATGAAGGGAGCTTTGAAAATGCTGGAATTCTTTGTGAGGAATTTGTCAGTACCCCAGAGATTGTGCACCTTGGTGAAGAGAAAGCCAGTTGTATTTAGAAAAGGGTTCTATTCTGTTAAATTTTGTTTCCCTTTAAAATATTTCATAAAAAATGTAAGGTCAGTAGATTTCCATAATGGCAAGGACTTCTGGTAATGCAGAAGTGGTAGCAGGTCTTTGCTTTGCTATTGTAATCCAGAATACTAAACTGTAGTGCAAAGCCCGAACTCTGTGTAAGGTGACGACACGGATGTTGGGAGAGCTGGAATTCACTAGTCTCGGTACATCACCCATGGGTTTACCCAAGTTTTCCCACAAGGTACGTTTCCATGGAACATGAGTGTATCTCTAGGCTTTCCTTCCACTTTTTTATTCTCATTTTGAATGTTTTAACTTTTAGATATTTTTGGCCAGAAGTATCAATCTCAAATGCTTGATCCAAAATGCGCTGTGTATGAGTGAATACCCTCTGCTTTGTAAAGCACTATAATGGATGCTCAGCAGCTCAAAATATCTGGTGCAGCTTTTTGAGAGAAAATGTCAGTTTGGGAACAAAGAGGGAAGAGAACTGATAGTAGGTCCAGGAGACTTCAGATGAAGCCTGTTATATCTCAGATATACCATCATTTTTCAGTTAGCTTTGGTTTTGCTTCCTTTGTTCCAATCAATCCCTTGTATGACACAGAGTGGAAATTATGGAACTGATGCCAACCCAAGAATAGTCTGAAGAACAGTGATGAGAGTGCACATCCTCTTATGTATGTTCCAGTTATATTCCTTGACTGAATCAAGCAAACCAGGGCTTTGAATGTGAGTGTACAGGGTTGTACAGGTTTTTGGCTGTATGGAGATGTGTTTTGGAAGAAAAAAAAAAAAAAAGTTTAAACTCTTACATTTCTGATTAGAGTTTCACTTTGAAAATGTTGGAATGTATTTTTTTTTTTTGTGAAAAGCCATTTTTTGGAAATTCCTTTGGAAATTCCTCAAACCACATTAAAAATGAGGGCACCTGAGGTGTCTCGGGCATCTAAGGTGTCTCAGACATCTTGCTCTCTGTTCTTATGCTCTAATTCTCTTAAGTGCTATGGAGCGTAGTTGTTTCTGCCTCCACACAACACTGGTCTGTAAGGAAAACAAATGGAAAATGCATTTATTCCTTTTAAGGCATTTCTGAGCATGGCAATCGGTGTTGGAGATTACATCACCTCTCCCCAAACACTGAATGCTATATGCAGAATCAGTTAGCTTGTAAAGGAATATGGAGCAGTGCATATGTCTTTGTGATGTAAGAAACAGCTATATGTATTTTTCTAACTTTCAGTTTGATACTCATCTCCAAATATTAAGATGGAGTGCTGCAGATTTCAGTCATACCAGCAGTGTTTAGCGGATGTATTGAATATATTGGATGTATTGAAACTATTCCTGTGAAAAAAAACCCCCAACATTACAGGATTGATTAATTGCTAGGATCATTGTAAATATGTCTGTCTCTATTTTTGTGATGGGGAAAAAATGTCTGGGTTAGCTATGTGTATATATATACACACATATATACACAAATATACATATATAACCCTATAAGTCTTCTAGTTTAAAAATCATTAGCATCCTTGGAGGTTGGTTGGTTTTAATTTATAGTTTAGCTTGGCATTAAGTTCTGTGATACTATGTGGAGCTTTTGGAAGGCTTTTCTTGTTCTGCAAGTCCCCTTAGCCTCCCTAATGATTACTCATCAAATGTATTACACTGTAGAAGTGGAGTTTTAAATCCTGTTTTTATTAGGAGTAACACATGACATGGTAGAAGGATTATTTTTATAAACATAATTAATGTATTGAGCAAGATTCCAAAAGGGGGGATAATAAGCATATCCTTACACATTTTTTTTACTGAAGAGGAGAATACCATCTTGAATGTGTGCTTGTCAGTGTGAGCTGTAGGTATGAGCAGTGGTGCCATTTAACTGAATTAATGTTTGCAAGGCGACATGTGATGTTCCTTAAGAAGCAGTGAGCTCTGCTGTAAGTGAGGGGCTCTTGAACCCGCCACTGCGGTGCTGGTTTGTATTCCCCAGGGTGCTCCCCAGGGTGTTCCCCTGCCTGATTTTCAGGCATGATGAACAGAGGCACCTGAATTAAGAGGCTGATCTCCCAGGATCTCTTTACCCAACAGGGAGATTGTAGGCTCCTGCAGAGGGTGGTCTGGGCAGGGGGCTAGCAGGAGGGGGATGTCTTGCTTTCGTGAGCGAGGAGCTCACTCTCCACTGACGGTGCAGAAGGGGATTCCATAGGAACCAATCTCCCAGTTGGGTGTATCATTTCCCTGTGGCTCAGTGGAGTGAAGGAGGGGGGTGATTTCCCTGACTCTTTACAATGTCCTTCTGTATTACTGCGGAGGTTCCTCTAGGACACCAGGTTAGCTCAGGATGAGGACAAGTGAGGAGCTAGAGCAATCCTCTTGTAAAAACAGTGTCAACATATCACTGAGATGCCAAGCAAAGATGACAGGAGATCTGAAAGTAGGTTTCTTACATAAATGCTTGGTCAAATTCAAACTCATCATTCACTGAATGAAAATTTTAATTAGAGGCAGCTCCACGCTCAGATGCAGATCACAGCTAGAGGTATCTGTGTGTGACTGTGTCCCTGGCTGATGGGATGGCTTTACAGATACTGGGCGTGCTTTCCCAGCCAGACCCCATCAGCTGGTTGTGTTTCACATCTCAATTCTGGATGCACAAGTGGACCCTTGGGTGGGCAAAAGGCCAAGAGTGCAAGAGGGGTGGTGGCATTCAGAAATGATGCTGGGTTCTCTATTTCCTGACCCTAGCAACAGGGCCAACTTTGTGTATCAGAGGCCTTGTGCTGAGTGCTGTGCAGAAGGAGCCATTCAGGGTAACTGAGACAAGGACTCTGAGAGGGACTGTGTTATACTGTGTGCTCACTAGGATAGTTCTGTTCTTCAAGGCTTTCTACCACGCTGCTGTATAACATTAAAAAAGATCTGAAGCTCTTCTGCACCTTTAGAGGTTCAGTTTTTTTAATAAACAAGCATTTGGCTATGCAGTTGCTTTGTGAAAATTAGTTCTAAACAGATTACCTTTTCATCTCAGTCATATTTAGTTGTTTGGAGATACATGGATGTAGAGCCCTTTGGAGGAAAACAAGGCATATGCCAGAACAACAGAATATGTTCCTGCTTGCTTCTGCAGCTGCTAGAATTGCTTTCATATTTGCATCTTTTAACTCCTCCTGCAAGATGTACTTTGCACCCTTGCTGTGGTGCTTTGCTGCAACACCTTCAAAATGTAACTGTTCGATGCCAGATTGCAAAGAGTACCATTCCTGGAGTCCTACAGAGCTGATGGTGGTGCTTAGCCTGACCTACAGAAAATTACACATGACAATCCTGAAAAAAAAGCCCCATATGGCACAGGTAAGTAATGTCTGAATGAAGAGGTTAGTCCTTTGAAAAGTGAGAACTGGAGGTGGCATGCTCAATTATGAAGATCCCTCTTCATCCTGAAGAGAATTCTTTAGGATAAAAATAGATAAGATTAATAGGTAATAATAAATACGATACTTCTTAGAAATCTATTCTCATTTTATAAATGGGTATATAATGTCTCTATCTATAGGTACATCGTGGCTGAAAGATGAGAGTCTACAGGAAAAGACAAAGTAGTCATAAGGATTTGCATTATAACAAAGAGAAAATTTTGAGGCTTTTCTCTGGAGCCCACTTCAGAGAAATAGTCATGGCAAGTACTCTGGAGATGTAATGGGATGGTGATTCAGATTTCAGACCCTCTTGGAAGAATGCAATACACTTGGGTCTGCTTTAACCCTGCCAGTTTTTCCATCCTGGGATACACGTATCTTCTGAAATTTAAACCAGTGCTTAGAAGGCAGCAGGAGAAATTGCAGGTGGTTTATATTTGAGCATGGCTGAATAAAAATGTCAAGTTCTGAAAATATCTGTTTGCACATTAGAGGCATTAGTAAGCATGAAGGATAAAGCAATTTGGTTTGTGTTTTGAGTCGAGAGAGAGCACATAGTCTGCCATTTTCTAATCATAGGAATTTTGAGCTAGGATTCTCCAAACAGACAGTTCTGCAAACAAGACAGTGGGTTGGTCCTAGTTTAAGAGAGGGTGCACATGAATGAAAAGTATAAAGGGATAGAAAAAGGTGTGGTGAAGGAGCAAGAGAAGACAAAGCAGCAAATTGATGCATGATGTGTGTTGTATTGCTGACAGATGTCTCCAAGGAATATAAAATATAGCCTATATAAATGTATATGGTTATATAGCATATAGAGGAGATATATATGTATATAAGAAATGGGTGGTAGCATCAGAGCATCAATCAAATGAGAACTGCCAATACTATATGAGTGAACCAGCTACAAAGCTCAAGATTTCGTTTATAACTTTATTTAGCCATCAGTGTACAAAGTTAGGTGGATACATGAATGCTGTTAGTGATACCAGGGATTTCATCCTGTTCCCTTTTTTTACCACTTTAAAACCAGCCATAGTTACCAGTGTAACCAGCATTAATACAGTTCAGTGTCTTCGAGCAGTGTGAAGAGGATGAGTTTTGTATATAGAAGAGTGAAGCTGTGTTAAGGTAGGGGGCATGTGGTACCTAGGATGAGAAAAGGGGGATAATATTTGAATCCTGCAAGTGTTTTGCTGTGGGATTGTCAGTATGAGTTGAATCATAGTTTTATCCATGTAGCAGCAGATGGAAAACAGTCAAAGCTGCACCTTCAGAAATGGATCTTCATTACAGATGTGACATGGTCTCTGCAGCGGATGCAGTTAGCAGGGTGCTACTGTACAGCTATTGTAGGTTACATGGTGTGGTTACATGTAGGTTACATGAAGTGGATATGAACCATGTATTTAAAAGCAGCCCTGTACTGATATGTGGAAAATAGTTTGCATCCTGTATGCACAAATGTATTTTCTTTCAGAGTTTCAATAAATTACTTTGCATAGGAAGGTGATTTTAAAATATCAAATTACTGTATTTATGAAACTGCAGCATGCCAGTGGTCCATCCTTCCTCGCGTTGGCAATGGAAGATGGTGTGGCAGAGCACATAGGCTGAGCCACTTTTGGGGTCCATTCCACCCACCCTCTCCCAACATCCATGGCTATTTGATTAGGGGTGCCAGAAGGTACGTCCCTGCATATACCTTTCAGTATCTGTTTATGAGCCTGTTAAACCATGATTTTAATCCCTTTCTTGGATATCTTCTGATAGTGTCTGCCTGTACAGCCTTCTGTGGCAACACGTTGCAGAGATTCTCAATTTGTGATGTGACATACTGCTTTCTTTGATCTGTGTTTAAGATCTTCAAGTACTTATTTATTTTACTAATGCAGAATTAGGTGAGTAATGGGATTGTGTTAGTTCTGTCGATGGCACACGATACTGTAAACCTCTGTCGTATTCTTCCGCTCTTACTCTATCCTTTCTTCTCCAAATTGAAGAGCCTTTTGAATTTAGAGAGGATGATTTACTGATAGGTAACACAGAGGGAGGCGAAGTAACCTGCTGGGTCATGAGCAGTGCCAGAACTGTGTGGCAGGCTGAGCAAATCTGACTTGGAATGGCATTAAGAAATGGATTTTTTTGTCTCTCCTCTTGCTGTTGTATGTGCTAAATGAAAAGTGATGATTGTAAGTTTAGGGCACTGTGGTAATTCCTTGGACTGTGGTTAAGTGATTGCCATTGTCTCAGAATCTGGTTCCTGAGGATTCAGTGGTTAAGGGACTCTTTGTCTTCCCACACTTCATTCATTTTTAAGATGAGCCATGGGTTTTTTTTCACAATGTGTTGTGTCTTCTGTGATAATCTCCTGGTAATGCAGACTGCTTCTTCAGGGGTCTCCTTCCTTTGTCTCCCTTAACCCTGCATTTGGATTTATTTGCGTAGTTTCAGACTATGAAAGGATGTTCCATAGTTACGTCTGAGACATAGTTTCAGAAAGTTTCATAGTTTCAGTCTGAAACAAAGTTTCATAGCCTGAAACATAGTTTTAGACACCCTGGTTTACCACAAATGCAGTGTGAGACCCTTGCTTTCCAATCCACCCAATGTTCCGCGCTGTGGAAGTGGAATTCTCTTATTAAAGGAGAGATACTGCAGTACTACAGCAGGTACCTGCAATTTCAGTTTCTTGCTCTCTAATTTGCCTGCTATTGTAGATATTTTTCACATCATGACTCATTTTTCCTTAGACCCTCTACCAGTAACAGGCTCTTTTCAGTATCCTTGCAGTTGCAAGCCCATTTTTGTCTTCTTGAAATTCTAGTAGATTTTCCCCATCAGAATAGTTTCTAGAAACTAATTAGTTCCTAGATTTATTGTCTTTTGAGTTAAAGCTATTTTCAGGTATACCCTTTCCTACAGTTCACATGTTTGTGAACAAAAATAAAAGTAATGGGAATGTTTTGGGTTTTTTTGTCATCTGATAATTTCTGAAATGTCTCAGGTGCTCAAACAGTTGATACAGTCATTAGATTAACAAAAAACCCAAACATCTCCATAATTTTTCTATTTATATTAACTAATATTCTTTATATAAAAATGCATACTGGAACAAACTGTTGTTCTTGGTGATCGAAATATAAATTTTAAATATAAATTTAAAATTTAATGATAAAATGTAAGCTTTAACAGTAGGTAACGATGAGTGTAAGGAGGTTATGAAAGAAATGCCAGCACAGCAGGGTGAAGCTTTGCT
This sequence comes from Zapornia atra, assembly GCA_013400835.1. Classification (NCBI taxonomy): domain Eukaryota; kingdom Metazoa; phylum Chordata; class Aves; order Gruiformes; family Rallidae; genus Zapornia; species Zapornia atra. Next base: position 72,749 of record VZTU01006711.1, read on the forward strand.
GACATTAAGGGTGCACATTTTAGGATGGATGTTTTCAGTGTTAGTGCCAAACTGTAAATGTGACCTTGAAGAGATACTGACTCCTTTGCTGGTCTTTCTTGGCATCATGCTGAAGCAGAAAGCAGTGGTATGCAAATGCTTGTTGGTAAGAGGGGGTGATGGACTGGGAATAGAGGAGGAGTAGGAATGTGGCCAGGGAAAGGGCACCTGAGGACAGAGGAGGTGGGTATAGCGATAGGGAATTTGGAAGGAGATGATGCGGAGGCAGGAGCTGGTGCAGAGCATAATTTGGCCCCTTTGTATTTCTGTTTTATGCAGCTTAAGTTTTTTTATTTTATTTGTGTAATCAGATGATACTTACTGCCAAGGTAAGGTAGGCTGAGAGTGAAGCAAGGCTGTGCTGGCAGTGAGGTGGTTTGTTGGAAAGTCCCAGTTTACCTGTTACTGGGTTGGGAAGTGTGTATGTGCAAAGCAAGCAGTGATGCCTGGTCCCTTTGACAGGGATTTCCTGTGTGGCTCTGGACAAGCATCCCCCAAAGTGGTGCCTTCACCATTTATGTAGTGACTGTTCCCTGTTCTTCGGGTGCTGCCTGAGCAGGACACTTGGGGTCAGCTCACAGGAACTCCTGTGTTGTCCTGCAACGCAGGGCAGGATGCATCTGAAATGTGTTATGATGACAAAGATACTGTATTTCTACAATATAAAGTTGTAGGTATTTCTACTCTGTGAAGTTTGAAGCTGGCACCCAAACCAGGTACTTTACAGCTTTTGAGTATTGAGGAAAATGCTAAACAGGACCTCTCCCAGGGGCAGCATGCAGAGGACTCGGTATTTGTGTTTTGCAGATACTTTGAGAGGGCATCATGGAAATGCTTGTGAGTACAGGAGTAATTTGTATGTTTGCTTCAGGCCAAAATAATGTATACAGTAACAATTTTTGAGGGCAAATATTGAAGGAAGCTACCAAATAAAAATATTTACTAACGTTCATTCACTAAATGATACAGGTTTTCTATGCAAAATGGACGTGCTTGTATTTAATAGCATAAAGTCATGTTTGGGCCACGTTGAGAGATCTAATCCTGTATAACACTTAAGCATTTTATTTTGCAGTTTTTCTCTTTCAATATAGTGTTTGTGGGCAATACACAAATACAAAGAAAGACTCAGGTTGAAATATGTTTGGAATTGCAAGTGAATTTACTTGGGAAGTGTTTTTCCATATAGTTTGACTGTATGAAGAGGCATACTGAAAACTAGGATTAGACCACACTAGTAAGTTTGTACAGGAAAATGTGTAGCCTCTGCCTTTCATGTGCTTGCCTCTTCTTTATTATTAATTTACCATTTTCTGCAATACTAAAATTAACTGTGTTTGAAGTAACAAGTGTACAATCAGAATGGCATTGAGGAAGTGGCTTTGTAGTAGTGGTACAAACATGGTCTAGAAATATCTGCTTGCTTTTATAGGGGTTCTTCTGAAATTTCGGGGGGGTGTGTGTGTGCAGAAAATAAGTAATTGCCTGAAGATATACTGGTGAAAATTATTCATCAGCAAAATTAGAGTGAGGTTTTATTGACACTTGCATTGCCATCAGTACTGTAAGGAAAACTTGGCGAGGAGCAGAGTAAGTGAACCTTACCCCGACTGCTTTTAACAATGCCTATGAAAACTGAAGTTTAGAGCTAGAAAAATCCTTCTTCATCTTTCTGCCTGAGAAGGGTTTTGCAAACAGCTGCCATCTACTCGTTATGCTTGTTAAAGTCTCTAGCTTATCATTTTGGCATCTTGAGTAGCAGTGTCTCCCCTTAGATACTGGGAAGGATCTCTGTGTGTGTGGGTGCAGCTTCCTTGCTCGGGCAGTAGATTAAATCTCCCTGTTATCTGAAAGAGAAGACTGTAATGTCACTTTCCTTCCATAACCAGCAGGACAAATTAACTGCTCTATTGAATGCTTTGCCTTTTCAGTGCTTGTGCCACAAAATGTTTTAAAATGCTTGATTAAAAAAACCCCACAGGCCTTTATATATCACATCAGATGTTATTTACTAATTTCAGTGTTCATATTAAGAAATGTTAATATTGATGCAAGAAATATTAACAATAGTTTGATGAAGTTGCAATAAAAACAGAATCTGAAATTGTGATTTTAGAGCTCCTTTAGATTTGTCTTTGTTGGGGTAGGGAGTTATATTCAGATTTCATTAAAACATAGTGAAAAGAAATGTGTGGTGATATGAGTCAGTAGATGATTAGTTTGTAAGTGTCTCTCTTCCTTGCTGCAGAACTTAAATATAAACTCTCATTTTTTTCCCCTGGAAAATGCAGGCAGTATCTGTTCATCATTATGTGCTGCATTTTCAGTAATTTCTCATAAAATTGCCCATATGTTCATCTAGATAGAGAACATCAGAGTGGATTGCAAAGGCTGGGCCAGTAACTGCAGACGGACAGTGGCACCATAAAACTGGTACCTGCTGGCTGTGAGAGCTGGGTGTTCCTCAGGTGCAGTTCACATGCAGAAGGCAAGGCCAGCGTCAGGATGCGGCCACGCCAGCCCCAGTGCTGAAAACACCACTGTTGCTTTACGCGTTTCCCTTGCAGCTTGTGTTGTGTCCTCTCTCCTTTTTTTACACTAGTAATAGGAGCCATGTGCGGAATAGAAATTTAGTGTAACCAGCAAAAATGTCTTCAACCTGCTTAAACCTTTTGCCATCAGCCAATCCAGTAAATCAAATGCGTGCTGTTTGTAAGCCAGAGCTGTGAGACTCCATCTCTTGATTGTAGAGGTGGAGGCCCAGCACAGGGCTGAAGAGCTTCTCTGCAGTTTGGTGTCTGCAGTAAGGGGCAGTGCAGTTACTGTTGTGTCCCACAGGCAAATTAGCTGTTAAGGGATAAAGGGCCTAAGTGCATTGTCAAGTCAGATGGTGTTAGGGATCTAAGAGAGAAGTCCTGGGGAGAAAAAAAAAATGAGCAAATGTTAGTGTTTGTAAGAAACTTCATCAGGGATTCAAGTCTTCTTTGATTTTCATTGTCAGTTACTGAAATGTGAAATTAAGCTCCAGGAAAGGACTGAGATCGAGTACGACTCAGCATTTGTGTATTACAATCCCTTGAGGACTCAGCCCATTCCCAAGTCCCCAATTTCTTTTTCAAGAAAATCTTAAGTAGTTAGTAGGAGTAGAAACATTAATAAGTAACTTCATGTATTCTCCTCTTCATATTAGGAGCAACAATAACAGAAAAGGATGACAAGAATATTTAAAAAAGGGGAGAAGCTTTGATTTGTGCAGATAAGAAATGGCTCTGCTCTCAGATGTTTTTTCCTTCATCTAAGTAGGAACTGTGAAAACTGCTGCTGTATCTAAGAGAAGCTGCCTAATTCTGATTGATTAGTCCATTTGGCTAACTTAACAGATACAGTCATTAAATTAACTGTCCACATAAAAAGAGATTCAGCAGTTCTTTTGAGGGGAAGGAGGGGATGAAAGTTTTAGAGCTGTGGCTATTAAAGCAGATAAATTCATGGACTGTGGAGACAGTTAATCCCCTCTAAAGTGCAAGGAAAGATCATGTATGAGCAGAAAGAAGGTGCTTGGGTAGGCATGAGGATAAAGGAGAATTAAAATGTCCTAGCTAGTCAGATAGAGAAATCTGCCAGCTAAGTGGCTTTTTGAGTTTATCTGGCTTTATTTTTTAGTTATCTCATGGCTAATACTGAAAAGTTTTACAACAGTAGTGTAATGTGAGGTAATGCTAAGTGTTCCCCTGGACAGTTACTGACTGGCAGATTGAAACATCCTTCCTGTTCCATCTCACCTAGTTTTCTACTTTCTTGGTCCTTGTTTCATGGTAATAATCAATCCACTTTCTCTTTCCTGGTGCACAAGATGGGCTGTTAGAAAAAAATTACCTCCCCTAGTTACTCCTTCAATATCTATTAGTCCTGTTAATTAAAGGAGCCTTTTCAGCACTTTTCTCAAAGCAACATGCTGGTAGATTCCCATCTTGTTCAACAATCTCCAAAATGAATCTTATTCCCTCCCTTTTCCTGTCTTTTGAGTGGCGTAACTTCCCCTTATATAATTAAGTTATAATTCAGACCTTTCCATGTGACTTGGTTGAGGTAGAGATTGTACCCCATTGTGGAAAAATCACTTGATGGGAAGTTCCCTCATTGTCATGTGCTTGGTACCCAAACAGCAGTATCTGCTCATTTTACTGCAGCCCTCTCAAGCGTGATGTTGCAATGTGGGTTAGCATTGGTCATGTGGTTGATAGGGCATCTTTCTTTTATCAGTATCTCCATCATTTCCCAGAACCTGTCGTTTTTCTCTTGAATGCCTGTTGACAATTTCCTACTGGCATCTGACCCATTCAGGCCTTTCTGCTGATTTCAGCTAAAAATCTTGTCTTCCTCTTCAGTAATGAGTCTCAGTTCAGAGATGTCCTTTTCTGGCACCATATTTAATCTGAAATTCCAGGTGTAGGTATTGGAGAGTTGTGGAGACAGAAATCAGGGTGAACAGACAGAAGAAATGATAAAGAATTCCCACAGTGTCCAAGGAGACACAGCAACAATATCGGTTGTTAGGAAGCCAGACATTTTTCTCATTTATTAGACTAACATGCCAACAAAGTTGCATTTTAGTACTCTGATTACAAACTCCCATTATTTATACATTTCTTAAGTTTGTTTTTTTTCCTATGGCATCTAAAGAGGTCCCTGTTGTTCTGCTCTTTTTCTTCTGTAACTTTTAGGCATTCCATCTTTACAGTCTCTTAAATCTACATTTTTGTTCAGAAACTGGTGAACATTTTCCATCTTTGCCTGAAACCAGAAGTTTCTATTTAATTTTCAGGGATAATTCACAATTTTTTATCCATTTCATATTCAAATGTAAACCTGTTTCCTTTCCAAAAATCGTTAGTGGCCTCTTTTTGCTTCTTTCAAGCTGAAGTGCTTTATAATCTCCTGTTTTTTCTTTCTGTTTCTTTAAACACTGGGGCTTTTCTGTCCTCTTTTCTCTTGCCAACTCATTTTCCCCCCTCTTTATGTTTCCCAGAGCAGCCTCTTTCTGCTGGGGATCACATCTATTTCCAAAACTCATCTGTTTTCCTGAGTTCCCAGCTTTGGTTTGGTAAACCTCTTCTGCAAATGCTACAGTTACTTCAGGGTAGAATTAAAGTGCGCATACATGCATGATCTTGATAAGAGTAATTTTCTTAGTTGGGGCTGCCTTAAGAAAATTCAACTAGCTGTCTCCTCATGTGTGCTGTTGTTGTGACTGGGAGAGATGGAAGAGCAGAGAGGAACTTGCTTTTTTTTTTTGTTCTGGCCCTTGTGCTATTGATTCTGTATGGGATGGACTCATATGGTTGTGACTGAAGATAATGCGACAGAAAAAGATGCTGCTGTAAACAAAATTACACTACTTGATCTGTGTACATTTTTAAAATAACAGATCTCTGAAAACAGGGTTGCTATTATTAGAATAACTGGGATTCTTTTTCCCTGTAAAAGGCACAGATCACATGTGCTTCTTTCCTGTGAAGTGGTTTATTTTTAGGTCTTAACATATGCAGGCTTTTCCATGCCTTTTCAAAGAATTTGTATCAATGCCTCAGCAAATTTTCTGAAAATCTCATTCTGCAGTATTGTCTTTTATAGTGTATATTTTTTTCACTGTAATTTTCTACATCCTTCGTGTTTCTAAGATTTTCTTCACAATCTGGTTTGTTGGGGTTTTTTTCACATGCAGATTTTCTTCCTAATTGATACCAAAACTACTACTTAAACTGACTAAGATGGCTTTTAGGATAGATTGGCAGGCAAGCTGAATTATTCCTATTTGATCTAGTATGGTAGTATGATTTATGTTGAAATGCATATTATTTTAATGCTGATTGCTCAGTGCCTTCTGATGTTTAGATAAACTTCTTGTTTCACCAGTGTTTATAGTTTTTTGTTTGGTGTAAAATAATGGCTTGTTATTAAAATTATGCAGTTTGGGTGCCTCACTGTTCATGAAGTCAAAACATTACTCCACCTATGAGGTGATTTCATGAGAGAAGCATATCTTCTGGTGTAAGTTTCCAAGACCATGTATAATTGTCAGGTTGTAGCTTAGTTTGTAACAGCACTCATTGCATGATTTGGATCTCCAAGAGTGTTGTGGTTTTTATGATATTTTCTTTGTGGTGAGTCATAATAATAATACTACTAAAGCATAACATGGCACCATGTATGGGCTTTTTTACTGATAAAATATCCCTGGACATATCCTGCCTGCCCTGTTAATTAGCTTAGGCATTACAAAGTTCTTTATATTTCAGACCTTTTGTCTGTTTGTAATATCTAGGCTTGATTTCCATGAGCTGTGCAGGCTGGTGAGCCCATGGCATTTCCCTTCCAGACGGGCTTATTTCAGGATCTGAAGCACCTGTGACAGACCTTGAAAGGCAGAGGAATGCCAGCAGCTCCCCAGACATTTCCAGTCCTTTTTGTCCTGAAAGTAAGGACTGAGATGGAGATTGAAGTGGAGGCACCTGTATAGGAATATTTCTCTTGGCCTGCTTTGAACATAGCCACAACCTGAACAACCTGGGTAGGGCTATCAGAGGGGTGGTGGGTGGTAGTCAAACAGCTACTGACCACCATCGCTGGATTCCAGGGGATGCTACATAACCCCTGGAAAAACAGGGCCCTGTCAGGCTGCAGGCAGAGGAGCCCAGGTCAGGTCAGAGGGGTGTTCGGCACTGTCCTGTCCCAGTGGCCTAAGGCAGATGCTGAAGTAGAGGAGAAGAGCAGAACAAGCATGTATGAGGCTTCCACAGGACTCTTTAAGACTTCATGAGTCAGGTGTGATTTCTGTGCATTTGGTAGCCCTGTTATGTCCATCAAGTTGTCCATTCCCAGCTTGAACCAGTACAGACCTCCAGCATCCATGCTTTCCTGTGGTAGGAGGTTCCGTATTGAAACTAGGGGCTGTGCCAGAAAAGGTCTCTTTTTACTAGTTTGGAGTTTATTGGCCTCTTGTGTTACCTCATAGTTCTTGCATTGTACAAGACAGAGAATGATCAGTCTCACGTCAGACAATTTCTCTATCTCTGAAATCATAACATATAATATTCTAGAACATAGACTCATTAACAGTGCTATCTTTTAAAAAACAGTAATTTTGTCAGACTTTGAGCTTCTTCTTGTCATCCCTGAAAATACAACTGTAAACTCTGTGTTGTCATTTCATTTCATCTTTTTACTGCACACTTACTTTAATATCTTATATCTTACTTATAATCTCTTGCATCTTACTTGGCACAAAACCCTTTGTGGCCATTAGATAAGGAGGATGACTTTAGTTTAAGCGAGAAATAGCTAAAAGTAGAGCCCTAAGCTGTAGAGATGGCTTTATTAAATCCATGGAAGTATAGACTTTTGCTGCAAAGTAAGTCTAATGAATGCTGAGAAACTGTATATCTAACTTCAGCAAGCTCAACTAAATACATTTTAAGAGAGCATCTGTATAAATGTCTAAATCTGGAAAAGGCATACAGACTTTATAGACATCACTGAACTTCCCTCAGGTGGATGAGTATCTGAAATATTTAATATTCACTTCTAAGAGGTATTAGAGGATTATAATCAGTAACTCAAACAGCATCTCTTTTAGGTGCTTCTCATTATTGAGTCACTTGCAGCCTGCTGTGGAAAGCATCAATATAGGTATATGGGCCTGAGCAGGATTAAGGGGGTCCTAGAGAGCAAATCTGAGGGCAGCTGGTCATACTGGTTTTGTAGTGGCTGAAGGAGTCCTTCATTCTTTCTTCCTCCTCTACTGCTATATGCTCAGATACTCTTCCTCCCTTGCATCAGCTCTGGAGTTTATTGTACCTCTTCACAGGGACTTGAGTTACCTAATGCAGCAAAACTATGGGTTTGTTGAACCTTCCCAAGTATGCTTTGATGAGTGACAGTCCTGACACAAAGAGTGTTTTGATGACTGTTAGTTCTGACACCGAGAGTATTTTGATGAGTGCTCATGCTGACACAAGGTAGGTTCAAGGCTTGCTGCTGAGGCGGCACTGAGACCTCCTGCTTTCAGCAGCAACCAGTTTCACAGCTCATTGTGGTTTAGGGGACCCCACCTCCTTGGACAGTTGTTCCATGAATGCTCCCATTCAGAAATGTATTAGCATCCCCCTTTTTGTTGCCTCTGTCGCTTGCACTTAGCCTTTTTTTTTTTTAACATCCAGTTTCCATTGACTCACTGACTGTACATTTGTGATTCTGCCAGCATCTTCTATACCCTAATTAGCTACCTTTACATTTTGGTGTATAAGCTATCAGATCCCCTCACAACTCAATTTTTTGCTAGACTTCAGGAGCTTTCCATTCTCTGGTTATCTCAGGAGCCTCTCTGTACTTCCAAGTAATTGAACTTACTGAGCAAATATGTCTAGTACCTGTCTGCAGTATTTGAAAAGAGGTCTCCTTTGGACAGTGGTATTAATCTTACCTCAGTTTGACTGGAAATACATCTTCTTGGATGTATGCTGGAATGACAGCTGTGTTTTTCAGGAAGACACCCTATTGATCTGGTAAATCATTTTGCCAGAAACAAGTGCAGTCATGTCTCTTCTGTATAAACAGGCCTTCCAAAACAATGTAATAGAAATTCCCTCCAGCCCTTAAGTGCATAAATTTGCTGTTTGTACAATTGAATTTGATCCTATTTCTAACATCCAGTCCTGAAGATCATCTAGGTCTTTCCTGTGGGAGTTTTCTCAAGATACTTTATTCCCCTTGCTTTCCAACTTAGTGTTACCAGCATATTTCATTAGAGGGCTCCTGGTTTTTGTGTCTGTTATTGATGCAAATACCAAGCTGGTGCTTCGTTGGGCTGGTATGGAAGGGCCCATATTACCAACCTTGTTCTGCTTGAAGCTCACTCTGGCCAGTCAACAATGATCAGAAAAGTCATCTCCAAGTCTGGAAAGCAGAGCGGCTGCCACCCTGGGTGCCACTCTGCTGTTCTTGTCCTCCCATAGCAGGTCAGTTTGCCTCTAGCCTAGGTGTTTTGCTATTTGAAGGAGAAACTTAAATTTTGCCTCGTCTGCTGACAAGGTCTGTGTTTGTTGCCTCGTGTCCTGTCAGTCAGTGGTGCCTCTTGTCATGTTTTCTTTACCGATTTTCCATCTTTTCCAGTTTAATCACCTCTTAGGTGGGACAATATTAAATCTTTTTACTGATTTAATCTTAGTAAAATTTAGCAATCTTTGAGAGTGTTCAGTGAAATTTCTGATGTACATGATTTGCTTGTTGAGATAATAACTTAGGGGGGAGAGGATTTGACTGACTTAATGTTGAAGTAAATAGAGCATGCCTTTAACTTACATGCGTTTGCTTCAAGGTATGATTGGTTTTTTTCTCATCAGTGTATGTTCCAAAGTCTTGTGTATTTTCAAGGCTGGGTTTGTTGTTGCCCAGAGCATTTTTTTCCCTGGTGTTGCTAAAGTTACAGGGCTCTGGGGTAGAGCAGGTGTGAGGGAGGGGGCCCACGGAAGCCTGCCCTGGGGCCTAAGGACTGCATGGTGCCTGCTGCCTGCCTCCATACCTATACCAACTGGAACAGACTCCCATGGCTGATGGGTTTGGCCTACCCATTTGGGGTGACCCTGAGCTCACCATATTGGTATCATGAGGTCATTTTGTTACTGTGCCATTGTGTCCTTAGGAGTGTGTCAGAAACAGCTGCTATTTTCCCTCTGGTTTCTCATCCTTCTGCTTTTTTATTTTTAAAATTTTTTTCCCAGTAAAGTTCACCTTTCTTACTTTTAGCAGCAAATAGAACAATCCCTTGAATAAAAATAATTAACAGTGGCTCATTTTGAACCTTCTTATGAAGAAAACCCCCCTCAGTTTTTTTTTGTCCCGCCTCCTGGTATTAAAAATCAATGTATCCTATGCACTGTGTAACTCCATTGGAAGTGGTTGTTTCAGTGATTTTTATGAACATTTTAGGAAAAGTTTCCTGCAGGTTTTGCCCTTTTCAAATGTAAATGTTTAATCAGTGCTTGCTGAGAGGGAGTGCAAGAACACATGCAGGAGGCTTATCGTTCTTTTTTTCTCCTTCTTGCAGTGACCTGCTGTCTTCTGAATATCTTGAGAGGCATATCGAACAAGGTGGGAAGACAGTGGAAGTTAAAGTAAGAATTTCCTTTTTATGCTTTGCTTTTTAATTTTGCTTTGCTTTTGATGTTAGTGCAAAGTCTCCTGTTTTCTTGAGAGATACCTGATTTTTCAGGTGATTGTTTTACACTTCTAAGGCAAGCATGTTTCACATCTTCTAACTTTTAGTTTTTAAAATAAGACCAATAAACTTTATTGGAAAATTGAGTACATTCATGTTTATATCAAAATAGTATCCATGAAAAATGGATAAATGGTAGTTCTTTGCACTAGTAAATATGATTTACTTTTGATGTCTACTGAAGAAAATCTTTGTGGTTTGGTACCTAGCGTGTCTTCATTGTATTAAACCCCAAGTTGTTTTTAATGAGGTGCTGTGTAAGTTTGAGACTAGCAAGATAATATTTCTAAATACATAGTCACCATCTCAAATCATGTGCTTTTTTCTCTGGATGTTTGTTGATGATGTTGGCTTGATGGCTACAAGATCCTGTTTGCTGCAGTTATCTTCTATGAAATGTCCTACTGCCTATGCAGGAATGTTTTGGTATTTGCATGCAACCTGGGAGAATTTTCTTGAGGACCTTCTGTTTGGTAGGACAATATTTTGCAGATGTCAGGTATAAAATTGCTATAGATTACATAAAATGTGCACAAATGTAAAATATGCTCTGCATAAAGGAAAATCCTTAAATTTGTCCATCATGTCAAATTTGTTCAAAGTTAATGTTTTATAAAAAACCCACAAAAACTAAAAATCTTTTACTAAGGCTGAGATCATCTAAATACCCTGAAACAAATGCGTTTACCTCCCCAATGTGGAAGTGGGAATGGATGAGACAGTCCTTCAGACACTGAATAGCTGAAGATTCACGTTTCCTTTGTTTTATACCTTTCTAGCTTTGCAAATTTGAAATCTGCTTTGTTTTTACTTTCTGATAATAGTCTGCATACATTACTAGACTGAGGCAAGCACATGTGTGTTCCATTAAATTGTGAAGACTGATTTCTCAGACGTGCTCTGCAGTCAAGAAGTCTTGACTCAGATTCAGAATATGAGTCAAAGCAGAAATAAAGATAATAGGCAATATTATTAAGAACAAAACCAATCCATTTGTCTGTGACAAGGTATATATGCAAGTTAGCTAGGTTAATCCATCCAATTCCCATCATTGAATTAGGACCAATATATTTCTGATGAGTAAGCCTTAATCAAGCAAGGAAATGTTTGAAATCAGTGGCTCTTCTCATATAAGTACTTTTTAATTGCATGGGAAAGAGATGGGACGAGTGGCCCTTTCAGCGGAAGAGTCATAAAATGATTACAGAGCAAAACATCTTATGGTCTGTAGAGTCTCAGAGTTTCTGTCCCCTCCAGCTAGTTACCATGTAGGGTTGTGGTATATGTTCAGGGATGGCTATCACTGCTTCACTTAGTTCTCTCAAATCTACTCAAAGTAGAGAACCAGTGGTGCTGCATTGACCTAGGTGCTTGAGATAGACTGAATTGGGAGTGAAAGTGTCACTGGGTTGCACTGCAAAAGAGGATGTTGCTGCTCAGGTGATGTGTTTCCCTCTCAATGCTACCTTGCACATTTCCCACCCATGGACAGGAGTGCAGGGATGGCCAGGGCATGTTTGTGTGAGTTCTGCTCCCTCCTCACCCACCGTTCCAGGAGTTTGGAAAGCAGCAGTCCTATGGAAGTGTGCCAGGAAGGGGAATGTGTATCTTTTGCTTGTTTTGCTGCATCTGAGTGTCTGGGATCAGAGGAGAGGGAAGCAGCTGCTGTCACAAAATGTCTGGAAGAGCCTGTTGGACGCAGTCATGGGCACATTTTCAGAAAAGTTCAGATATCAAAAGATTTTTGGGAAGACTGCACGTTGCCAAGAACATTTTGATGCCAGACGCCAAATGAGGCTAAATTCAGTACCCGATAGCTGTTTAAAAATAAATCTTGTTCCCTCTGACCAGCCAGTATTTTTCAGAGCACCTGTAAGTGTCCTGGAGAGCCCTATTTGTCTGTCAAACAACTTGTGAAAATTTCTGAAAAGCCCAGCAGTTATCTGTACTGCATTTGAGCAACTGAACTCTTGTTTTTACATGAAATGTTTTGAAAATCTTCCTGCAAATACAAGAATTTTTCATTATGATGATTTAGTACCTTCAATTTCCGTGGAAACTGCTTACCATAACTGGTAAAACCACCTCTAAATTGGTACTTACAGTACATGCGAGGCAAAACATAATTATTATACTAGGCTTTAGGTATTGTGCAGACTGTTTAGATACTTATTTAAAAATAGCTAGTAGGAGGGTACAACTCATAAATAAATCACAAAATATGCACTCTGTTGAGCAGCATATTCTTAAGCAGAAGAGGTATTTCAGAAAGGAGCCAGGTTTATATCAGTCGCTTCCACGTGCTGCTCTTCACCCACCTCTGTGCAGTATGGCTGTAGGCAGAAACAGAGGCAGCCTGGCAACATCTCTCTTGCTCCTTTGGTGGGAGAAATGATGACAGAAAGAAAATGCCCATCTGCCATCCGCTGCCAGCTGCAGGCTTTGAGTAAGCCTGTTTATACAGCAAAAGGGCCTCCTCTGTTCTTGGCTGCCTAGTGGTGTAAGGAGAGATGTATTTTAAAATACATAGGTATTTTCCCCCTTTCATTTCTCAGGGCAGGAATACTGCGCAAACACACAAATCATCAGTGCTGCTGTTGTTCCATCAGCAATATGGGCGAAGTCAGGAGCTTTGAATTGCTGTGGGAAGGCAGCTGTACATACACTCAGCAGTTTGGGAATGGTACAGGCATGAATGTGTCCGGGAAGCAGATGCCTGCCTTGGCTAGTACGTGATGTGGAGTTGATAACTATTTTTGCCACTCCTCCCCCTCTCCACCCCACCCCCGCCCAGTAGAATTTCCTGTGCTGTAAAATACATTCTACCATTACTTGGGGTGCTTCATAGAGGAGAGGAGGGCAGAGAAGGGGAGAAACATTCAGATCATTAAAAATACCACTTTGAAGGAGCAAAGGGATTTTTTTTATAGGGAGGAGAGTCTTCAGTTTAACACAACTTTTTATTGTAAGGGAAAATTGAATTACATTTGATTACTGCATAATTCTTTAATACATTGGACCATTGTGAAGGTAGAACATGTTACACATGTTTTTGCTGGGTGCCAGCATTTAGCAGCTGTAGGAGAAGGGCTTCTCTGTGGGATGTCCTTGTTGATTTGGCACAGTTAGGCAGCACCTAAGACATTCTTATTAAGCCAGCAGCAATGTGCAGTGCTTAAGAAAAACAAAAGGAGGTAGGTCTTTGAATTAATTTAGTGTTTCCCCCCCACCCTCTTCAAATCCTGTGTCTAACTGCTAGGAAAGCAGCAGTACTGGCCTAAATTCCCTCTGGTAGCAAAGAGAATAATCAATTAATAAGAAAGAGTAAAACCCTTCATGCATTGCCTTTTCCTGATTGTGTCAGTCCAGATCATCCTGTGCTCACTGCACATAAATACTCAACTTGAGTATACTTCATGTTGCTGCGGTATATCTCTCTGTCCTTTTATCTCTCTCTCTCTTTTTTTGGGGTTATCATTCTGTCAACTGATGCTGTCAGAGAGATGAAAGGCAAAAACCAGCTATAGTGCTGAGTAATTCACATTGCAGGATTTTTCTCCTTCAGAAGAAACAACAGATACCTGTTCAGTGGCATCTTCTCATGTAAAATGTTTGTTTTCCTCTTTGGATAGTGTATGTTTCGGCCTGTATTTCCCCAAAACATTGGACAGTTATATGAGTTCTTAGAAAACTGCTTTCTGAAAAAAAAATTAAGCAATGAAAATAATTCAGATCTCAGTCAGAGAACTTGCCCAGGTAGAGTTGTGGTAGATAAATTCCATTAATTTTTGATGGCATGTTTAAATATAACTAGAAGGAACTATATTTCATAGGCAGCCCTAAAGTTCTTAAGTGTGGTGGTGTAAGCACAGGATGCATGTTATGGGCACAAAATTATAGCAAGAGTGCTCACAGCATAAAGGAACGTTGCCTTTCGCTTGTACGTCACAGCATGTTCATAACCAAGGTCACATCAAACAACATAAATGGAGTAATACTAAGTGCTAGGTGCTGGTTTTCTCCATTGTCATGTTGTCAGAGAAGCTGTGGCCAAACTCACCTTGTGGCTTTATGCTCTGAGCTGCGCTGAGCCACTTTGCTGGTCCCCACGGTGCTCAGCCGCTTCCTGTGCGGCAGCGAGCACGGGCAGGGCACTGCCCGGTGCCTCCCTTAAACCTCCCGACGCCGTCCTCTCGAGCCGGGGCGCTCCTGTGGGGCCTTGTACTCTGCGGTGCCTCTAGCATAGGGTCTGTCACTACAGTTTTGGGAATGAGGGCTGTGGGGCAAATGCATTTTAATGCTGCACAGCAAAGCAGAGCCCTTAGTTCGCAAAAATAGCCATTATTTCCTTTTGTTGTGTGTGCTGTTTGGCCAGTAGTGTGTGCAAAATGCCTATTACTGTAGCTTACGACTGTTTTAATGCCTGTGCACCGGAGGGGAAAATTATTGTTCTTCATTGCCTTGCTGTGATTAAAGTCTTGGTGTGTGCCCTGATGTGTATTTGAAGGGCTCTTTAAATGCCCTTTCTATGGAAAATAACATAGAAGGGAGAAAAATATTAAAGTCTTTGAAGGCCAGAGAGGAATGGGGACCCTTGACATGACGAGTATTGTTTTTTTTGTTAAACTCTCCTTGAAATCTGGTCTGCTCAAGGAGTGGTTAAGGTACAGTCCCTTGACTGAGGACAACGTATGTTAGTGCACATCTCAGCGCCTGTGTTTGAGAAGACTTTATCCGAAGTAGCATTCCAGCATTTCTCTGTATTGCCACAGGTCTGAACTGATTGTAAGGCTACAATAATTTGCAGTGCATCCAGAATAAACAGTGAGCTCATAATTTTTATCATTGACTGGTATGTTTCTGATTTTAGAGCAAGGTGCTTCTACCAGTGTCGTGCAGTTTTAAGCATCCATTTTCATAGCTCTATAGGAGAATCTCTTAATTTTTCTTCAGCTTTTGATAACTAACCATTTTGTAACCAAAGAGGAAGGTATTTCAACTTGCCAGAAAAGCCCCTATGCTAAATAGGCTTTCCTGTGAGGGACTGCATTTTCTTCCTGAAAACCAGAGTGCCAGTTTGGCTGGTGGGAGGGAATGGGAGGGGAGTGAAGGGAGGCTCTGTCCTGGGAGGCTGGAGCCTGGGGCTGGTGGGGAGCTGTGTGTGTGAACATACCCAGAGCTTGCACAACCTGGTGATGAGCCCTTGGGGCAGAAGAGAAACTGAAAAGGAATAAATCATAAATAATGCAGGAATTATATATGCCTATTTCTGGCAGGGCTTTTTCAGCTGTGTCCGGAGACTAGAGAAGCTGTTAGTACCAGAAAAATCACTCTTGCTTGTTTGAGAGATTTTGAATAAAAGTTCCTGTAATGTTGTCAGAGCTCCTCTCTCTACTCCCTCAACAGAAATCTGCTTGCCTCCTGAAAAATTATTAATAAATCTAGACCATAATCTACTTTTTAGCAATAGCAATAGACTAGCCAAAGAAGACCTGACAAGGAGTCTGTGAGTCTGACAGTTTAGCAAATATTTTCATTAATGACTTAGGTTTTGTTTGTTTGGGTTTTTAAAAAAAAGGCATTTTTATATAAATGAAATTTGCTAGCAGTGCAAAACTGGGAAGCATTACAGTGCAGAGAAGGATCACAGAGAGAACTGGCTATCTTTGACCAATGGAGTAAATAAAATAAGATGAAATCAGATAGAACAAATGGCAACTTCTTTCACTTAGGGACTAATCGTAGGCATTTTTGCTGTATGATGGGAGTTTGGAAATTGGAAACTTCATAAGAAGGAGAAAATCACAGTGTAGCAGTGGAGGACGGAATGACTGCATGGTTTATGCCATATGGGATGCTGCCTTTGCAAAGGGAACTGTGGTCCCAGAGTATGATGGTCAATTCACTTCCTGTATATTTTAGCTAGAATTTATGTTCCTGTATGTGTCTTGACGAAGAGTTAACTGAATTTTTATATTTCTGTGTGTTTTCAATTACTCTGGACAGTTTTGTTTCCCCAGCACTGTCAGGCTGCCACACTGAGTCGACAAGCATTGAGAAATATTTCACTTTCCTGTTTTAACATTGTCTGAATTATGAAGGGAATTCCTTTGGGATTTAGTAAATGTTAGTATCCTCTGTGGGGTACTGGGATAAGATAGTCAGCCATCGTGTATAATGCGTTTGCCTGACCTAATGGTCCTCCAAGCTAGCGTTTCTAATGTACGTTTGCATTAACTTTTTTTTTTAATATATCTCTTTATCTCCCTGCTATTACTAGCTTACTTTCTACATACAGCCTGCTGCTGGGAAGGAGGAAATTAAATGTGGCAGGTTTCAGTACAGGACTCCTTCCCAGGCCATGTTTTTAAAGATACTACCCTATAATGAATCTCAGATTATGACTCATGTCGGAACTTGCAGGTTCCTTTTCCTTGTGACATAAGAAGATATGTCCAGTGTTTTTAGCTAGTCCTGGAGGGGAAAAATTGTCAGAAAGTGGAAGCCATCAAGAGCTTAAAATGTACATCCCATTGTGCGTGAGGGCTGGAGTGATAAGTCCTGGTTCTGCTGAAGTAAGAAGTCAGGTGACTTTGTGACCTCCTCTGTACTCTCTGCTGCGGTTTTCATGTGCCCCAGAGGGAAGGCAGCAGCCCAATGCTTAAGTCTGGTCGGACTTTGCAGATTCCTTATACTTCATGAGTTATTTTCTTCGAGCTATAACATACAGCATACATAGGTAGAGAGTGGCATCAACCAAACGTTCTGTAAACTCAGGCTGTGCAAGGACTGAGTGTAGCGAAGAGAAAGAACATTAAATCCCTTTGTAGATGCTCTTATTAAAAAATAAAAGTATCTTTTTCGGTTTAACTTAATCCCTTTGAGGGGGAATTAAAGCTAAGCAAACTGAAGCTGCTGTACTTCTGAAAGAGTGCTTCTGTGCATGACTTCAGTGTGCTTTAGCTTGACATCTTCACTTACATGAGCTTGACTTCTGTAAATAGCTTTGCCTAGACACATCTGTTGTTCCCTATGGATACCAAACTGGAGCCATATTATGTACAGTAGGTTAATGTTTCTAGACGCAGTCTGAAGCTCTGTGGATTCTCATGTAAAGAGAAGTTCCCGTCACTCAGAAATAATGAGCCAAAAAGGAGAACTAATTAGTATTTTTCTCCATTTTACTCAGAACTTTATCTTCTGACTGATCGGTATCCATGTAGGTGCGTGCCAACATCTCATCTTCTGTGGTGTGTTTATAGTGATCTTGTACATCATGTGCTTGTAACTTGGCTTCAGACTTGGGGTAAACTGATGAAATCATGTGACAGATTAGTATGGGTAGGTGATAAAGAATTTTCATACAGTCCCTTAAAATGTTTGCTCCCTTTTCCCTACGTTCAGGCATGCAAGAACCCGGGGAAAATGACTGTCATTAAAATGATTTGTATGCCATGACTCGCAGCCACTAGGCACTGCTACAAGGTTGACTTGAAGACTACAGATTAGGCAAGTAGAGGTAACCAAACTTGTTGTCCTCTGCCCTATCTTTATCCAGGAACTTATAATTAAAATAATTTTCTCTATCACTGAGGTAAGGCAAAGCGAGTCAGGAGGCTCTTTCCCAAGCAGATGCCAAGGCAGCTCCCAGACCAGATGGCATTTTGCTGGCATGAGCTCTCTGTCCACACCCTGCAGCTACATTCATGGAGCATCGTCTCTTGTAGCTACTGGGCAGTAAACAGAAGCTTCATTTGGCCTCCAAACCAGGAAGCTGGGCTGATACCACATGCCATCTGCTGAACTCGCCCACCATGAGTCACCAATGCCCGTTGGAGCACGTCACCTGTGTGCAGGATCCTGTCATGTACATGTGTCAATGTTTTTTAGGAGTGCTGCCAACAGTCTTTAAACATGGGCATTTTGTGGAGAAGCTTTAGAAGCAGTGGTGCTTTATTGTAATTTTGGAATCCATATTTCTGATGTCAGAACATGAAATAGCATTATAACCTACTGTCACTACAGCATGTTTGCTCTGAGTTGTACGAGCACCTGTGATAGCTGTCCTCCTACAGAGGGAAGGCAACATTCCCATTTTCAAAACAGTTGGCTTTCAGCGATGTACAGTACACCGTGCGAAGTCCAGAGACCTACTTTGCAAAGAGGTGATGATGCCAGGGTCCCTGGAGCTGTTGCTGAGCCCAGGGCTCTGCTGCAGGGCAGCCCTGCCAGCTGGGCCCCCACCGTTGCACATATCAATGAAAAGAGATTTTCTCTCAATGCAGTTACACTGGTCAAAGTGCCATTTTGACCTTATTTAAAAATAGAAACTCTTCTGTAACAAGCTGCTTTCTGCCACAGAAGTCAGTGACAGGGTGTGCATTTTCTCCTTCTGTTGCTTTCTAATGCAGTCTTAGTTATCATTTGGTCAAAACTTGTGCAAACATCAATAATTTGTAAATAGATCTAAATGATTACTAAGGAAGCAATTTTAAAACTAGTGACTTCACAATAGGTAGCTCTTGAAAAAGCTAACCACTGTCTGGCACTTCACAGAACAGTGGTGTGGCCATTAGCTGGCCTTTGAGAAGCTTTCTGCTGCAAGGAAAGAGGGAGCTGTGCTAGTAGGATCTGAGCTAGACCAGAAATCTCCTTTCCTTTGGATTAATGAATGTTAAAGTAGGACTATATAGCTGCTGGAAGAAGGAAGTTATTAATTTTAGTATCAGTGCCTGAGTGTAGCATGAGTTTTAATGGCCAGCACCTCTCCTAATTGCAGAAAATTGCTTACTTGAAGATTTGATGTCGGGTGTTATTTGAAAGCAGATGAATGTGCATCCTTAATTTTCCTCCCCTGGGAAGGTCATAGTGTCTCTGAGATGAATAACAAATACTGCCAGTGTATGGTCAGCAGATGCTTTCTTCACTGAGTCTGCAAAGAATGAACTGCTGCCATCACTGACTGTCATGTTCTTTTGCTTTACTTATTTCTCCCCTTCATTGTGAATATCAGTTAATATGTTTTTCGTCTCTTTTGTGTTTACTCAGCAGCTGGTGCCTTTCTGGGCAGGCACCAACTATCTTAAAGTATAGAAATGGGGGCTGATTTTACTTACATTGCTAAAAATCTCTTCCTTCTTGTTTTTTAATATCTTTGTCACATTTACCTACCCAGACAGAGTGCAGGGAACTTGGACTGAAATGGCCATAAATGAATCCTACAGAATTGGTAGGATGTTATTACATTTTTAGCTCTCCAAATGAATAGACTTCTTATTAAACATCTGTGTATTCTGAATTGCTCTTGGAAGTCACCAGTAAGGTTGTGAGGTTTATGAAGGAAGGAGAACTCAAGCAGTTGTCTGTCTCCTCGGTTCAGGGCCATGCACATTGTCAGAAAATCTGCCTTCTGTTGTGCTGACCACAGCATGAACAGTGGTTGTGCACCTTTTGGAGGCAAAATACCGAACTTCTCTCAGCTGCAGCATTAGATTGCTATTGGCTGTGGTGTGACAGGACTGTGTCCGTGTGTGTGTTGCAGTTGTTTCACAGGTATTGTCACAGGTCTGACCTTGTGTCATTGCAGGTTCAGTTTCAGGGCAGAAAGGGGTAATTGTGCTGGTCACACTGATGGCTGGCATAAGTCAGAAGAGCGGTCTTATTTCCTCTTCATCTTAATACTAAGCCATTCCCCAGTAGCTGACAAAGGCCAGTGTGGAGGTTTGATTTGCTGAGATGGGCAATTATTGCCTGCTTTTGAGAGAACAGAGCTGTCTAATAGCTACAGGAAGCCAACAGCACTTCACAAAACACCCTTGATGCTCTGAACGGAACTGATGTTGGTAATGGTGCTAATTTCAGCTCTTGGGGAAAGTCTTAATTTTCATATTGGACCAGAATATTTTTAGGAAAAAATAAAGAATTTATTCAGCTCCTGTCTCACTGCTGCAGATGCCAAGAAAGACAACCTCAGTCCTTCAGCATGTATTTCTAAGAGCAGAGTGAAAGAAAATGTATGTGATGATTATGTTTAGTTCAACTTTATTCCTGATTTCTCTACCTCCTTCCTGCAAGTGGCACAGGGGGGTGGAGAGTGGGGCTTGCGATCAGTTCATCTCACATTGTCTCTATTGCTCCTTCCTCCTCAGGGGAAGGTTTCCTTGCACTCTTCCCCTGCTCCAGCATGGGGTCCCTCTCACAGAAAAACAGTCTTCCATGAACTTCTCACAGTGTGAGTTCTTTCCATGGGCTGCAGTTCTTCGCAAACTGCCCCAGCATGGGTATGGACCTTCAGAAACAGACTGCTCCCCTGTGGTCCCCCACAGGGTAACAAGTCCCCCAGCAAACCTGCTCTGGCATGGGTTCCTCTCTCCATGGGCTGCAGGCCCTGCAAGAAGCTTATTTCAGCATGGACTTCCCACCAGGTCACAGCATCCTTTAGATGTCTGTACCTGCTCCAGTGTGGTGTCTCTCCATGGGCTGCAGGTGGGATTGCTACTCCCCATCATCTTCTATGGGCTGCAGGGGGGAACCTGCTTCACCGTGGTCTTCTCTGCAGGCTGTGTGGGAATCTCTTCTCCAGCACCTGGAGCACCTACTCCCCTTCTTCTTCACTGACCTTGGTGTTTGCAAAGTTTCTCAGATCTTCTCACTCCTTTCTAAGGCTGGGGAGAAAAAAAAAAAAAGCTGCTGCTAGGTTGTTTTGGGTTTTTTTTTTTACCTTCTTAAATATATTATCACCGAGGCACTGTGACCATCCCTGATTGGCTTGGCCTTGGTCAGCAACAGGTCCATCCTGGAGCTGGCTGGTATTTACTGTGTCGGGCCCAGGGGAAGCTTCTACCAGCTTCTTGCAGAAGCCAGCCCTGCAGCTCCCCCCTGCTACCAAAACCTTGCCACACAAATGCAAAACACTTAAAAAGCCCAACATACAACTAGTGCATCAAGTACTTAAACCTTATTTTTGTCTAAACTCCTTCAATTTTATTAACTGGCTTGAGGTGACTCACATTGATAGCAATGTTAAGTCCCTGTGTAAAAAATATCCCACAGATGTTCTCATATAGAAATAAATGTTTTGTAGTGCTAAGAATTGGTCCCCAAGACTGAGATCAGAGTTGTATTTCTGTCTCCACCAGAATTACCATGAACTTCAGTAGATCAGTGAGTTGAATTGATTTGATTAAATAGAATACAGTTTGTGTGTCTGAGTTGTTTTTCCTAGGCAAAAATTTAGAGCTGGTTTTCTTACATTTTTATTTTCTAGATCTGTATGCATAAAATTTTTTCATGGATTTATTATGAAATAAATTAATTTGGAGGTACTATCATGGGGCATTTATATGATTCTCATTAAGAAGATCAAAACACACTTTAGAGCCTCAAACTGGGATTCTTAGCATGAAAAAATATTCCTTCTGGTTACAAAGACATGGGTTTGCAAACTAATGGAGCCTACGATTCTACTTCTGGTAGATATTAACCATGTTTTCTGAGAACAACCTAATTTGTCTAATTACTCCAAATTCCTTCCACAGCTAGAACTCTGTACAACTCCCTGCTGATAGTCTTTTCCATATTATTCCAATATTCATGTGCTTACTCCAGTTACATCTTTTACAGGAATACTACTGCAAGAGTTCTGTTTAGAGAGTGTTTTATTACTTATAAGCTTTTTAACTCATCTGTATAGTTTGATTGTTAGTTTTGTTATTAGAGTACCAGAGTCTCTGTTTACTTTTTGTTCCTATGTTCTGGAAAGACTTCAAAGCCTTAAGCAGTTCTGTGATCCTTTAGTGGGGGACATCCTACAGGCTGAAAGAAACAAATCTCAAATGGAGAGAACTTAAAGTAACTAGAGATGGTGGCTAGAATGCATGTGAGTGCAAAGCAGAAACTCAAACCATTTCCTTTTCACTTGTGCTATGAGTCCCAAGTGCTTAATGGTCCAAGGGTGATGGGTTGTACATCTGCTGTAGCCTGGTATGGAGGGTCAGTTCTGGAGCTTCTCATGGACATGAGTCAGATAAACATGAGCATAGCTGGTTGGTCATTACCTGAGGCCCACTCTGCAGGTTAGTTTACTGAAGGTGTTCTGTACCAGATACACAGAGAGAAAGACATCAAGGTGGATAGGTAGTAGAGGAGGCTGCTGCCACTACAGCAAGGGAAAGAAGTGGTATGTAGAAGAGAGGAAATAACAAGACTGAAAGAAATTGGGAGGGAGGGTGAAATAGGTGTAACACTTTACAGAAGATATGCTACAAGAATCCTCCTTGCAGAGTGAAGCAACAAGCCCTCCAGTTTGTGTCAGAACGTGGATCAGGTGTTGCAGTCTGTTGGATCAGGTGTTGCATGTCTCAGCCACTGGGTGCTTTGGGGTCCCACAGCAGCATAGGATGCAGGAATGCCCTGAAGAAGGTTTTGAGGAACTAACAATTTCCAGTGACCAGGTTGAGATCTGGTCTTTTTCCCTGTGAGCACCCATGCTCCAACAGACTCCTTATACTCTCCTAAGGAGAGCACCCCAAAACAGAAGCACTTATATTTCGTAGTTCCTTTCAAAAATAGCTTACATGCCTTCTAGAAAACAGAACAGGATTTTCTGATCAAAACACAAACCTACCAACATATTCTATGTGTTTTCTTGCCTTTTGCTTGATCTTGATTATTATTTTTATATTTGAAAAATAAAATCCAAGAGCCTTTAATGTCAGATACTAAAATTATTGTGCTGTGCACCATGCAACTGACTGGTCTGTTCTGAAAAAGCAGTAATTATAATGTCTTTCCTTTCTTGCAGTAAAAGGCCATAAATATTCACAAGCCCAGGTACATTAGGCTGGGTAGATTATGCTGGTAGGGATAGAAATAGTGAAGTGTTGCTCTTAAAAACAAAACCAGAAACAAACCAAAAAACCCAAGCATTAAAAATATTCTTTGTAGTCCTTTAATCAGCAGTAGTGCAGCAATATCACATAGCTGAATTTGGCAAGGCACTAATAGGTAACATCCTATACAGGGTAGAGCAGCAGTGAGAATTTAAGGGATTTTTGGACTTGTTTTTCTAATTTTGCATAAAAATAATTAAGATTGTGCAATGTTGAAAACATTCAGTGTATGTGAAGTAGGACTTACTTTGCTATCAGTGGGATTTCTGTGAAACTAAGGGGGGATTTTTTGAGTAAGCTCTGCTGGATTTTGTTTGAAAGGTGTATATTATTATTATTATTTGCTAAGCATACCTTTCTCCATTTGCAGACCAAGTGCTGAGTTTAAGCCCCCCGTTTCCAACTCTTTTCCTAGTCAACGAAGAAAGATGAGCACTTCTGGAATCATTTGTCTTTGAAAGCTGTCTTAGGATGCCAGGCTTTCACTCTGAATATATCTCTGTTTGGTGTATAGAGTTGAAATGATGCTGTTGGGACTCTTCAGCCTTGAGAAGAGAAGACCTAGGGGGGACCTAATTAAAGTCTATAATTATCTTAAGCAGGGGATGCAGGGGGAATCGGCCAGCCCCTTTTCAGTGGTCTGTGGGGACAGGACTAGGGGCAATGGCTGCAAGTTGGAGCACAGGAAGTTCCGCACCAACATGTGGAAGAACTTTTTCACAGTGAGGGTGACAGAGCACTGGAATAGGCTGCCCAGGGAGGTGGTGGAGTCTCCTTCTCTGGAGATATTCAAGACCCGTCTGGACACCTATCTGAGTGATATGTCCTAGGGAGCCTGCTTTGGCAGGGGGGTTGGACCCGATGATCTCTTGAGGTCCCTTCCAACCCCTACGATTCTATGATTCGATTCTATGATTCTGTTTGTCTAGGTACCAAAACATGGCTAAAAGTAGATGGGACGAACACCCTTTGTGAGTGACCATTAGTTCTTGGTGCCATGTCAGTGGGTTATCATTGGTTTAGGTTGGAAGGGACCTCAAAGATCATTTAGTTCCAACCCCCCTGCCATGGTCAGGGACACCCTCCACTAGACCAGATTGCCCAAAGCCCCATCCAGCCTGGCCTTGAACACTGGCAGGGAGGGGGCAGCCACAGCTTCCTTGGGTAGCCTGTGCCAGGGCCTCACCACCCTCACAGGAAGATTTCTAAATCTACCCTTCTTCAGGTTAAAACTCTTACCCCTCATCCTATTGCTTTAGTGTTTTATAGAGTCCCTCTCCAGCTTTCCTGTAGGCCCCTTCAGATACTGGAAGGCCACTCTAAGGTCTCCTCAGAGCCTTCTCTTCTCCAGGCTGAATAAGCCCAACTCTCAGCCTGTCTTCACAGGAGAGGTACTCCAATCCTCTGATCATCTTCGTGGCCCTCCTCTGGACTTAAAGTTGGCAATGGGTTGGCAATGTTTTTCTGAAAAAGCAGTATTTCACAGAGTGAAGTGTGATACTGTGGGATGTCCTGTTGATTTACATTCTCAATTTCCAATTTCAGGGAGGAGAACATTGCTATTATCAGGGAGAAATTCGAGGAAATCCTGTATCGTTTGTTGCCTTGTCAACATGCCATGGATTACAGTAAGTCTGCTGTTTTGTTTTTACTGGCCTTTACTTATTAGTCTTTTGAGCAAAACAAAGCTGTTTATGGTAAAATAAGTGCTATTTATTTTCCTACTAGTTTGTCATCAATAGTAAGTACTCAAAAGTCTTTAGAAAAACTGGGACAAAATATACAAGTTCTTTTTTTTTTTTAAAATGTAGGACATATGACAGTAGCCAGGTATTGTTTTAGGATATTATAGGGATAGAAGAGTAAAAGTAGCAGGAAAAAATCCTATTCTACAAGAATAAAAAGCCACTGCCTGTATTTAGATGAACCGTCTGGAAATTGTGTTCTTTTCTTGTTGCAACAATGATGTATTTTATCTTTCTTTTTTGCTCTCTTTACAAAGGAAAGTGTCAGTTTAGAGCTTCTCTTGTCCTACTAATTTTCTTCACAGAATTGCTGGCCTTAAGCTGTGTGCATGGGATAATACCTTTGATACAGTACAATCTTGGGAAATCTGGAAGAAAGGATATAAAATTGTGCGATAATTTTTTTAAAAGCACATCATTTTAGTGATAATGTCATTAAAGTGCCTGTCATCTGAAGGTTACACTGATCTTTATGTTGATTGTACAGCTTTTGGACCTGTCTACTTTTGGCACTATTGAAAGATGTTGGTCACATTTTTCAGAGCCACAAAGTAACTTCAGCGTCTGTTGAACCTGGGAATTACAGGATCTCAGTGCTGTTAATACTGAGATCGGCTTGAAAAGTCATGGCAGCATGTGAGCCTATGTGGAGATTACTTGAGCTTTGCCTTTTTCTGAAGAGCCAGAGCTTAGCAGGTGGAAATCTCCGTCTTCCTGTCTGTCTCCAACTCCTCTGTAGTTTTGGTATCAGCCATTTAAGTACACCTATTTAAAGTGGTGTCTTTCTTTTATATTAGTGTATTCTTTATTAGGAATGGGAAAGAATGCATTCAGAAGACTTTTCATCCCTTGCACTTGTCTGTTTTATCTCTTTTATGATCAAGGTTGAGCAGCTTGAGAAACCTGAGCTCAGTTTCACTGTGGACAGCGAGCCTAAAAATAGTAGTGTCCTAATGCATCCTGAGCCACTGCATGGCTTCCATTAGCAGTGATGCATTACGACTTGGCCCCTACTAACTCCTAGGAGAAAAAGCAGAAAGGAAGGAGAGCCTGCAGATGTCCTTTCCTACCCTCCTTTTGTGGGTTTGTTCTTAGGGCTGACCCTCTTGCTACTCTCTATATTCTTAAACTGCCTGATAGTCAAATTGGTCCCTTCTAACAGTTACGTGATGAAAGATGCTTTTTTCCCCCCCTGCTTTTTAGCTTATGAATTATTTCTCCCCTTGAGAGAAGATGCAATATGAAGCTTACTATAGCAGACTGGTTAATTCCAGTATCCAGTATAAGAATGTTTTCCTGAGCTGTATTAAACTCTCATTCTCTGACACTGCATTTCCATCATTACAACTAGCTCCTCCACAGTCTATTTTAAATACTAAGTAATTACTAGAAACTCACACTGGCAATCAGAGCTCCTTAGCTCCAACCACAGTTTGTAGTGTCTCACTGGAATAAGGGAAGCTGGGTAGACTTATCTTCTAATAAGGTCTGCAGGGCAGGAGTTTTGCTTTCGTGAATTTTAGGAAGTGCATAAGACAGGACAGATGCCTTTAATAGAGTAACAAGCTTCATATTGCCAAAGTTCATGCTATTCTCCTCTTACTTATTAGTACTGCTAGACTTTGGCCAGTAATCATAGTTTTCCATACATGTGAGAAAACGGTTTTTAAATCAGAAATTATGAGTTCTTCTGGTGGTAACATCTGTGTTAACATGGTGGTAACATCTGTGTTGTGATTTTCCTTTTAAGGATTAAATTAGTTGGGTGACTGACTGACAGAATCAGTCAGAAAAGTTATTCATTTCTTCTCTGCTTAATGACTTTGCTAATAAAAACCCGTATCTCTGCAACCTTAACGCCGAGCGAGCCCTTTTGCTTGGGTTTCTGTGCGCGTTTTCTGTGGCATATGCAGGAACGCCAGTTTCCTGTGAGTTAACTACAAAACAACCTCGAAGGCGAAACACGCTGGTTGCTGGGATGTAAGGAAGCCAGAGGGAGGCAGGACTCGCAGCCCTGCGTTGCCGGCGAGGTGCGCGGAGCCCGGGATGCTCCGGGATCGGGCTGCCCGCTGGCGGCGAATGCCGAAACTGCGGCCGTCCCTCGCCTGCCGCTACGAATGTCTGTGTTTGGAGAGTGTGCAGCATCAAAGCAGGGTTTTTGAAATGGCCTGTGTTCTGCTGTCGCCTTCTCTCTAACACAGCCGTGAGGGTGTGGCTTGTTCACAGAGCACTGGACCTCTGGAGTTGGTTGGGAAAGAGCTGTGAACGCTTTTTCTGTGGGCAAATCAGATCTGTAGGGTGGCTGTGACTATTCTTGTCACTGCTGAATGACATGATCAGAGGTTAGTGCTGCTGGGTGCACCAGTTGCACGAGGAGCTGTCTGCTGATAGTGTGTCATCTTGCAGACAGTGTTTAAGTAACATTGTAATTAGAAGGAAGGAAGTTTTGCCTGATTAAGAACTGCAGGATGTTCCCAAATCCCATCCCAGGCAAAGAAGCTTCATCAGGTGCTAGAATATTTAAGCTGCGTAGATAGTATTTATTTCTATAGAGCAGGCACAAGTAATTTGAAAGATGAAACAGATTTAAATTGTAGATACACTTGTGATCACACTTGCTGTATGTTGTACAGTCAGTAACCCAAGCTGCTTCTGGAATACATGGTTAATCCCGTGAGTGAATGATAGTAAGAGAAGAATGCTCATCAGTAGCTTTAATGGTTTACAAGCTTAATATATAATTGTATTTCTTAATAGTCAGGAAAAGAATGACAGTGTTTTACTGGTTCTGTACAGAACCAAAGTAAATTTTGCTGATTAAATAAACAAAAAACTCCACCCAAACCCAAACAAAGCAGCATAAGAAAAAAAGAAATCTGGTTTTGTTGATTATAATTCTGGTGGGGTTTTTTGTTTGTTTTTTTTAAAATGCCTAAATATTTGCTAAATAGCCATCTAAATAAATAAAGAAGCTTGCTTTCATGCTGCTGTTGTGTACTATGTACCAACTTTGAATTTACAGCTCATAGTTATGGCCAAGCTTAAAGCCCTTAGCAGTGGCATTTTGAAAGGGACTTGCTGATGTAGCCTAAATTCTAACCATGCGTGTATGTCACCTCAATAAACACAAACTTATTAAAAAAAACCCTGCTAGTTTGGTTGAAGATCTGAATGGAAGTGGTAGAAGAAATGCTCTTTGGTTTTATGCTCTTATTAATGTTTGTATCAACATTTTCTTTTAAGGTACAATTCAACCACACTTGTGCATCCTGCATTATGTTAAAGACTAAACCTAAGTACACTCTTTACCTAAATAAACAAGGTAACTCTTAATAGAAAACATCCTTGAGGGAATGGATCACACCTTTGCTGTGCATTCGAGTGGTGATATGAAAGATCTGGTGTTAACTGTCACAGACTATCTTCATCCATTTATAGCATCTTAATGGTTCAGTTTATTTTTCATTTAGAGTTGAACTGTGTGTTGGAATTTCATATGGAAGATTGGCAGTTGTGTATGGGCAAGCAAAGCATCTGATTTTCTGAGATACATAGCAGTGTGCTTATCGTGCACAACCTTCAAATTTCTGTGGTTGAGAAGATTTTTATGCCATTAAGAAAAAGACCATGAGTGCTTTTTCAAAATTGTGGGTGTGGCAGAAAGCTTGGTCCTCTCTATCTCTTTTCACCACAATCTGTTGGAAGCCTGTCTGACAGGGTTTCCTATCTCCTTATCATGACCATCCTTTATATCCATATTCATATGATAATTATAGATGTTAATATTTCCTAGAAATATTAACTTAAACTAACTCAATTTAAAAAGACCATCTGTCATCATTATTATTGCTAAAATGACCTAAACACCCCTCTATGTCCAAAAGAGCCCATTATGCCCTTTGTACTTGGTACTATACAAAATTACTGGGGGCAGAGTTAGTTAAGACCATTAAAATGTAAGGTTTAATTAAATTCTGTGATATTTTTATTTGGGGGAAAGCTGCTTGTGTGTTCCAAATACACATATTCCTAAAGACAGGCCCCTTATTTATCTGTTGTAGGTAGATCTCTCTTGCATGGGAGTGGGGGGTCTGAACTGACTTTTCAGTTGGCTAAATTAGCTATTTTTGGTGGTGTTTATATGTCTTCTTGTGAAGCTTTGGCGAATAAAGAGTCTGTATCACCATGGAAGAGGATATCTTTCTTTCTGAAGTGAAGAAACCAAAGATTGACTCAGAATTACATTCAGTTCCTGAAACCATTTTTAACTGCTTCTTTTTCTAAATAATTCATTTTTTAAAATATACAAAATTTATACTTCTATGTTGCACTATTATTTGTTTGTTAAATCTGTATTTGTATTTCCTGCTCTTGACAGTGGGATGTTCTATGATGGAAATCATACTTACCTTATTGAGCCAGATGAAAACTACACTTCAGATGTAAGTAGAACTTTCAGTAGTCCTGCTGTGTTGTTTGTTGAATACAGACATTCATGGGTACAAGGTAGATGTAAGGTTCTGAGACCAAAGGGTCATCTCATTCCCAACTCATTTACCGTGTATGTGAGTCCTCATCATCACAGACAAAAGTGAACCTCAAGAAGTTACATGGTAGCATGTGTATGTACTCCATAACATTTGGATGTAGAGCAGTGCAGCACCGGAGGGTGAGGAGGGTCCCTTGGAGCCAGCAGGAGAAGCCTTTGAGTGCCCTATCTCCCTTTCTGTCATTTCCTGCTATGGGTTCCCTCTCCTCCTGGTTCACCCTCAACTCCCAGTTCAGAAGCTTCTGGGACTCCTTGATGTTCCCTGGTCAGCCCTCTTTAAGCCTAGTGTGCTTGGCTGCTCAGTTTGATGTACTCAGATATTTCAAATAAAAAGATGATTAACTGTGGCATTAGTGATCACATCACAGTTGGGAAAAGGAGAAGAGTGTAGAGTAATGGTGCATTGCAATTTGCATGTTTACTGATGTAGACGTTGGGTAACAAGGACCTTTGGAACTGTCTATTTAATGCTCATCAGATGGATTAGTTTAGCCAGGTTTAATGCATGCAATTATTTACTATTTCAGGATGACTTCCATTTCCACTCTGTTTACAAATCCAAGCTGATTGAGTTTCCTTCGGATGACCTGCCATCTGGTATGATTTTTAAAATATTCATAAAGTACTGACTTCTTGTAATCTAAGGCCAAATTTGTTAATTGTATTTGATAGATAAACTTTTGATAGTGTATTGTTTATTTGTACAGCTCTTCTTTTTCCAAATTAAACAAACAAACAAAAAATTGGAATAAAGAATCTGAAACACTGAAAGCACTGGAAAAGAACCTGAAGTGCTTGAAAAAACGCTGAATCCAATGAATGAAACCTCACTAAGACCTTTATGTTGTGATGTATGTTTCTCTTAACAAGTCGTGTGGTCTATGGACTGCATTATATGCTAGTAATTGTAGAAAGGAAAGGACTGAAGTAGCCTGAAGATGATGAAAATAAGCCCCACATTGCCAGATACAGGGTGGGTACCATGGTGTGAGCATAAGCCTGGGAGACAAGAACTCGTCAAATATTGTTGCTGTTCAGTGACACTCTCATCTCCAGTCTGTTCAGCATCTTTCTCAGTACTGGCTGTAGTGTGGGTTGTGCATTTCAGTACAAATGAATTTGGAGGCAGAAGTGGTTTCAAATGCTTATAATAATGAATCCCCACGAAAAATTTATAATGTGGATGGATAGAGAAATAGTTGTGTGTTTTTTTTTTTAAATGAGTTTTCATCTGTGGCTTGCTAATCGAAGCTGAAATTGTAGCATTTATGACATATCCCCATTCTGTCAAGGATTTGCCAGTTTTACAGATGTGTTTTCCTACTCTACAAAATATATCCTAGACAAATAAAACCGGCCTTCATAGACACTGTCATTTTCATAGAAACAACCTCTAGACTAATTTCTTTAGGACAGTTACAGATGGCAGTCATCTAATTACAAACTGTTTCTCCTATGGTAACAGTTGGATCTGGGGTCTTAGGGTGCTGAGTACTGCAGGTAGATGGGTCCTTCCCTGGAGCACAGTATGTGCAGGTTTGCTGGTTGTTAAACAAAGTAGAAATATTCAGAGGCTAATGAGAAAAAACAAGGGAAATTGCTACAATTGGGTCACCTCAATTTCAGTTCTGGAGAAGCAATCTTTCTGAGTCTAAACAAAACAGTATCCCAGCGTGATGCTTCACTTCCTCCACTGATGATTGCCCAGGCAAGGTGGAGGAGGTGTTGAGATGGAGGAGCAGAACAAAAGGCTTATGCTATGCAAGATGCTGACATCTGTATCACAAAGCTTATGTGCATCTTAGAAACATACCATGGTTACTCCCTGTACTTGTGGAGATGGTAGCATAAGGAGAACACTTTATTGAACATAAGGCCAAATAATAAAGTGGATCTTTTATCACCTTTTCTTGAGGATATGTCATGTGAAAGTTTGGAAATAATGCAACTACTGCTGAGTTTAAGATAGGTCTTCAGTCTCAGGTTGTTTAAGTAGGAGATTGCTAGAGCTGGTACTTAGATCCAGCTGCCTTACAAGATTTCCTAATGATGAAATTTTCTGTCCTCAAGATTTTGAACTAAAATTATTTTCTGCTTTTTAAATTATGAAAGGGAATTCATTGCAAGTATAATCCACCAGTTTCACCTCTAACAAAGCCCCTTGATTTTCAAAAAAAGTGTCAAAATAGGGCTCTGGTTTGTTGCTTTTTAACCCCCGTAATTATTTGTAAAACTGTTTGGAAAGGTGTTTCTGTAGTGAAAGTTTTGTTAGATGAAATAGATTATATCCTCATTAGGAATCCAACCATTATTCCTTGTCTGTGATTATTCAATTTATTCCTATTTGTAAGTCATCTTCTGTGTAGAGGCATAGCTTTGGAGGATGACAGCAGTCCACACTACCTTCTTCCCCACCCTTTTCTCTGTGGTCGCAGGAGCTCTGTCCTTCATCCCCCAACCTGCTGCACAGCCTGTCCTACATTCTCCTTCAGTCCTCACACGTGCTGCCCCACCAGTGTCTCTGCATTTTCTGCCTCTTCCCTGCCAGTCTGGAGAGTCCTGACTGTTGTCTTGGCTTTTTTATTTTGTTTGTTTCTTATTTTCTTTAAGCAATATTTGCAATTACTTGCTAATAGTATTGTTGTGATTGATATTTTTAAGTACTAAAGGAGAATCATAATTATTATTAGCAATCATTGTGCTAAGTTGTCATCACTATTTCTCATATTCTTTATATTCTCATAATTTATCATTTTGCCCAGCCTGAGGAGATATTCTTTCATGTCAGGATTTTCTTCTTTAAAAGAGGCTGTGTGTAAACTAATATTTCCACTCAAAACTGCATTAGGAATATATCATCAGCCTCAATATTGATGTTAGAAAGGAAAAAAAAATCAAGTAATAGGGATTACTTGATATTGGTGATAGTAAAAGCACACACTACTATACCACAGTTCAGTAGCAGTGTACTTTTTATTCTTTTGCTTCTTGGGTATTAAAAGGAAAAGCTATTGCAGAAAGGAATTAATTGGACTGTGCTTTACAATGGTCTGAGGAGGTAACGAGGACTTTAAATAAGGAAGCCTTATATAAGGATGCTTTGGCATGCTTAGAGCATTTAACTTCATAATTTAGTAGACTATTTTTTTTCAAAATCTGTATTGAGACATGCAGTGCCTTGGCATGGTGTTAGACAACACTGTTACTGAAGGTGGTGTTTTTCAAATAATGCATTACATTTACGCATTTCTTTTGAGGTCACTTGAAAGATGTGTCGCAGTGGCACTTGGGTTAGTGGGACATGGATTAGTGGGACTTGGCAGCATCAAGTTTACAGTTGGACTCGATGATCTTAAAGGTCATTTCCAACCTAAATGATTCTGTGATTCTATGAATCTTCATAACTCTTTTTCAAGGTAATATGTTCCCATCAAAATTTCCACTAGGGCTTCTCAGCTGTCTGCATTTCCTGTGATTTTGCTGGTCATGTTCTTTTGCCTGAGGGTCCCTGGCTGGAAATGCACTCTGCATGAATTCACCCAGCTTGTGAATTATAGTGCAGTGTTAATGCGTGTTAATGTGTTAATGTTAATGGATGCATCGTTCCTCTCTAGAGATGGCTGACTTCCGATGCTGGGTAGAAGGATTGCATTTGTTGGTGAAGTTATCTGAGACCCTATAATACAGACTATAAATTATTATTTTATTGATTGAAAAGTTGTCTTTTTACTAGTTTCATTAACCGTGATATAAAACCTATAATGACAGGTTGAGAGCCAGTTGTGTGGCACTAGAACACAGACTAAATTAATCAACATATGTAAAGCATAATCATAAACAAATTTGCAAAAACATTTTCAGGATTTAGTTTCTCATTGGGAGCTCTAGAAACTGCAGGTCTTTAAGCAATGAATCGAGACCCTTGGATGTGATTTGATTTATTTTACACCATTTTTCTAAAGAAAATCCATGTTTGTGCTGTTGTAACCATTAACACATTTTTAAGCAAAGGGCCTGTGATTTTCCAGGCCCATCAATAAAAAGGTATCTGCGAAGTTCACAAACCAAAAAGACAGTATAACCCCAAGATTTAGCTGAGGCAATACCAGTTAGTTATGCTTTGCTTTCCTGGTTTGTCTTATCATTAACTAGCCACTCCTGGTTAAGATTAGCACTTACGCTTGTTAATGTTTTGATAGGTGGGCAATTCAGCTTCTTGTTTTAAGGTTTTGCTGGCAGGGCAGCCCTGTCAGATTTCTGTCAGCATTGGTTTTAGTCCTATTGTTTGAACCTCATGTAGAAATTCCATAGTTAATGTGCAGGAGATGGGAGGTGGAGCTGTGAGAAACTTTCTTGCCTGCGCAGTGAAACTGAACTGTTTAGGGTTTTATAATACAACCAGAAGTTGTGTATGGAGTTATGTGAACTGGAAGTCCCTTAATTTACACAGCTCCTGTAGTTCTGTCTACTTTTCTGCAGGATTGATAAAATCACTGTGGAGTACCGAAAGCAGTTTTTAATCCCTGGAGACTGTGTGGATGTCTAAAGCTCAAGGACATACAAAGAAGGGACAAAGGAAAAAGATGTGTTGCAAAATAAGCAACTGCAAATAGTTATTTGTCTCAGAAAAGATCTTCTTGGGGTTATGTGAATAGTAAACACGCTTATACAAGATAAAGAAAGAGATTTCTGTTATGTAGAGAGAAGTGAGTCAGGGACTATGAATCTAAAAGATGGATAAATACTTCCTGGATATTTAAAAGGGTGAGAGCAAATATTGCCTTTTGCTTAGTGTATAATGTGTTCGTTTCCATGAGAGGTTAGTAATAGATTTGGTGAAAGGGATTTGGCAAAAGAATAAACTACTTGGTTCTTACGATTAGAGGTTTAAGACATTAAAGACACAGTGAGATTAGTAGGGAGGAATATTGTGTTGGTAGTGAGCATTGGCAAAATCTCATAAGGTTTCTCCCAACCCTAACATATTTTACTTTGTGAATATAATCGTCTTAAAGCATTAATTCTGCCTTCCGTGCTCCTCTTATTAATTTAGGCAGCTATTGCAAGAGCTCTGTGACTGTCTGCTGAATTCCCGAAAATGTGATTCACTCCATGGAAGCACTGTGCTAATAGTATTACATGCCCAGTGTTGGTGAAGTTTTGGTGTAGAACATCTGCTGTGCTTTCTGAAGCGTGACACCCACAGATCATCTGTTTCAGCAGACCCAGATTATCACTAGTAGAGTCTTTAATAAGAACCCTGTTACTGGGAAGCATCTGTAATGTTGCCTCCTTTCTAGTTGGAAACTTGGAAGAAAGAGTTGTTGCCACATCTGATGTGTGGAAGAATGCCATACTACTGTCATGCAGCATCAGAGTCACTAACTGTTGGGCCGTATTCTTGTAAACATTCAATATATTTGCCTGTGTTTTCTGCTTAGAGTTCTGGCAAATGAAT
Source organism: Zapornia atra (assembly GCA_013400835.1). NCBI lineage: Eukaryota > Metazoa > Chordata > Aves > Gruiformes > Rallidae > Zapornia > Zapornia atra. The sequence goes on from VZTU01006711.1 coordinate 107,706, forward strand.
ACTACATCACAGAAGTTTGTTGTAAAGCCAAGGCACAAAAGAAGTAAAAGGCAGGTATGTGCCAATATGCTTGTTTATAAGTAATATGCCGTCGTGTTTGTTTTGTGTCTGTTGAATTAATTTGTCCAGATGGAGTCCTGCAGCTGCTGCTGGTTTGGCGTGAGGTCTCTATATCAGTACAGCTATTACAAAAAGAGGTATCTAATATTGACAAACATTGTTGGGTTCTCTTGGACATTGCCTACCTCAAGAGTTGTATAGTTGTTAAATACTGGTAAATTGCAAATGAAAAATCAGCTAAAATATTTTCTCGAGTATATGTTATCAGAAACTCAGAATTAATGAAACATTTATAGATTTTGTTTATGTTGCAGTGTTGACAAGTGGCTACTTTATCTCACTTGACTTTGATTAATGTAAATATTCTAAAAGTAAGAGTTCATTCTCTGTTTATTAAAGGTGGGGAGCCACTTAGTGTTGATGTTTGTCTATAGCCTGGAAAGATAGCAGCAATTCTTTGTATTTTAGGAATGGAGCTCAAATAATGGTACAGGTCAAATCAGAGCTAGGTTGGGGGGCTGAACAGTGCAGGCAAAAATGAAATACTGAGAGCAGTGGGAGGGGAAGATACTTTTAACACCTCTGACTAATGTAAGCTTCTCAGATGGAAAAGAGAAGTGAGAAAGACAGTGGAGAAATTCCACAAGTCATTCTTGAGGATCTTACTTTATATGAGGTACTTTGCTACCTTTCTGTAAACTAGCCATTACTTTGCATTTTTAAACTATAATGGTGTAATAACTTTCCTGGAAAACCCAGGAAAATAAAGACACCGTGAAGAAGCACGTTGTAAATATTTCTAAATGCAAAAAGCATGCCTAGAATGGAGGTGAGTACTATGTTCACTGTGTGAATCAAGCAGTGTGCAAATAAATAAAAGACTTGTTACAGAGATTTTTCATAAAGAACTCACAGGGCATCCCTTTCTCATTGGAAAAAAATAATAAATTACAGCCGACACAACCCCATTTTAGAGATGGAGGTCCCACTGATGGTTCATTTAAAAAAACCCTAAACTTGGGATTAGATTGGTAGAAAGACTTGATTTCATTATTTATGGTCATGTAAATGTCCTAGTGGAGGTGAAAGAATTTTATAAAATGTTGCAGCTAAGTGCCAGAGATTTCATCAATATCTGAGATCGGAATTAAGACAATAGGAAAAAAAGTATGTGTGAGAAGTGTGATTTCTGAAGCCATTTGTAGTTATCAGTTACACTTTATCTGTACTCTGTTAGACTCTCTTACAGCTGTACTTTCTTTGTAGGTTCATCAGATTCCACATAAAGTTGAAGAGGAAACAAAATACATTGAGTTAATGATTGTAAATGATCATCTAATGGTAAGACTGACACACTTCAACATCTTAGAATTATAACTAACATCAAATTGTCTTAATTGGTCCATAAAAGATAACAATACAGCATAGAATATGGCCAGAATAAATTCAGTATGCCCTTAAGATAAGGCATTATCCTCTCATTAACCATTGATGAAGTTGTTTCTGAATTTTGGCAAGGTAATTTCACCAAGAATACAGGCAGGTCTGAGTATCAGAAAGCAGTGTCATAAATTAAAGCTTTGTGTCATAAAGTAACTAATGTCAGTGTGACTTAAGCTGATGATTTTCTTTCTGGCTTTCTTGAGCACTTGTCTTAATTATAACCACTTGGCAATCAATACTGCAGTTACTGCAGTTGTCCAGCTTCTGTTGACAATGGTGAGATTCATAGTGACTAGATTTTTTTTGATACATCCAAATCAATATAGAGGAAATTATTTTCTTAAGCTTGTGTACTTTCTCTGGGAGGACATAAATAGGCTTTTTAATGTAGTGGGAAGAGGCATAATGAAGATTAGTGTATTGAAGAAAATCCAGGTTTGTTCAAGTGGGAAAAGGCACAGATTTATGTCAGTGGAGATTATTAATAATTAATGAAAGGAATATCAAAGGAAATTGTGAATTCTCTATAACTTGCAATCTTCAAATGCAGACAGTGTATTTCTGGAAGATGTGGTGGTGTCAAACACAATAGGTTTCTGTCTGAAGTAACTGGGTGAAGTTCAGAGACGGGGGGTCCCCCTCCAACTCTGTTGATTTTATGGTCCTATATAGATTTAAAATCAAAATACATCTATACATTTTACCCACCCAAATTGGCAAAAATAGACATCAGACTGTAAAAGGAATGTGCCACTGTCCTTGGACAGCATACTCCATCAGCATAGCAGTAAATTTTTGGATTTAAACAGACAGTACTGGGTGCAGAATTCCCTAAATTGGTGTCATTGTTTTTGATCCTGAAGACCTGAAGCCACAACTTTCCCCTTGAAATTTTACCTGTCTGGGCTGATAGCCCCTTGGGACAATGTTTCCTAATTTTAGCCAATTATAGCCACTGCAAGAATCAGTCCACTTAGGAGTTCATGCTCTGAAGCAAATGCCAGTCTGTGGTTGAAGAAGCCGTATGCTCTGGGTTCCTCCCTTTCCCCAGGGCCTGGGCAAGCACACATGTATTGGGCTTACTTTCTGCGTGTGCAGTGGATGGAGCTCTCTGGGAGCACTCAGCATGGAGCTGACACCCCGCAGAGTCGGAGACGTTCTCACCATTCACCCTCCCCAGGCGCTCCAGAGGAAGCAATGAACCTTGTGCTTCTTCCTCTGGTCAGCTGAGCCAGCTGCATCCCGCCAGCCCCCCAGGCCTCTCACTGCTGCTCCTGTCTGCCCTCTCAAGGGCTCGTCCAACCATTGCATCCAGTGGGAGAATAAAGCTGTTAAAGCCCAAACATTGAAATAGGCTTATGAATTCGTATACAACAAACATTTCTGTAGCATGCCTAGAGAAGCTGGAGGTCTAAAAATTGAGGTTTCAGTTGCAAACAGGGACTTGCATAGTATATTTATTTCCTTTTGTTCATATGCTTCATTTTCCATTTATTTTTTAGCTTTTTTCTTTCATCCTTTTAACCATTTTTAGCTGCATAGATGTGTCCTTCTGGTTTTTTATTTAGCGTAATACACTATTTTCTGGTGGCTTTTCCCCCATTCGTGCTTGAAAGCATGCATTTCCCACCCCCTAGCTGCTGTGTGCTAAACTTCCTGAACGTATGGGTAACTTTCACTCCAAAGTCAACGTCAAAGGGCACAAGATGGTTAAACATTTCTGAAAATCGTGGTCCTTTTGTACTAAATTCTTCCAAGAAACTTGTGACTTTCATACCCATGGTGCTCACTTGTCAGTTATCCACACTGCAGATAGGAATGCATGGACAGCTGTCTTCAGTGTCAGCTTTATAGCACTGTATTATAGTAAAGGTGCCATTGCAGCCTTATTGCTAAAGTGATTTGAACCATTACTGTGCCATTATGGGATGTGAAATTATACATGAAGAAATCCCAAAGACAGTTTAAGAGAGAGAACTGAAAAAAGAAGGGAAGTCTGATTGATAAATTAAAACACAGATGCAGGCACTCTTGGGGTAACACCTCTAAAGAAGTTTCAGCTATGGAAATAATGTTGTTAATTTCTGTATTGGCATTTGGAATTAACTTTAAAATTGCTGGCAGTAAAGACAATGAAGAGTGTAACAATGTGTTCCTATTCCAATAGCATTTTTTTCGTAAAGATCCTTGAACACTTCCCAAACAGGAATTGATACAACAGCTGTTGTAAAGTGTATCGGTAATGTGCATGCCTGAGCAATTTGCTACCGTCCCTTATTAACGATGCTTAGGAGACCAAACCTCGCACAGCCCTTTTACTATTGATAATAGTTGCTTTTTACTTCATCCTTTTTTGGAAATGGAGCTTGTTTTTCTGAAGTCTGTCTATGTAACTTGCCTGTGTTTATTCCACAGTGTAAAAAGCACCGCTTGTCAGTTGGCCATACAAACAGCTATGCTAAATCAGTTGTGAACATGGCAGATTTAGTAAGTATCAATCAACTAAATATTCTTTTACGTGTCAGATGGGTCTTATGATTCTCTTACCAATAGATGCAGGAGTTGTCAGTTCGTGGTATGCTTAATGATAACCTATGTGAAGGTCACAAGTTTTCATCTAGAACCACAGCAAGCCATTTATAAAGCTTTTGTCTAACATAAAGCATCAGAGAGTTTTTGTGGCTTCAGACATTTAAGTATCCTGCTGGATTGATCCCATGAGCCTGAGTTTTAGAGAGCACCTTAGATATGACAGGTTTTAACACTTTCGTGTTGACAACCAGAAACCTAAAAGACAGTCTGAAATTAGAATGCACTAAAATTTATCCAGGGAAAAAAGCGCATTTGGGTAAATAAGTTAGAATAGGGACACACAGGTGGATTTTGTGGATTATATTTGTGACACTAAATCGCGTAACTGCTGGCTTTTCCACCTCACATATGAAAAGTATTACTAAAAAAAGGAAGATGTGGTTCCCATTCTTGAAAGTATTTGTTGTGGTGTATTAACCCTCAGCATTAAAAGGATGGCCCTTTATTTGTGATTCAGCCAGCATGAGGTTAAATATTCCCGTTAGGAGTGTGTAACAGTGAAAACCGGTTTTATAGATCACTGTTTGGTATGAGAGCCCTTGTGTGTTCCTGGGGTGAGTTGGATGGGTTATAGAAGACTCATTCATTAAAAATCTTTGAACTACTTGTAAAAGTTCTGTAGTAATTTTTCAGAAATCCCATCTCCCTTCTAGTCACCTCTTCCAGAGTAGGACCTGCAAGAGATCTTTTTACAGGCTGAGAGCACTGATTGAAGAATTAGGCCTAAAGTTTAGATTTTACTTTGTTTTCATGTTTGTTGGTTTTGAGATAAAGTCACCTGGGATAATCTAAAGTGTGCTAAAACAAGCTAAATAGTTATGTAAAAATGCAGGCTATTACAAAAAAGGGGTAAAACTCATCTTTATTCTATTTGATGAAATATATTTTGTTCATTCTGTTAATGTACTAGATATATAAAGAACAACTTAACACCAGGATAGTATTGGTTGCCATGGAAACCTGGGCTACTGATAACAAGTTCACCATATCTGAAAACCCCTTGGTGACCCTACGTGAGTTTATGAAATATAGGAGGGATTTTATCAGAGAGAAAAGTGACGCAGTTCACCTTTTTTCGTACGTAACCTCGTGTAATGTTTTATTACTGGGTTTTTTTCTTTCCTTGGGGGTTGCTTATCACAAGTGGCTGATGCATCTCCTTTCTGTTGTGTGTGTAATCCACAATAGTTCAGAAATGTTTCTGATGGGGAGGTGGGAAAAAGTTCAGACACAGCTGCCTGCCGGTTAAACTAGAGGTTTGTTTTGCCTCTCATTTTAGTTTTAACATGCTAAACCCGAGCTGCATGCGCTGTAATCCTTGGTTATTCTGTGCAATTACCTTCTCTGCAAGCACAGCTGCCTGGAAGATGATGCATGGTTTCACCTCGGAGACTGGCTTCTTCAGCAGGAGAGCACGGACAGCCCTGTTGTATTATTTAAAGGCAGAACATTGGGTTTGAAACCAATGAGGTTTCCTGCTTAAAAAGCACTGTGGCCTGCTTTACTCTGTTGAATGACCTGCATGCTGCAGGATTACTGAAGTGTTTCAGATCCTCGAAACAGTTTGTTCTCCAGAGAGATGTGTGCTATAAGAATAAGCTGGAAGGAATGTTATTTTCTCTAAATATCTTAATTGTTTTGGAAATAACAAAATGCATGTACAAAAACAGAGGAGAGGCTTATGACTGAGATTTTCAATCTACATGAGACAGGCCAGATGAATTGCTTTATTGGAGTCCTTATCCCTTCCTGCTGACTGCTGTAGGAGGTTATATGAATAAACTCAACCTAAAATCTCACTTTCACATGACTTCGGTAGAGTGCCAGGATACCCAGTATCCAGCCTCAGAATTTTTGCACATACTTAGGTACTGTCATTGACTTCTGCCATGAAGACAGCTAGTATGACCTGCAAGTGGTGCTTGCAGATTTTAGTTTCTCTGTGTCTCAGTTCTTCATCTGTAAAATACATGTCCTTTGTATATCTTCTCTGGTAATATTGTAAGGTCTTTGGGGAAAGTCTTGTTCTTACAAATATTTGTGGATTGTCTGGGGAAAAGGGGCCCCTATGTGCCCTCTGACCGGGACCCTGGATGCTGCTGTAATGCTAATTCCAGTGCTGTCCATAACACCATCACTGGTGTTTGGGGTATATTGCTTTCATAGACTTCTTAGAATATCAGTTTCTGAAATTGTGTCTGTAAGAGAGACACAGCTGAATTAGGAGGTGAGGGTAGCTTGTTTATGGTACCATAGTTACAAATGAGCTTCCACCTTCAGCACAGTTAGGCCATTGTATTGTTTCTTGATGTATTTCTGTTTTCATTTGAAAAAAAGTTTGCTGCAGCTCAGATGGATCAGTACACTGAAGTGGAGCAGAGTATATTTTGTCTCCAGTAATTCGCAGTTTTTCATGCTGACATGGCCAGCACAAATGAGGTGGTTAGATTTAGGATCACACTGCAGCTATCTCCTGGATAAGATAAGGGCTGCAGTTCCAGGGAGTTTTCACTTACCTCTGCATCAGGGAGCCACTAACACATCTCTTTCTGAGTTTTGCTACGTCAGATTTGCCCAGCTAGACACATCTCTTTGTTTACTAATCCCCCATGCACTGGTGATGTGATGGACTCTCCTGCGCTCTGCAGCACATGCCAGCAGAAGTCACGGCCTGCAGTAGTATGTCAACAAAGAAAGTGCTGTTGATATTCAGGTGGTTTGGCAAAATAGTCCCCTTCTGCTTTCTTAGATAGTCTGAGAATGAGGGGCAAGATGATAGAACTTTTCTGGAGATAATTTGTCATGTGAAGTTTGTAAATGGTTATCTGTTTTTCCCATTTTGTTTTTGCATAGCTTGCAGCATAGTGGTGGCAACCAGCATTTGCACATGCCAGTTTCTCATTTGGAAATCAAAAGGGTAAAGACTGGGATGGATATGTGCAAATCTCATAGGCTGAGCAGGGTAAACTTTCTTTTCTTTTCCTTTTTGTCAAAGGGGGAGTCGATTTCAGAGCAGTCGGAGTGGTGTAGCCCACACTGGTGGAATCTGCTCCTTGCTTAAAGGCGGAGGTGTGAATGAGGTAGGTGGGGATACTGGTATGAGCAAAAAGTGGTGGAAATTTATCTGCACAGAATTTATCAGCAGAGGCATGTTCTCAGAATCTGGGTTCTGCTTTGCTGAGGCAGAGTTTTAGTACAGCTCTATAGAAGGGATGTCTCAATGAGGAGTGAACAGTCAGATATGGATGTGAATACAGTTTTCAGCAGATTCTGCAATATCCTGTCATTCATCTCTGTAGCCACAATGACAAGAAAGAAACAGACTTTCTCTTACTTAACTTGTTGATAAGCCTGGGTTTAGCTTTTCTCACTTGTCCATCATCTAGCTGTTCTGAAGAAAGAGCTCTAATACTGTGCATCTGATTTTGCCTTTTATTGCCTTGAAATGAGAAAAGATTCACTTGTATCTGAGATACCTGTACATAACTGATTATTCTTCCTACCTTGCTTGTTTCTTTCAGTTTGGAAAGCCAGACTTAATGGCGGTTACCCTGGCACAAACCTTGGCCCAAAACATTGGCATTTTCTCAGATAGAAGAAAACTAACAAGTGGTAAGTTTGTTTGCTTTTTCACGCTGTCTCAAGAAAAAAATCTTAAAAGATAGAGTATCTCATCAGGGTATCTCGATGGTTTTTTCCCCATGTTTCTAACAATGTTGGAATATTTTAATTTTTCTTGTAATAGCATGAGGAGAGACCGGCACATCATTCATTTTCTTGTACTTAAATGCTGTGATGACCCCTCCCCATATTTGCTGGCAGCATTGGTGTCACCATTTCAGTAAAAATAAATCACAAAGGTGTCAGCTACTTCCATTCATTTCAGGGAGACTGATTAACACCTGCACACTGAATGGCTGACCTCTTACAGTGCAAAGGTAGAAACATACATTGTTAGACCTGGGGATGATGAGGAGCCACCTCAGTCTTGTTACACAGGGCACTTTTGGCAACAACATAAACTTTTGGAGGGGGGTTGTCGAGGCAAGCAGGGAAGGGAGAATGGAGGAAAAGAGCATCTGGTTTCTACTGTCATGGTTGGTGTTTACGGACCAGATTATATATTTTTGTCTGTATTATTGTTTCGAGGTTTGGGGTTTTTTTTTCAAGCAAAGATTTCCCTACACATTAATATAGTAGTAGAACTAAAAAAATTACAGGAAGGGTTAAAATGATTAATTTTTTTACTCTGAAAATTTGCGAATCGAATATGAGGCGGGAGAAGGCAGGAGAGCTGAATCATGATTGGCAAGTGCTTTAGGCTGACACTGCAGTTTTCCTTTAACTTCACCTTAAGAGAAGAAAATTAAAACAGGACATACTGTCAAAGCTCAGGATTGCGTAGAATCATGTTTGTCAGCATACACTCAAAATAAGGTGTACAATAAAGCAGCAAATTACTCTTTTCAATTTGTATTTAAATATGAAATGTAATTGACTACAGTGTGATTATTATAAAAAATGGTATTGTGTGGGACACTCAAGATCTAATTTTTTTTTCTTTTTTTGGTCAGGTGAGTGTAAGTGTGAGGACACATGGTCTGGATGCATAATGGGAGACACGGGGTAAGGCATTACACTAGGGGAAAGTCATGGCCATCATACAATGACATAAAAGAAAGGTGTGAGAACAATTGCCTTTTATGAGTCAGTAGAATATCTTCTGTGAATAATTTTTCAGGAAATAAGGTATTAGCTGTACAACATATGTAGAAAAGATACTTTCAAATAAATACGAGGATAAGTGGGTCAATGAGAGGGTATGTGGGAATTTTTTGTGATTGCTGGTTGAACCCACAAAGCACAGGATTCAACTGCCGAGCCAGGTCATTGCAAAGAAGCAGAAGCATGCTTAGCTGCTTTTCTCCAGCAAGTTTGCTGTTGAGTTGTGGGAAAAAACACTTGACACATCCTAATTCTGGAAATCCTATTATCAAATTTCTTAATGATGTCTCATTTTCAGTGTTTCTGTTGGAATCTTTCTTCTATATCTCTCACTATTTATCCCCCAGTTTGTGTGATAATGTTGAGAAACTGCTCCCATTGGAGATTGAGTATGCTTATACCCACTCCTAATGTCACTGGAAAGATTTTATCTAAAGACTAGTTAATCAGCAAATTTTTTGCTGCTAGATGAAATTTGAGGCTTTTTAACATATGTATTCAGGCCTTATTATAGGCCTCTCTTTTGTCATGCGTATGAATTAAGTTATAGATTAGTTTTAGATATAGACAGTGTTCCAAATTATAAATTAGTTTCAAACTGGCCAGCTAATTTTCCCAATAGCTTTGTGGTCAGAACAATTTTGAACAAAACATTGTCTTTCATTCAAAGCTCTTTGGAAGTGTGAAAGTGTGCCTTTTCCCCTTGTGTATCCAAAATCATACTAGGTAAGATTTTTCAGATTTTTAATATGTTAAAAAGCCAATCTGAGAAACATTCTAGATTCTTGCAGAAGTTTAAAGACCTTATCTAATGGTCTTTAAACTCTTTATCTGAAGTTCAGGCCTTTCAAATAATTAGGTAGACACACAAAAAACCCCTTGTATTTTCCTAGCTTATTGGTGGTTGGTGAGTCCTGAATTCTCTCTAGGTAGGTTTTAGACCTAAATCATAAACACTGGAGATGGAAAAGACCAATTACGCTTTGCAAACCATCATTCCCAGCAATGCAGGATTATTTCATATAGCATTTCTGCTAATATTTTTTTTATCCAGTGATAAGCTGATACAGGAAAGCCCTTGAGACTCAAAAGTCTGCTTGAAGCAGAAGAAGATAAGTGCTTTCATGTCTAAGGACCTAAATATAAAGATCACTTAAGTTACTTTGAGAAAAATTGTTTCCCTGTGGGAAGGATCCACACAAAGATTCTCTGCATCATATTGTTTTTAGGTGGTGCACTGTGCCCTAGATTGGCACTTTGTACTTGAATTAAATTTATTCAGTGGGGCACAGGAGAGAGGGAAACCAAATACTAGATGTTTGTTAGAAGCCTGTTTTAAAATGGCATAGCTCTATTATATAAAAATTCTGTGAGCCAGGAAAACAATTTCTTCTAAGAGGGAAATTAACTATGAGCAATCTGTCTCCTGTGGTATGTACGGGAAGAAATAAATGTATTTCTGAGATCAGGCCTGATAGTGGAACAGGCCATGTTTGTGAGAACCTCACAATAATGTGTAATAAGGTTTGTGGTATTTGGCATGAGATTAGTGAAATGTTTTAGACATCTCACTTTCCCTGACTTCTGTGTCATTGTTGGAAGTTGTCATGTACTAAAATTATTTGCAAATTAGGTAAAGAGTTACAAGCAGATAGTCACTCTGATACAGTGGTTTTTTACTTTTTCTGAAGTATAACATCATAATTCTCCTATTTTGAAAAAAGGAAGAAAGTATAGGGTAAAAATCAGTATAGAAAGTAATTCTGCCACCTTATTGCTGTGCAGGTATTATCTTCCAAGCAAGTTCTCCAAGTGTGATATTGAAGAGTATCACGAATTTTTAAACAATGGAGGTGGAGCATGCCTTTTCAATAAACCAACCAAAGTAAGTAATAGCCTGCCTTTTCAATAAGCCAACCAAAAGTATTGAGTATCATTTTTATTTTATTTCTAATGTAGATGAAACCTATAAGAATGAAAATTTGAGGGGGGGGGAAAGCCTGTAATTTTGATATTTCTAGTTCTAAGTTCTAAATTTTCTGTCATAGAATAGAATCACAGAATCATAGAATCGTAGGGGTTGGAAGGGACCTCAAGAGATCATCGGGTCCAACCCCCCTGCCAAAGCAGGCTCCCTAGGACATATCACTCAGATAGGCGTCCAGACGGGTCTTGAATATCTCCAGAGAAGGAGACTCCACCGCCTCCCTGGGCAGCCTGTTCCAGTGCTCTGTCACCCTCACTGTGAAAAAGTTCTTCCGCATGTTGGTGTGGAACTTCCTGTGCTCCAACTTGCAGCCGTTGCCCCTTGTCCTGTCCCCACAGACCACCGAAAAGGGGCTGGCTGATTCCCCCTGCATCCCCTGCTTAAGATAATTATAGACTTTAATTAGGTCCCCCCTTAGTCTTCTCTTCTGAAGGCTGAAGAGTCCCAACTTACTCAGCCTGTCCTCATAGGGGAGATGCTCCAGGCCCCTAATCATCTTCGTAGCCCTTCTCTGGACTCTCTCCAGGAGATCCCTGTCCTTTTAAAACCAAGGAGCCCAGAACTGGACACAATAGTCCAGGTGGGGCCTGACCAGGGCAGAGTAGAGGGGGAGGATCACCTCCTTTGACCTGCTGGCTACACTCCTCCGGATGCACCCCAGGATCCCATTGGCTCTCTTAGCCACCATGGCACACTGATAGCTCATGGCCAACCTGTCATCTGCCAGGACCCCCAGGTCCTTCTCCACTGAGCTCTTCTCCAGCAGGTCATCCCCCAGGTCATATGAGTGAAAGTCTTGCTGCATGAGTCTTGGAAATCAGGGGAAGTAGGGAATACCTCTTGAGATAGTCTTCACCTCTTGTTTGCTTTTCTTGTCTCAGTTTTGGCCAGCTAAAGAGGTGTAGTCACATAAAGGATGCAAAGAGTATGAAATGAATAACAGATATTTAAGGGAGGTAAATACAAAAGAAGGCAAAAGAAACTCCAGCCAAAATGCAAGTGCTTCTGCAATGGAGAATTTGCAGCACAGTTTTGGTGTTTTCCTGCTCCATTTACTGAAGCGTGTTAAAATGTAATCAGGATAATAATCTTGACTCTTTTTAATATATAATTAATGTTATCTATTTAATGACTGCAAGTGAAGGGCACTAAGGCAGAAAGACAGTTCTACATAGAAAAAAGACTTGATAGGTGGTCACAAATATAAAAGAAAGTCAACTCTGGAGTGATGCACATTCCTTCTGAATCAGCTGAGAAAACATGCATATGACAACCAGCGTTTCAATAAATGTTAGGGAAAGAGAAGGCATCCAATCTGGACAAGCTGAGTCTGCTTATCTCTCAAAGGTCTCCTTTTCATAGAGGAATGTATTATGAAGAGTGGAGAGAAAGCTCTGTATTTTGTTAATAAGATGTAAGATTTCTTATTCTTTAAAATGCACTTGAATTTTAGAAGTTTGCTTTTCCCCATCTCATTTAAGGTGGAGAGAAATATCAGTGGTTTTATTTCTTTGCTGAGTGAATTGTTTCTGTAGTGTACTATGTTTTGGGCTTGTTTTAGAGATTATGTTCACTTACACCTCTGTCACTTGGAAAAAACAATTACTCTCATCTCAAATTAGATTGGCAGCATTTTTTTCTAATGGCATGTGGAAATGTGAAGGTAGATGTGGAAGCCACAGTGATTTAGACTCTTTTATGTATTCTTGTTTGGGTTGGTTTAACATCATTGTCAATGAACGTCTGCCTAATGCACAAGGCTGTCAAAGACATGCTCCCTAGCAAGGGGGGTGAAACACAAAGGTACTTTTGCTTTTTGAGAAATATGAGATAAAGGAAAACCAATGTGACAAGGTGCAGTGTTCAGCAGTATTTGACTGTTCAATCAGCTGTGTTCAATCAGCTGTGGTCCTAAAAACTCTATCAATGACTGCTGGAGCAGCTTGAGTGTATGTTCTTTTCAAATGAATTGTGATTTACGTGACTTTTGGACCACTGTTACCCAGTTTGCTTTTCATGTTAATTTTTCTTCTACTTAATTTTTAGTTGTCCCTATATACTGCAGCAGATTGGCCCAGTGTTTTAAGGCAAGGCCCTCAGTTAGTGCCATGTACCTGTCTGTATTGTGCTGCACACCTAGAGATACCAAAGAAGTTAGGATGTCTGAAACAGTATCTGGGATCTAAGAAGCAGTTTTAACAACTCTTAATAATTCTAAAAGATAATTGCTTGCTTACATTTAATGGTAAATTCTACATAAGTATTTCATGCTGTAGTCACGTTTCCATTTCACTAGGGGGATCTTATAATAGCACATCAGCATTGGCCGCAAGCCTCAGGCTGGTTTGAGGCGCAGTGAAGTATGCAGGGTGGTGCACCATCCTGTGGGCTACTGACAGAAAGGCAGCAGCCGGGGAGAAGCGCTCTCTGCCGCGACCCACGTACTTGTGCGGATGGCTCATGAGCAGAGTGGTTTCTGGAACAATCCTAGTTTAACTGAAGAGCTCAGGACTATCTGCAAGATTTTAATCTTGGTGACACACCTATATGCTTTTTCATTTATGTAATAAATGAATTTATGTAATAATAAATTATTAATAATAATAAATGGGAATACTGCATAAATGAATTACTGTAATAAAAGCTGCTATTATGTTTTCTTATGCCCAAAGGAAAGAAAAAAATGTAAATTTTTTAAGAATTACTTTCAGAAATTTTAGGAGATGGCAGCCAGGGAAACTGCAGATGACAGAGTGTAAGTGCCCATTAGCATAGCACAGTTCCTATGAATGAATCTTGCCCCTGGGAAAGTACCGCTACTGCAAATACACAGTTTTGGACATTTTAAGTTACATTTTAGGGGGGAGGCTGAAGGGAAAGGGAGGAAGCCTGACAAGCTATACTTCTCATCTGCCTGTGACACACTCATGGAAAACTGAAAGTTCCCAAACCGTGGTAGAGAAAACGGGAAGGAAAAAGCATCAGACTAAACAAAAGAAATCCAGCCTCTCCCCTCTTCCTGCTTTTCTGAGCCACATGCTCCCAAAGGACAAATTTTAATGCTTATTCCTTCTGAAGGTGTAAGTGCTGGCTTTAACCTGGGACACAGCTCTCATCACTTGAATTCTAGAACAACAGCAATTGCAACCCCTGTGATGATAATTACTATTTTTTTTCTTCTAATGTCACCCATTTTGCTTTTGATTGTGGCTTCTGCTCAAACTGAATCTGCTGTAAAAATGGTATTCATGCACACTATGTGACTCTACAGTATATCTGAATTAGTTAGTTCCCTACACATTTCATTTGTGTTGTTTCTGATCTGCTTTTCCTCTAGTGGTAGGTACTGTTTTGTGGTTAATGCCCTTGCAGTTCTATCTATAAAAAACATGCTGTATAAACACGAGAATGATCCCCTTAGGAGAAACATGCCCTTTGACTTCTGATTTTGCCCTGCAGCTTCTGGATCCTCCAGAATGTGGCAATGGCTTTGTGGAAGATGGAGAAGAGTGTGACTGTGGGACGATAGCAGTAAGTGCAATGCAATTGGCAACTAGATTCTGCAGGACATGGTGCTGCCTATCACTGCCATTAACATTAAATGGAGGAAGACAGGCAATGTTAAGGTCTCATGGCAAAGGATTCATCATTTCTTTCCTTTTTCTATCATGTTTAACACAGTGTAGGCCAGCTTTTTCATTTTATCACCACATACATTCTGAAGAGTGATAGTAATAGCTACCTGTGCAGAATTGGGCCTTAAAAGATGTTAAAGAAAGTATTTTTCTAGATGGAAACATGACACTGGTCAGTACTAAAATGTCAGCATTTAATGTTTGACACTGTGAATATAGAAAAAGTATTTCCTATATCATGTAGGAAACAGAGTTTTGTCCCTTGCCGTGCAGGCTTTTTTCTGCCTCCAGGTGCCTAAAAGCTTCATTAAAAGTCTGCTCAGGTAGTGTGCTAAGATGAGACGTATTAGGAGAGCTTGGGGCACATCTGTTTTTCCCATGTATCCTGTTATAAGTGTGTGTGTTCTTCAGGAGTGTGCCAGCGAAGGAGGAGAATGCTGCAATACTTGCACCCTGACTGCAGGCTCCCAGTGCAGCAACGGGCTTTGCTGTCGGAAGTGCCGGGTAAGGACCGTGACCTTCTCTGCAGCATCCAGGTGGGAGTGTATCCAGGTGGCTACAGGCACCACAGCACATGTCTTTTTCCTTGTACATGGGAGACTGAGGGAAAATCACACCACAGAGGGCCTGAGGGAAGGATACAGTGAAAAAAACCCAAGCCCACAGCTGGCAGAATTGTTCCGAATCATTAATCTAAAAGACACCTGACTTCAGGTTCTGTTAGGTCTGTCTGTGTCTCCTCATGTTTGGACTTCCTGAAATCCCATTGAGTAAAGGGAATCAAGCCCTACGTAAACTATAAGGTATTCTTCCTGATACATCAGTAAATAGTAAAAGGATGCTTAGCCAGATCTTGGCTGTAAGGGAGCCCAGCTAAATGTGACTTCAAATAGTTGTTTATACTAATTTAGTAATAATGATAATTATTATTAATGTTATTAAAATTATGGGGTACTATGTGTGATATTTTTAACTTTGTCTGGAGCATTTGAAGGTTTAATTTCCTTAGGAGGAACATTAGTAATAACTGTGGACCATATTCTTGACTTTGAGCTCATCCTAATGTTAAAAAAAGAAAAATCACAGATTATGCTGGAACAGCTCATATTTCCCTAAGCACATGGCTTTTTTTAATGTAATATGTATTTAAAAAAAAACCTAGCAGATTGCCAGTGTGGGTGAATTTTTTTCAGGTATCCAAGTCACATAGTCTGTCGGAAGAAAATTAAGCTTCTGTGGACCTACATTATTTTTGCAAATAAAACAAGGATTTACCTACGGAGTGGTGAGGGTGAGCCCATGAAGAGAAAGGCAGAATTTTGCTAAACATATGCCCCTATGATGTATTAATCAGGACAACTCAAAAGACCGTAAATAACAGTTCCCAAACTTGAGGTTACCTTCCCCTGTAATACCCTGCCTGAATGCAGGAGTGAAAGAGGGATAGCAAGCAAAATACCGCGAGTGTACATCACAGCAGCCTGTAGTGTCTTTGACAGAATTCCTGTCTCTGCAGGAGACAGATAGGAAAAAGCTCAGCTGAACACTGAGGAAGTACCAGAGTCTAACTCTTCCACTGAGGTGTGCCTGTTCACACCAGCTGTAGAGTGAGCCAAAAACCATATGTGCATGGAGATCCCTCGCAAAAAATCACAGTTGAAAAATGATCTGGGTATCACAGACTTAAGAAACCTTTCAGGGAAACTAAGGGGTCCATAGTATGTCCATAACCAGAAGCCCTAACAGCTGCCACAGTCTTTCTGCTTTTACAGGTCTTGAGATTTAGCAGAGAAGTCTTTAACCAATATGCTTATGTTAGGTCATTGGTACATTTTCCATTGTTAAATGTCTGTTTACTTAGACAAAAAATGGCGTCAAACCATCTAGAATTTAATACATTTAGTAATTGTTTCTGTTCTGCAACAGTAACAGGGCAATGTAATAACCAATGTTTATACCTTTATCCCTTGAGGGAAGATCGGTATCCCTCTCCTTGTTTTATAAAGAAGAGTAAAATAGTGAGAAAACAGTGCAATGACCTGGTCAAGATAATGCTGCGAGACACTGGGGTATTGGTTTGATAAACCCCAAGGGCCCCACGTCCCAGGAGAGCACTTACCCTTCTCGGTCCCACAGTCAATGCATTTGGGATTGGGTGACTCAGAGAAGGGTGCCACTTATACCAGTAAAAGGCTGTGGCTTGAGTGGTGCAACATCCCACTTCAGTCAGCACATGAATATTTCCCATTTTTTATTTCAGTTAAGGCTCTAAGGAAGCATTGCCTGGAAGGCAAGGTATGGAGAAACAAAGACACTCATTTTCTGTCCTTTTTTCCCCCAGTTTGAACCTAAAGGCGTTCTGTGCCGAGAAGCAGTGAATGATTGTGATATTGCGGAGAATTGCACAGGAAATTCCAGTCAGGTGATTTTTGTATCTTTGTCCAAGAGATTAAAAAAAGCCACCTGTAGTCTCTCAATCAGTGTTACTGTTTTGTATAGTAAGGTGTATAAAATTGTATTAAACTTGCTGATACTGAAAAAATCAGAAGTAGTTTTTCATATAACTCCTGTTGTATACTTTGCTTCCACGCTTGTTTGATCCGTGATCTATTAGTTGTTTTCTCTTTTTATAGTGTTCTCCCAATATTCATAAAATGGATGGATATTCTTGTGACAACAAGCAGGTAATTAGCACTTCAATTTGTTTAACATTCTTTCTGCTTTTATGGAATGCTCTTTATACATTTTGGTTTAAGATCTTTGGAAGTCACCTGGGATAGTTCTGCCATTCCTGAGTTTTGGGTGCTAGTTGTGTTTTGGAGCTAAGCATTTAAATGAACAGAAAGTAGAATCACATATTAGTTGCTTTGATAGAAAGCACATGACTAGTCTGTATATTAAACAAACACATATTTTGGAAAATCAACTTAATTGAAACTTTTTCTGCATCTTTTCTTTCTTTCCAGGGTATTTGTTTTGGAGGAAGATGTAAAACCAGGGACCGACAGTGTAAATATATCTGGGGTGAAAGTGAGTGAATGTTACTGTTTCTAAATTGATTGTTGTTCATGTGGCTTGAAAGATTATCTTAGCTAAGAAAAACTATGGAAGAGATAAATTCAAAACTATTAAAACCAGCTGTGACTCTATGTCCCTTCCCCTCTTCTTCTCTTGCTTTGTCTTTCCATACTCTTTTCCAGCTCTTTTGCTAGTCTTGACTAACTTACTGGTGATTATTCTGAAGTCTTAGGTTTACATTCTCATCAATAACCAACCTAAGGAGCCTATACTCATATTTATTGATTTATTTCAGTGGCTTTTGGAAATTTCAGACCAATAAACCCTGTTCAATCTAAACAAAATTTTAAAACAGTCTTGTGGTGCCAGTTAAAAATTTTTCATTGATATCACTGTACAGAGTTTCACAGGCCACTTGCAGACTGTGGTACTGCAGTTCACAGATTGGAAAGCTCTGTTGCTTTGATTGTGCACCCCCATTTCCCAGGACCTGGCTTTTCAAAAACTTCATCATCTTAGAAGATACTTGTTTCTGTTTTCAGAAGTGACAGCTGCTGACAGGTACTGCTATGAGAAGCTGAATATTGAAGGAACCGAGAAAGGAAACTGTGGAAGAGACAAAGACTCTTGGATACAGTGCAATAAACAGTAAGTTGATACATTTAGAGAACAACTGATAGGAGATTTTTTTAATTCGTGGCATGGAGAGGCTCTAAAAGCCTCTCTACAGATTGGACTCTCCTGGCCTTCTGCTGACTTCAGTGCAGGAAATTCTGCGAAGAGTGGAGTTTTGAGAGATGGCCTCTGACGAGAGAGCACTGCCTGAGCTTTGGGAGCACTTGAACCAAAAGCAGTCATAGTAATCTTGGTGAGGCTTCACAGTACCAAGGAGAGCAGACTGTGGTTTTGTGTTTCAGTGTGGCATTCACCTTCTATGCTGTGCCACTGCATTGCTAAGTTGTCTTCAGTGTTCATCATATTGTAACTTTCAACATCTGTTCCGGCAAGCTGCTGCCTAAACCATTATTTCACATTCTGTATTTATGCATTTGATTATCCCTGCTTTTTCTGAACTTTTTGCAAGTGCTTACCAAACTGCACCCTGAGTTCTCCATTCTGTCAAGGCCATTTGAATTCTAGTCCTGCCTACTGGTGAACTAATGCCCTTTCCCCACCTTTTTGTGCAGAGATGATAACCTTATTTTTGTTCCATTACAAATTAATAAGCAAAAATCTTCAGTAACATGGGAGAGGCCAGACCCTTCTATTCTAACAGTGTATGAGTCTGAATTAAACTTGGTGTCTCTAGTTCCCTTAAATATGTGTCATATGAGAGTTTGTTTAAAGCCAGTATCTACTGCTTCTTCTCTGTGGGCCAGTTACTGTATCTTAATAGGATATTAAATCAATTTGATGTTTTTTGTTCTTGACAGCTCCTTCCTAGCTATTACTCAGAGCATTTTTGGTAATACATCATAATAGAGACTCTTTGCAGTGTAAGCTCCAAGGAGAGTATTTTTCTTGGGAAACAAGACATTATTTGTGGGAGTTACTGCCAGTGGGAAAAAAGCAAGGAATAAAAAGATATTGCAAAGCAAATTAAAATCCCCACATTTTTTGATTGTCCACTTTCATTGAATTTCCTTTTTGGTGAGTATCTGTTTATTTTGTCAATGCAGGGATGTGCTCTGTGGATACCTTCTGTGCTCTAATATATCCAGTGTGCCCAGACTTGGAGAACTTGATGGTGAAATCACGTCATCAATCTTGCAGTTTGGAAAAGTCTACAATTGCAGGTAGTTAGAAATCCTGAAAACAGAACAAAGACAATCAATATCCTTCTAGCATAGAAAAGCAGCTTTGTCATTCTGAAGTGGAGAACAACTATTTCCAGTAATTTTTTTCCCCTATTAACACATGACCATTATTCCAGCTCAACCTTTGTAAAGCTTCAGAAAATGGACTGCATGTGGGGAGTGCAGCTGTTTTGCAGTCCCCTCTGTATAGTAGTTAATTTTGCCTGCAGAGAAATAATGCTTTTCTCTGGCCTTTTGATCTTGCATTCTTTAATGCTTGTACAGTACTTAATGTACTTAAAATACTTAGACATATGCCTGCACTGCCAGAACTAACTGGCAGCTTAATACGTTGCCATATGTTAGCTGAATCCCAATTATAGACCTGGTGTGTTCTCATAGCTTTACACAACTATAAGATGAAATAAAGTCCTACACAAGTAAACTGTTTTCTCTAACACTTGCCCTTCCACAGGAAAAATGGTCTGTTTTCACCATTACATTTGTTTGATGTAGACATATTGTGTTTTGGTTTGTTTCGTGGGATAAATAATCCAGTACTTACTCTTCAACAGTCCTGGGCATTGTGTAACTAAGAGAGAAATGAAGGCAGCACCCCAGAGCCCAGTTTCTGAAGCAGTCCCATCTAATCACAACACAAGTCTCTGGAGTCCTCTTTGTTGTCTTGCAGTGGTGGCCATGTCAAGCTTGATGAGGAGACTGACCTGGGCTATGTGGAGAATGGCACGCCGTGTGGGCCGAACATGGTCTGCCTTGAGCATCGCTGCCTCCCCACCGAGGCCTTCAACTTCAGTACCTGCCCAGGCACCACGGACAGCCAGATTTGCTCAGGACACGGTGTATGTTCTTGTGCTTTTTAATCCTTTTTTCTGTTTTTGCTGAATACTGGGGTTGTGTAGTGTACTAGCTAGACCCTTCAGGAAGCCAGCAGCATGACTGTACAAGTCTTTATGCTGGAGAAGCTTTTGAAAAGGGAAGGGGGAGGAGGCACATAAGTAAACATAATGCATACCAGTCAAGCCATCTTAAGCAACGAGTCATAGAAAATATATATGAGTTTTACAAAACTCTTATCAATCAATTCTTCCCTATCACTTCTGGTAACTTGATTGGTATTTGCTCAGACAGTGTACTCGAGAATATAAAAGTTTTATGAACTGAGAAGCCTGGGTCTCTGTTCTTCCAGTCACTCTTTTTAATTCACTTTTTATTGTATGAACAGCCAAAAAGGCTCATAGAGTTGTTGGTCTTTTGGCTAACAATTACTTTGCCCTAGAGAAGAGGGCAGTGAGCTAGCCCTTGGCTAGTGGAAACTTATCTGCTCGGTACACAGCCTATGGCTTTGCTGTGGTCATGGCGCATCTCCCTGTCCCTCACACAGCTTGAAAGAGTGTCGAGGTCCCTGTGGCTGAGCTGAGATCAAAGGAGTTGTTCTCTCATAATGTCTTTTGTTCATTATACGGCATTAAAACTCTCCTTTTTTTTCTGAAATTAATCTCTTAATCATATATTGAAAAAAATCTTTCAGAGTCTTGCAATTATAAATGGAGCTATTAAATATATTAAATCAAAATATATTAATGTCCTTAATAAGCATTACATATATTTATATGAAAACTTATAATAACATATTTGTATCTAATATAATTTATAATTTGCTCTATAGTAAAAATGTTTTGTGAAATTTGCAGGCAGTCAAAATCAGTGCTATATGTCTGTACCTATATTGTACATTTTAATTATGAGATTAGATTAATTTTATGATTTTATTCTGAGCTCTGCTTTTGGCTGCAGGTTTGTAGCAATGAAATAAAATGTGTCTGTGATCGATTCTGGGGAGGAGATGACTGCAGTTCTCGCATCAAAGATGATATATTTTTTGATAAAGATGTCATCAATAAAGGTACATTGTTATGATTTTTTACTAATCACTTGGATTTGAGGGGGGGTTCATTAAGCAAAACCAGATCTGCTCCTCTTTCACTTAGCATACAACATGGTGGACCATTAGGAGCCTCATTCCCTTCCCTTCCTCCCACAGCAGAAGTACTCAGTGCCTGTGAACAAGGTCTCAGGCCTGGGCTGGACGCGGGAGGTGCTGCTCACAAGCACTCAGTACACCTCTCCGAACTGGCGCCAATGTGTCTGGTTGTGCCTTGCTTATCCCAATCATCTGATTGGATTTATTAAGTATATTGATAGATTAGGACAAGCAAAAGGTTAGTGGGATTTTTCATATCTAGATGGAAAGGTAATGTCGCTTACGTGATTTTTATTTGTAGGGTAATATTACATGGCCATTATGCAGACTGCTGGCACACAAATTTTAGACTTTTACGTTTTTTGAGTGAAAGTTTATAGAACTGCGTTTAAGAGAAAGATACTTTGTGGAAGAGTGAGGGTGTAAATGTTTTTCATTATAAATTCTTGGAGGGGGAGACAGTTTAGCCACCTTCCAGAATGTTTGGTTGGTTTATTCAGCAAAACCAAACAAATAGTCACTTTTATTCCAACGTAAGCATGTATGTGCCAGGCAGGTTATAAGAATGTAAGCTATGGAAGTTTAATATTGATAACATTATATTTGCATACCTGCCATAGCTTTCCCATGTAGCAAGTGTTCAATTAAGGGAAATGGACACAGAGGTCAAAGCTTGATTTACAAATAATTTTTTTATGTCCTTGCTATACTTCAAGATTATATCGCTGGTGACAATTAATCAGACTACTGCAGGTTGTCCAAGCAGGTTTTTGAAAGACAGGGCATTTACTGATTTTGTATATTTTTCTCCTAAAACCCTGTATATTTTTCTCCTTTCTTGTGTTTCCAGGTGTTGTTAGCACAAATATAATAATAGGGGCTATTGCTGGCACCATTTTAGTGTTGGCTCTCGTTTTAGGAATAACTGGTTGGGGTTACAAGTAAGTAAATTATGTTCTTCTTAATACAGTTAAAAAATACATTGATTTCATCTGATAGCTGATTATGTTATGAAAAGAACAATTCAAACATAATCTAAAAAAATCCAAAAGGATTATATTTACATAATGATATTTTTGTAGTGTTAGCAATGTGTATATGGGTTTGGAGAGCTTGATCCAAATTTGAAATTTATTTTCTTTTTTGGAGAAGGCAGATTATAATTTTACTGTACCTGAGAAAGGAAATACAATAATAAGATCTGATTCAGTTGGCATTTTCCTAATGACAAAGTAAATTTAGCAAGATTAGCCTTCAGTAAGTCAGTAAAGCATTTAACCATTCCTTCCTTAAACAGATGGTTATATTCTGTCTGCTTAATCTGGAAGTAATTCATACATGTTTTTTGGTAAGAGAGATCTGTAATTTGCAAATAAGGTGTGAGTTCTCTCCTGGTGTAGAGCTGTCAGTGTTCCGCTCACTGAGAGGCAAAATGCATTATTTGAGCCTGACTGATCTTACTCGGTTTTCTTCCTTTTTGTAATTTTTTTCTGAAAACAGAGGGGTTTGGGGTTTTTGCATGTATTAAAAAAAGATTCAAGGTACTTACTTTTTCACCAGTGCTGGGGAGAGACTGACTCCTGAAGTCCTTTTTTCATGGGTCCTTGGTGTTTTGGAGGGCAGGGCAGGTTCAGCTGCAGGTAGTGCTGTGGCTGCGACACGGACCCAGTGGTTTGACAGAATGAATTGGCACATCCTCTGCTGGTTTGCTAGACTGAGGAAGGCTGGGGGCAGCTCAGAAATACATAAGGAAAGGAGCATTTGGAAAAAAAGTGAAGATTAGGATAGTATAAAGATAGGCTATGCTGTTTTGGCATGTCACCCTCAGCTTCCTGCAGTATCTGAAAATCTGGACTTCTGCTTTGAGTACAACTCCAAAAGTTAAGGGCTTATTTTGAGATCACATCTAGCCAGTGGGATTAGGTTTGGAGGTGGGGGGCAAAAGTGCACCTTTGTCCAACAGCATGACCGTGAATAAATTTAAACTCATCATGAACTGCACCTCCAGCTCAGCACTGACTTTAGCTGTCAGCATGAATATATTTCCTTGTTTATTCTGATTTAGTGTGTTTATGATTATTTCAAAAACGTTTTCTGTAGAAAAATTTTGAGCAGAAATGTCATTCTGCATACACTGTTTTTCTCTTTACAATCTTTTTCTTTTCCTGTGTGTACCTGCATGCTGATAACTCATTTTTCTCTCTTTCTCTTCTCTTCATATGGAAAGAAACTACAGAAGACAAAGGTATGTGATAAAAGTAATGGAATGTATCTTAGAAAGCTCTAAAAATAGCTTTTCTTCTCTCTTGCTCATTTACATGCTATAAAGAAAATACAGTTATGAATTATCATATTTATAGAATATTTGCTTGAATATGTGACATCGGTATTTATTCTATGAATGCATTGCTTGAAATCCTGATTTCTTTAGACTCAGTAGCAGAAATAATGTTTACTTCTGAGATAGACTCTTTTATTTAGGAAAACAGGTGAATATTTCCAGTAAGAGAGACTGAACATTTGCTATTAGATATGAAAGTGTTCTTGGGAAGCTGAGAATTGAATAATTAATACTAACATGATGTTTGGGACCCTTTTGAGACAAATTTATTCCTGAAGCTTCTTTGCAGTTAAAAGTACAATGCAGCTAAATTGCAGTGCGAATGAAGAGCCCGTTCTTTCCCACCACCCTGTTCAATTGATTTGTAGCTGAAGTGTGATACCATCTTCAGCAGAGGGCTGAGCTTTCACACTTTCAAGCTTGTGGCCAAAAACCAAGTTCTTCGTGACTGGGATTTGGCTGCTGGAAGACCTCTTCCCTTTGAAGGGTCATCTGGCTGGCAGATGGGTCTTCTGGAAGGAGTTTTTCCTCTCCCAGTCCCTCCCAAGATAAGAGAGTTTCTCAAATTCCCCTGTTTTCTGCCTCTATCAGTGCCTCCTGGTCTAAGCTGCCGCTTTGTTTGTTGCTACTACCCATTGTGCTTGTTCTCCATTTCCCCTGCCTGTATAGCGCTTTCTCTGCCAGGCTCAAAATACTTGCAAAAAGCAGAAAAGCCCTGCCAAGTGCTGGTTGTTGTGTACTACGAGGTCAGATAGGTGGCAGGAATGGTAACATGAAAAAGGCAAAGCTATTGAAGTCAAGCCTTATGGAGAGGTTTGTGAGTAGGAGATGTCAGCTAGCACAGTGAAGGCAGAATTTTAAGGTTTGGTGCTGCTTAGTGGAACGTGATGTATCGCTAAGTGCAGACTAACATGGCCGTCAAGTCATTCTATTGAGGATGTTTCAGTGTTGTCTGAGGCCACAGCAGCCAAAACCTCGAAATAAGGGAAGAGACCACGCCAAGTATACTTGCAATGGAATATTTGAGAATCCAACTTTTTCAATTCTCTTACCTCCAGAAGTTAGTATATCAGCAAGGGAGCTGTGAGTATGCAGTCACTCTGCAGTGGTGCCAGTGGGCATGGGCAGAGTGGAAACCAGCATAAGCTGAGGCTTTTGAAGGTGGTGGAGGTCTCCATCATTTTAAAGATGAGATATTTAGTAACTAAAACTCTGAAAATGAAGTTCTCTAGGATGACTTCTAAAAAGAGTAATTTTGCATATATACAAGAAGCGCTCCATAAGTAGAAAAAAAAAAAAAAGACATCCATAAGAGTGTCCAGGGTGCCTTTTTTAATTGTTTGTGATTACTCCTTGTATAAACATGGAAACAAGCCACTGAGGTATTTTTGAGCATTACATAATAAATTATATTTGGTAGTGCTAAGCAACTGAAACAGGTAAACTGCAAGTAATAAAAAGAGCCAATTAGCAACAATTCCCCATGCTGGGATGGTGTGGCTTAGAGGACACAGCTACATGGGAGAAGTTACTTCTGATGGAGTAGCGAGAGGAGCTGAGCTGCTGCCCACACTGAATCAACTCGGAACACACCCATATGCCAGCCAAAAAATGGGACAAGAACTGAGACTTGAGAGGTGTTAGAAGAAATAGAGAGGAAGTACAGCGTTATACTAACCATTTATGTGCCATGTAATTACATATTTTAAATACTTCAGGAGCATTAGAATTCAGATGTGGAATGAAAAGAGCGCAGTTAAGGTCTGTAGTTGGACACAATCTGAATGTGAATCAACCTTCTGACAAATGCTCATCTTAATAGGGGCAGACTGAAGCAAAAAGGCCTTGGAAAGTGCAAGGCTGAATAGATAATGAGGTTGCTGGGAGTATGATATAGCTAACTTTCAAAGTAGCTACTTGTACTAGGGAGGATTTTTTTACTTGGTGGAATTTTACTGGAGTATTTGCATGGCAGTTTTGGTGCTGGCAATGAAGTCACCATCTGCAAAAAAGCTGCATAACTTGATTAGGAATCTCTAATGCATAGATAACTTTATGCACCATAACTGAGCTTCTAGTACTGGGAAAGGATAAACTATTCTCAGACATGTGTGACATTATTTTTGTGTGTCTTGGCAGATTGAGTCTACAGTGGTAATCAGGAGTAGCTGAGAACCTCTGACACTGGGGGTTAGTTCCCCTGCATAAGAAAACTGTTCATAAACTGGACGTTTTTCTCCTCTTGAGGTTTAAAAAGCTCAAAATTTTGCTTTTCTTGAATTCAGAAATGACCACAAACATAAAAGGGAAAGAATCTACCTCAGAAGGAGAAAAGGATTCACTTTTCCTAAGTCCTTGTTAATGCAGGTCTGCATTCAGCTCAGGCCACGGTACTTGTACTGCACCTGGGGACGCTTTTCGAAGCCAAAGCCACGAGCCATCTGAAATGCCTGAACTCGGTTATCAAATGTCTCAAGAGCCACCAACTATTCACTTTGAAAATTGTGATCAGAGTTTATCAGTGAAATGTTCCTTGTTTTTCCGTAGCAAAACCTCATAATCCACTTTTCTGCACATATCAGAAGCATGTGGGAGTTTTCTCTCAGATGGTTGAATTATTAATAGGCTTATTGTGTGTAGATAACAGGTTTCCTCAAGGATCACTATCCTTGTCCCTTTCTTTTAAACTAATGGTTGTGCATGTTTGTGTGTGCTCTGGTGCCTGTCATGTTTTCTGACTCTACAATGTTTATTATAATTTAGACAAATACCCCAGGGAGATTATGTAAAAAAGCCTGGAGAGGCCGACTCTTTTTATAGCGACATGCCTCCTGGAGTCAGCACAAACTCTGCATCTAGTTCTAAGAAGAGGTCTGCTTTTCTGTCGCATTTTCAGATTTCTACCTGTTCCATCACCCATTATTCCATTAGTCAGAACATTTCATTGTTTTGCAGCAGGTTTGATTCTTTCTTCTTTCTTTGTGGAGTGTTTGAAATAGCATCCTTTGTGCTTTGATTACTGATTTTTCTCACATGCCCTGAGCTGATAATTACCACAGTTAGGCCAGAACAAACAAGTTTTCCACTGTAAACCAATTTTTGGTTAATCATAATTTCATCGTCTCCCTGCTTAAGAATTGTTTTTGAGTAGACTCTAATAATAATTGCTGGCTCAAAAAGAAATTAAATAAAAACTTCACAGATTTTTAAATCATGGTCATGTAATCAAAGCAAAGGGGCACTGTCGTGATTCAATAATAGTTATAAAATGTTCAATATAAATGTTTTTTTATCTTTCCTTGTCAGTGTCATTAATTCACTGGGTTGACATAAACTTCTGGATAGTACTCTTGCTGTCTCACATTAAAGATGGTGGTGGTGCACTTTATTCCACTTACTAGACTAGCATACTAAATGGTCACCAAGTGTTATCTTAGAAAATAACTCTACAAAGACTTTCTGTAGTTTCATGAGTAACCAAGAAGGGCATTAGATTTTGCCCGTGACCAGTTTTCACTGATTCTGTTATTGTTCCAGTTACTTAAAAAAACTCCAACAGAATTTTAACATGGAAAATTCATTGAAAAGCATTGAGAGTCATTTGTAATTACTAAGGTCACTAGACCGTGATGCTCACTGTCCCTCTGCAGTTAAAGATCCTTTAATTGTGAAAATCTCCAGCTTGCACTTTACAACAATTAACAAGAAGCACTATACCACAGAAGGGATAGACAATCCTGAACTGCTTCGTAAGAAAACTGCAGTTCTCAACTCTTGATTTGATGAGCAGTCTATATCTGTGCAGTTGGTAAAGCCATTTGCTTGTCAATTTCAAAGAATGTAAGGAGAAATGTATAGAAGGGATACATTTGCAGTGACACTTGCTATTCGGGTATAGCAGCTTGATCCTGTATGCAACTTCAGTCTGTTCTAATGAGTATGTTATTACTAAAGCTGTAGTAGTGATTAATTAGTGATTTCTAATTGTTAAATTCAGCTTTTTAAATGCATGAGTGGATGAATTATTTTTTTTCAGGGAGAAAGTATTAATCAAATGATGCATTATTTTTGTTGAGGAATCTTTTCTCGATTGGATAAAGCTTTGAAAAAATCTTGGGAAAGCAAACTTTCATAGCTTTGTGTAAGCAGGTTCAAATACCAGTTAAGAAAAAACAATGGGTTTTTATAAATGAATGGCATTTAATGCGTTTCTTCTTTCATTCAGTATCTGTGTTTCTTTTCATACTTCATTTCTTTCATGTGTCTCTCTCTGTTATTTGTTCCAAAAAGCTGATGATTTCTAAGGTCTGTCTGTACTAGAGAGTTTTGTTGTTCCCTACCACCAGTTCAGGTATGTTGTGCCACTGTCAAGTCTGGAAAAATAAGTCTGACAAATATTCCATTACCATTGTGGTGGAGCTGACATAGTCCTTCCATTCGAATGCCCAGACTGCTATTTCCTACCGTCCAAGCTGGTTTTGATTTGCTCTGTGTGCAGGCATGGATGGTATCTCTTGGAGATGTTGGAGTGACTGAGCTGTTAGCTGCCTGGGCTGCTTCATGCTGGAAAGCACTATGAAGTGTTAGTGGATATTCAGAGGATGTTCAAGGATTTAGACATAATGTTAAAATAACTCTTTCTATTACAGAATAGCAAACACCAAAACCAGTATATAGCAAGACATTTTGAACCTGAAAAGAGACCTTTAAGAGGAGAAAATGATTAAAAAGTCTGTCAGTGGACCTGCTGGTTCTCAGACCTTTTATGCTGTAATTAAGTTTGAATTACTGAAGCCCTGGGCTCACTTCAGTGTGGCTGTGATTAGCCTGGTCTTCTGGAAACTGACGAGCATCTCTCAGATGCCTGCCCTCCAAGGGAAGCAGAAACTGAAAAATGCAAGAGCATCCAAACTGCAGAAATAGTTGCTTTAGGCAAAACTTCTTTCTGACCAGTTTTCAACTTCCTCTTGTTTTCTTCCGTTTTGGAAATGTGGATCTCATGGGAAACAACTGAGCAGCAGCTCTTGTTCAACAGGAGGGAGCCTGTTACAAAACCCCATGTGTTGAACATTGCCACACATATCTCTGGCTCTTAGAAGAAATACAAGAGGAAAGAAAAACTTTACAGCAAGCACCTAGATATAACGACTGGTTTTTTGCTTTGATTTAGCATTAGAAGTGTATATAATAAAAATTCAAAATGAGCAAAAAATGAGGCAGAGTTATCCCTCCACTGGAGCTACCAGCTGTGGGTGGGAGATTGCTCATCACAGACTCCTGGGCCCCCGAGACTCACAGCAGTGGTGCGAGGGAAGCAGTCCCGGCTTTCCTGCAGCAGCACGAAGAGGGAGTGGGCAGCCTGCAGATAGGATGTGCTTTTGACTGTGAGATAAAAAGACCTTGAGATGAGCACTGTTGGAAGAGCATCTTCCAGCTAAGAACTGGGGCAGAGCTGCAAATCCAAATGAAATCTGGTGTGTGCTGGTGTTTGTGCTTTCCTCTGCAGACCTGCGAGAAAGCAGTGCTGAATGAAGCCTGGCTCTTCACTGTGGACACACCAAACTGCTATAGGGACAGCTGGCAAAGCATAACTGCAGGCTTTAACCAGAAATCCCGGATGCTCTGCTAGTGCAGACAGACCTTAGGCTGTGTTATGTTACTGGCCTCTGGAATGTGACTCTTGGCTGCTGAGTTAACATTGGTGTGAGACAATACCCTTAACGATAACCGCATCTGAGCCCTCCTATTCCAGGTCAAATGGATTATCTCATTCCTGGAGTGAAAGGATCCCAGACACAAAACATATTTCAGACATTTGTGAAAATGGGAGGCCTAGGAGTAATTCTTGGCAAGGTAAGTATGAACCTCTGTGCTGGCCACTGTGAAAACCAGCCTCTGGGCCATTGCTGCTCTGCTGACAGTTTAGCAGATCTTAGGACAGCAGCAAGACTCCACAAAATTGTGCTAATTGCTATTAACCTGGAATTGGGATTCAGCAGCACCCTACACTGGTACCTTTTTTGCACAGTGCTTTGTTATGCGTGAGCTAACATGAAAAAGAGGAGGAAATCTATTCACTCTTGCCATCTTCTCTGATTTTATCAGGTGGTATTTAGTGTTTTTCTTAAAGTGTAATCATTTTCTCAAATTAAAGCTGAAATTAAGGAGGTTTTTACTCTGCACAGGTGCAGCAAAAAGTAGGGAGAGATCAACCAAGTGTCAGGTTTACCTAGCCTGAGGTAAATGAAGAGGGACTGACCTGTGACTTGTAAATGGTTAAAGCTAGTGAGGTACTGAATCTTTTGCTGGGAATGCAAAAAGTTTACACAATTAGGCATGGGACACAGGTGAGTTTAAAGTTGTTTTACCATCTGTCTTTATCCTTTGATTTCTTTCAGGTAATATAGGAGGAAACAGAAAGAAAGTCAGAGGCAAAAGATTTAGGCCACGGTCTAATTCAACTGAGTAAGTCTGAACTTATAAAAGCAAAGCCGAAAAGTACGGTTTTCATATTTGTGTTTTGTAGATGGAGATTAAGAGTACTGAAAAGTAGACAGCTGCATTTTTGCTCTGTGGCCCAGTCTGATTCCTGACTGATAATCTGGTAAATGGTTTGGCTAATGTATTTCAAACTTTTTTAATGTATTCTTTAAAAATTAACTATCAATTTTCTTTTTTATGTAGGCTTCCTCACAGTCGTTCCCATAGCAATTCCCAATGATGGTGGCAGCCTGCACCATCACTGCAGGCTTTTGTCTACAGTAAACTGCCATTGCTGAGTGTATCCTGGTTCAATACTGAATTTCTGATAACCTGTTTCCTACTTTTGTCTTCACCTTGGATTGGGCCATTGCAGAGTTAGAGATCTGTATCTCTGTGTACCTGCCTGGAGGTTTTAGGAGAGGTATTTTCTGCTTGAGAATACCCTGAAGTTTATTGTTGTAAGCTTGAAACAGCCAGTTTGAGTTAGCCCTGCAATAAGTGGCTAATGAGAGTCCTTATCAAGCAACCGATCCCCAGAACTTTCCAGTGTGGTTTAGAGTTGCTTGCTATGCTCATTAGTTGGTTACATTTACTCAAGAGCCATGTGTGCAGTGCTCCCCATAGGAAAAGAGGTTTTCTTATGTACTTAAGCCTGCTGGTTCAGGCTCCTTCCATGAAGGAGTGGTGGATGGCTGGAAACATAACCTCTGGGCTTGTCAAGCACTGCCCTGCTCTTACAGCATGTATGCCACACGGGAATGACCCCCTTTGACCTCAGTGGTGATGACAGTGCCCTTTCCCCCTATCATTAGTACTAACTTTGCACCGATATGGACAAACGGTCTTGATACAAACTAATAAAGCTAACTCCTCTCTGGGCCCTGCTTTCTTTGGTTTGGGGATTTCGAGTTTGTTCTGAAACTTTTCTTCCACCTGCAGTCCACTCTCTTGAGGTGAGTAGGCTCAGAAAGGTTCAGGGAGAAGCCCCTCTGTTACAAGTTATAGGAATAATACTTCCATGCACATTGCAATTATAACATTGCATGATCAAAATGGCAACATGGAACCAGCAATTTTAGACCCAGATCCCTTGGAGGAGTTTATCAGTCAAGTGCTCCTGTGCTCTTGGTCCTTGTGCTGATAAACTCATGGAATATTATTTTGCTCATTTTCTTTCCTCCCTGCATGAGATAGTTTGATAAAAGCAAAATTAGTCTGACCAAACTTGTCCTGTGCTTTCCTTCATTTTCCAATTGTATTTTTAAACAAAATTTAAAAAAAAAAAAATCTATCATTTAGCAGAGCTGTACATGGGGGCTGAATTGTCCATAAAAATGAAACTAGACCAGATTTTTCGCCTAGAGTGAATGTAACTGCATGGGAAGAGTTTTGTTTTCAGTAAAAGCAGAAACCCCAATGGGCATATTTTTTCCCCTCTGCTGCCCAGCAGGTATATTAACCGTTTGCTCTGAGAACTTTGGAGCACCATATAAGTGGGTAGACAGAGAGAGCATGAGTTGGAAATATTTTTCCCTGTAGCTTTTTTTTCTCTTTTAGAGGTGCCCCTGAATTTCCACCTAAGTCTCTGCTTTCCTTCTTGCTGTTTCTTACGCTCTGTCAACCCAGGAGCATCCCTGGTGCTGGGGGAAAGAGGCTTGTACTTCCCAAGGGCTGCGCAGAAGCCTCGTAGGGATGAGGCACACAGCATGTGTGTTCCTGCCTGGCAGGAAAAATCTTCCTCCTGATGGGGTCTGTCCTGGATTGCATGGGACTGCATGGCTTGTCACAGTCTCCTTGACAAGCCTGTCACCCCTTGGAGAAAGAGATCCCAGTGAATGATCCGTGTGCTCTGCCAGTTTGGTGAGGAACGGAGAGAATTGTCAAGGGTGCACAGTAGCTCTAGTTAGAGAGACAGGTTCCTTTGCAAGCAGAGAAAATGAACTGAATGATCTAACCATGGCCAGCATTTACTCATTTGGGAAAATAAAAATCAACACCAGCCGCTTTGAGGTTGCCTCAGAATACATGGAGGCTTTTCCCAGAAAAATGTACATTCTTACCTTCTCTAGGACATGCAGAATAATAGTGAGATCTGTTCTGGAACAGTGGATGGTATTTGGAAAGTCCTCTGTGTGCCCCCTGTGAGTCCACGGAAGCATAACTTGTTGAGATGGAAGAAAAGGAGTAACGCTATTAATGTCCTGTTAGCAGTAGAGTCAGTGTAGTTAACCATGAGAAAATTGGGTTCCTTAGTGCCATACCTTATGCAGAATTCTTTTTTTTTTTTTTCAGCAGGTACACACCATTACAGCTGTGTGCAAAAGTATTTGACATATGTACGAGTGTGCACCAACTGCTCATATTTTGCACAAAGGTTCTGGGTTTTTTCTGTATACAGATAAACACCAGATAGAGACTCCTGCCGTTAATCACTTAAGCAAAATTTCTTAAGCAAGGTTTGAGCTTCGCAGTCCTCACTGACAGGAGGGTTGCAAGCACTTTGGGCAGTTCCTGAGGAATGTTCTGCTCACACCTTCTTGTGATGCCTTGTACCTATCAGATACATAAGGCTTCTGCTAAGGGTATAGCTCTGTGGAGGCTGCTAAAGGTTTTTTGGGATGTTTTTAATTGTTTCTAGATGTTGTATCATGAGATTCGTGTACTTTACTAAATGCACATACCTCGGTTCACACAGAAGGAATGCCAACAGGCCAAATGTTTCTGCAGCTTTTTCACAAACTGGATTGATGAAATGGCTTGGTAAAACAACTTTTCCATTAAAATCAATTAGAGTTATCCAGGAATAATAATGAGAGTTTTCTGAATAAGCTGACAGTTTAATTGGGAGCTTGTGTTAAAGCAGGTCCCAAGGAACATGTGTTTTGCCAAATCTTTGTTAATTTGCACTGCTTTTCCTATAAGCGCTTGTCTTCCTCGTGTTTATAACTGATACAAACATCTTTGGCTTAGACTTTCTATTATATATTGTCTTTTTGCAGCAGGGTAACCCATGCATCTGAGCCTGGGCTTTCTCTCGCCCACCAAATCCCGGCCCAAGGCATAAGCCCAGGGGGTTCTGACCACCCCCAAACAGGGAGTCGGGATCACAGGTCAGTCTCACCTGCCCCTGCACTCTGGGCTGCCGTTTTATCCCATGAAAAGCCCCTTCCCTCAGTATACAGTAGTTTCACTGTGGCAAAACACTGTGACTGCTTGGAGGTGCTCCTGCTGATGCAGCGCTAGCTGACCTTCCTCCTCGCCAGCCTGAGGAGTATGAGTACTCTTGAGCCCAGGTTGTTTGCCTTGTTGCATGTTGCGCTACAAGCCAAATCAAGCCTTTGGTCTAGCTGTAGGCTTACATGTAAGGACACCTGTGTTTTACAGCAGAATTTCGGACGCATTCTGGCCATTACTAATAAACATGTGGCCAGGAGGATCAACCTGAGAGCTTTCTAATGGTGTCACAAAGTGGTCTGCAGTAACTTGAGTTTAACATTTTTTTAACGGATGAATTGGGGTGGTGAATGATGGTCTGTAACACAACCAGACCCAGGGAACCCTGGAACACGGTTGTGCAACAACTGCATGCTTTGATACGATGTTACCCTTTGTTTTCTAATACAGGAAGCCAGATTAGGAGTGTTTCATGGTTACCAAAAGACCTTTTCAAATGAAATAAAGCAAGTAAAAAGTACTGCAGCAAGTACAAGAAAACGTGCAGTCGCACCTACAATTAAAGTTAAAGCAGAAGTTTATTAGTTCGTGGTGATGCTGGCGTCAGCCTGTTGCTTCACTTGCGGTTCATCTGTTGCTGCGCTACCACTTTTGACATTTTCTTTCTCTAAGAGCCCAGGCTGGAAAGCATAAAGCACTCCTGATTCCTGATAAGTAAGCGAGCTGAGGAGGCTACTTAGAAGCACTTGTGGCTGAGGGCGAGTCCTTTCTGAGAGCTGTGGCTGTGCTTGCGCAGGGCGGGGAGGAGAAGTTCCAGAGCAAAAAAGGAGCAAAAGAAGTTGAAAAAATGCTGCTGCTTTTGTCATCAACGTGATTTGAAATATGGTTGTGGTTGAATAACATTCTGGCCCAACCTTTACTCATCTGAGCAATTCCTGGTGAGGCCTGTTCCCATGTGTGAGGCCATTGGGAGTCACTCTCATAAACAAGGGTGACGACAAGTGGCCCAGAAATATTGAAAAAAACTTAAAGAGGAATTTTCTTTCTCTTTTTCTTGGATTAAAGTGTTGCACTTTTAGGGTGTGCTAGTCTCTTATTATATAAACCTTGTGATCACAAGTAATTGTTAAACTGTTGCCATTCATATAGAAGATGACCAGACTTTAAATTCTTATCATGACAAAAGCATTTTCTTCTTCCCTGGTAATATTACTGTGAGGTAATTCAATACCATCTTTATTTCATAGTTTTCATGTAACTCGTGAGTATGCAGCTCAGAATTTTTTTCCCTGAAAAGTGTGATTTTGGTATCAGGATTGCTTCTGTAAAATGTCAGATAACTCTACAGCCCACCTCCATTAATAAAGTGGTCCTTGTGGTCCTACCAGATTAAATGATCATTGAAAAATCAGAAAGTTATTTGTGCATAAGTGTAAAAATTGCCACTGTAGTGGCAAACAAGTCAAGCCTTTGAACACATTAAGGCTGAAATTCATTCCTGTAGAAAGGGCCATGCCCAAGTGTCTATGTTCATTAAGCTATTATCTTGACATTTATTCTAGATGATTGTAAATGCGTGTCTTCAACAAACTGCAGGACTGGAGCCAAAATGCCCCTTCATCCTTATCATGAAAGGAGTTCAAACCATGAGCTTAATAGTGGCCCTCTGCATAGGAGTGAATTTTACCCTTAACACATGAAATGAATGATGTATCCTAAAGAGTTTCCAGATGAATCAAACATAGGAGTCTTGTTGTAGGTCAGATTTTCTCATGCAGTTGTACACGTTGCCTAGTCCTCACCCAACATCCATACGGATTTATTTGCCATATTCACTTGCATTTTGGGGATGAAGACATCCTTGCTAAGCTTGTGCTGTGTGTTCTCAGATTTTCTATTCTTGTTCTTCTGCTTTCTCTGTTCCTTCCATTGCTTTCTGCAGGTATTTAAACCCATGGTTCAAAAGAGAATATAATGTAGCTAAGTGGGTAGAAGATGTGAATAAAAACACTGAAGGACCATACTTTAGGTATTTTGTAAATTAATTCTATGTCATTTTTAAGAGCTGTTCCAGCATATACAAATATCTTGGGACTCCTATCTTGTATAAATCAATACAAGTCACTGTAGGTGCAAAGGGCCCCTCTTCTTTTGCTGCATTTTGATGTCTGTTTTTGGCTTCATGTGCAATTTACAATTACTTTTCTGAATGTTTTTATGAAGCCGTTGAAAAGGGTGTGTGTAGTGCATGCATTCCCACCATCATCTATAGCTTGTAGTAGCTTTCTCATCATTTTATGCCAAGTAGTGTTTTATGGGCATGAGATATGTTTATCACTAATAAAGTAGTATTAACTTAAATAGAATGTAACTTACTGAAGCAAGTGGTTTCATAACACATTGACTCTACCCACTGTCTTATATAGTGCATACTAAAATTTAAGTGAAAAAAGAATAAAAAGTTAAAAAGTAGCTGTACTTTACCCTCAGCATACAATGGAATAATTAATGTACTGTAATTGGAAAATCAAATGTATGAGAATATACTCTATTTATCAAAGCACTAATGAATCTGTTACAAGTGAGTGTAGGGTTGAACCAAAAATGTCACTTGTTTTTGAGAGGAGAAAGTGTGTAGCAGTTGATATATTCCAAGTTAAAGAGAAGTTGCATGCATGAGACTGGGCTCCCTCTTGTACGTGAACCAGGAGACTGAGAACATTTTAGTAGAATCCCAGAAGACTTAATCCCGTAACTGAGACAGAAGTTTGTATCAGCTGAAAAAATCAGCTAGCATAGGAGAGAATGGAAAACAATTTATGACAAAGAATATAAAGTATGAAAGAAAATAATGAAGCTTGAAGTAAACATCAAAAAATGAGGCTGAAACAAGAATTGTAGAAAAAAAAAGAATACAAAGCAAAATCTTTAGCCAAAACAGTAAAGGATAGTGAGAGTGAGTAAATAGAATTTTCACAAGAAGTTTGCTACATTAGTAGACCTAATAGTAGTGCAAAAGGGCAGAAACATTCACTTAATATGTGCAGTGTGAATTTGAGAAAAACTTGTTGGATTTGTACCAGAAGATGCTAATGAAACACTTCCATTCCAAGAGCAGTACTGGTGGGTACTGAACAGAGTGGGAATTTAATAATTTTTAGAACTTAAAACAAAAAAGTCTTAAGAGAGCATAAAATTGTCACTTTTGGTACTATTTGTATATGCTTTCAAAGACTCTTAAATCACAGAGTAAGTTGCAGAAAGGCTTTCCAATGAACAAATAGGGCAAATGAGGTAAAAATCAGATAAATTTAAGCCTGCCAGTCCTTATCTCAACCTGAACAAGGAGTAAAAATCCCTGGCAGAAGAATCCAGGGCTTATGGGAGGACGTTGTGATTTTGCCATCAGTTATCTGCCAGGACTCTGTGTTGGTGCTTGGACATTCAGGCAGGGTGTCCTGTGAGTCTGTTTTACCACTGCTGGTTTTAGCATTGGGATACAAGGTCCAGTTCTGGTGTCTACTATTCAACAAGCATGTTCAAGAACCAGGAAGGTTTAAGCCTTGAGAAACCTTAGAGGGGTCTGCAGGCCCTGAAGCTGTTCAGTTTAGTGGAGCAGCTAAATGCTTCCTGATCATAAAATCCACATGGCTGCATATGGAGCAGAACCTGTGTGGGAATTCCTTTGGATTAGCAGACTGATAATGACCAAAGGTCACTGGAAGGTGAAATTAGGCAAACACCTAGGATTACATGTTTTATTAGCAAACCTTTTCCAAAAATACCCTTGGGAGCTTTGTTCAGGCAAGGCCATAAGTCACTCACCGTAATCAAACTCCTTAGCTGTCTTTCATGGTGTGTCTATCAGAAAACCCGTGGTCACAGTAAACAAAGACGTTGGAGTATGAAGATAGCATTAATTTAAAATATGTTACTTTAATTAGTTTAGTTAAACGGGTTTAAATTCCTGTGTGGATACTCTTAATTTGGTTTTCACCTTCTAGTATCAGTATATCTTGATTTAGTAACTAGATTCAATTGATGGGGGCATTCCCTGCCCTTGAGGTTCTTCAACTGTTGCACTGAATGAGTCACATTTCTAATTGTATTTGAGATAAAAAACAAGCAGGTTTCTGCCTGTAGATGAGGATTAAGCTGACCCATGTGAGTTTTAAGGGGTGTATATCAGCAGAGATGAAACATAAATTAAAAATTTTACACCACAGCACCTTCGTAATGACTGCCCGCAGCAGTTAGTTTTAGAAACAACAGTGAATCTAGAATGAGTTTAGAAACCTGTATGTCCTAATCAGTTGAGGCAACCATGGGGAAGTATTCTGCAGGCATATTATGGAAGGCAAAGGATCAAATTTTCTCCTGAGATGAGTTGCCATGGGCTTATGAGAGGTTGTACTGGACAGTTTCTCCCCAAAACTCAGATGAAATTGTGGTTAATCTGTCACATACAGGAAAATGTTGGTCCTAAGAATGATGTGGCTGACCATCATGGCTGGGCTTTGAGCCTGTACAGTAATTCACAACCAAAACAAAACAAATCCTGGCAATGAACCAGAAGAACTAAAGTCAGAGTGTCCAGCTGATACTATGGGAATCACTGCCCAGCATAAGATATTTACACTGGATAATTAGCAGAAATAGTATTTTTTGTTGCTAATGTTAGATTTGTCTTTTCTTTTGAAGAGAGCCTGAAAGTAATACAGCTGTTTTGCTTGTCTCCCTGTAGCTCTAGGAACGATGTGTTGAGGATTGGTGCTGTTGCAGGGAGAGTTGAGGTAGAATTACAAAAGAAAATAAATAGGCTTCCTACAACTCCTAGGAATGATGCAGACTTTCAGAAAACACAGATATTAGGCATCACAAAGATTTTTCTCCGTCAGGTTAAAAAGTTCTATGTAGATCAGAATTTCTCTCTGTCACCTGCTGTCCTAGTTATTAAATTTTTTTCTAGTCTACAAGTCTAGTGGGTATTTCTATATAATTACTTTTTATTAATGATAATAATAATAATAGTATTAGCTGGCATCTCTGGTGGCTGAATGCTCCCAGATTTGGAATTCCCTTCAGTAAGAAAAAAAGATCTGTAAAGAAAAATCTAATTTTCCTGCTCAATGCGTAGGCTAGATTTTAATTGTACATGCCAGGCTGTAGCTATGTAATCCCAGCAATAAAGCCAGGCAGGAAACCTTTCCCTGACTTCATCTTTGCTACAAGGTATGCTGTTTTATCAGCATGATACCCCTGCTTGTTTTGTTACTGCCAATTACAGTGGCTACTGCACAGACGGACCTTATGGAACGTAGTTAAGGATTATTCAGAAACCTCACTGAATCTTAAAGACTCAGAAACCATGGTGGTATCAGAAAATAAACTGTTGGAATCCCAAAGTGTCACATTTCTGTAGATAATTATAGAAAAAAAAGACTGGAAGAGACCCACTGAAGCACTGATCTGCCTACATTTGATGTAATGTAAATATTTGCAGTAGCTTAGGGTCTGCGGCAAGTTTTTTAATAGAAAATTTCTTCACAGAGAAAACAGGGTTTTTAGACGGAGACCCAGGACACATGCACATAAGGAAAATGGCCACCCCCTATCAGGAAGGGCACTGGCAACGGGCATGGGAGGCAGGAGACAACAGGCTACCATTTCACCTTCTTTTTAATGTGCTTTGGTATTCTTGCTGTCTTCTTCCTCGATGACTTCTTAACTCCCCCCCAGCTGATCATTATCCAGAGTTAGCAGTGCTGCTCTGCCAGGCCCATGGCCTTCCTCTGAGCATCCAGCTGAGGTCAGAGCTGCGACTGGCCGTTCACTCCGTGCTCTCGCTGAGACAGCTTTAGATCCCACTTCAAGGAAAAAAAAAAGCTTTCCCCATGACAACCAAAGCGAAATCTTGGTGATGTTGGCAGACAGTGAAAAAAATCCCTTTTGACGTAGTTAGGATCAGGATCTAATTTCAAGAGTTAAGGAGAAGAATTAAAGGGAGCGAGTGCTTCTGGGGCACTGCTGTGCAGTGCTTGAAGTGGACGGCTCAAGCTTTTGCCTCTTCTGCAGCCCCCCAGAAGCCGAGCTGAGCCTCTGCTGCTGCACTTTCTGAGGAAGGTTGTGCACATCTATGTTTTTTTTAAAGGAACTGCATTTCAAATGTTGAAATAGCCACATCAGTGTTTCCAGAAGATTACAACGTCCTAATATAGGATAGTTTAGGCTGATGATGTCCTACAAAGAGCTGAACCCATGGCAGGAAAGGTCAGGTTAGGCTGATAGTATCTGCATTTGGGCTTGAGATGCTTTTACCAGGTTGAATATTAATTGAATTTCATTAAATTTTTTCAGTCTGTGGAACAGAATCGAGCACAGCTTATGAACAGTTCAGGTCTGTCAGGGCCTACTGATTTCAGATCAGCTTGAAATGACACTTGAAGTCGCAAGACATTTAGTTGTGTGACTAGGTGACACATTTCATGCTGTCTCTTGTGGGCCATCGCTCTCCCCATTTAGGTGACAGGCAGGCAGACCAGGCAGCCTGGCTGCAGGAGAGTACGTGCAGATGTCCTCCCGCTGCCACAGCATTTTGTTGTGAATCCCAGCATGATCTCCCCACACTCCTAGTTTCAGCTTCCAGGACAGAAAGACGGACATGAAGTGGCCACTACATTTTGCTTTCTGGTCAGGAATGAGAATACTTATAGTGCAATGAGGTGCATGGCTTTATTTGGGGTTGGTGGTAGAACCTCTGTCACTGTCATGGTGACAGGGCAGAATGCAGTCTGCAACCCAGTCTGCTTTCCTAGGGGTTTTTTGTGTAAGTTTTGGCTGGAAACAAGATTTGGCATGAAAGCTAATGGATGTGATAGCAGGAGAACTGAAACCCCAGTGAAAGCTAAATGGATCTTGCCCTTGACCAAACTGCAAAGTTTTGCCTTCCTTGAACCCCAGCATTACCTGCAAGTGTCCCTGAATGCTGTCTTTCTTCTGTCCTGTAAATGAGAAAGGTCTGGTCTGGCTTTTTCTCATTTAAAGTAGATGTAAATCTGGGATACACAGCACATACACAATGGCAGGGCAGAACCTGAAAAGTGGTCAAATCCACCAAAATCACACAAGACGCATCTGTGAGCATAGCAATGTATCATAGCAATGCTGTCTCAGTAGATGGCACTGAAGATGGCAAAAACCAGCACATAACTGTAGCAGAGAGAGGGGGAGAGGGCCTGTGAGGGGAGGGCGAGGTAATTTCTTTTAAGTGTGCAACTGCATTCTTGGTGTCTCTGGCTGTAGCTTTGCGCATGCTGGCCAGCAGCAATGTGCACATCAGTCAGGCGTGCAAACCGTAGGTGAGCTGGCAACATGAAGCAGGATGGAGAAGTAAGAAATGTAGGCAGCTACACTGGAGGTCTGGGCTTCAAAATCTTTGGAAAAGGCAACGCTGTGTTTGCGTTCTGGTGCAAAGCTCCCTGGCTGCAGGCTCAGCTAGGGAACCTGGTCAGAGGACCTGCTGTGCAGGGAAGCTGTTCAAGGTCCTTAGGGGGTTAGTGCTCCTTCCAGGATCACCCGCTCAGGCTGATGGACCACGGCTTTCCCTCTCACCATGGCCTTCTCTGCCAGTGCCTAAAATAACCTGTGGGAAGAGCCTGCGGTGTGCAGGAGGTGATGCTGTGCCTCGTTGTGGTGCAAGGGATGCCACCTCCTGGCTGTGGTACTTATATTATCAGCCATCTCATAGGGCTTGCCAAGTCAAAGCTGTCACCTTCCCCACCAGTTCCTTGCTTCTGATCTCTAGGTGCATTGTTATAAATTTAAACATGAGATTTAAATCCTTGTGCAACTGTGAGGGAAAATCCATGAATAATTGGATAATAATACGTAAAATCTGCTTTCCTAATCCTCCCTGCTTCCTCCTCTCCCTTTTTTTTTTTTAAATTCTACATCCACTAATAGTTTCTTAGTGATCTTTCTCAGGCCAGCTGTGGGCACAGGTGAGAGGTAGTGAACAGCAGGGCTCTGTTGAGAACCTTTTTCTGGATTTAAAAAAACAACAAACCAAGAAAACTGTTTTGTTGCATGTGCACTTTGGTGCCCAGACGCTGGACATACAAGCGCTTTGTTCTGTACTGCAGTAGCTGTTTAAAATCTTCCTGACAACAGTCTGGTATGTCCAGTTCATCTTAACGGGTGATCAAAGTGCATGTGCTGAAGATGTACTCTTCGGTCTTGGGACAGTTGTACCAACCTAAATCTTGTAAGGGCTGTTGAGCTTAGAGGCTACAGCAGGAGGCATCAGAGCATCATGAGCCAGGTTGGAGGGCTGTCACCATATAATTTCCATTGACGCCTTGTTGCTTGTGGCTACCATCAATCATTGTATGTATGGGAGACAAGAGAGTGTGCTGTTGTAGGGAGCTACAGACATGACAAACCAGTACAATAGTTCAAAATAAAATAAATATTTAATGCTAACTTAATTTCACTGAGATAATAGAGACACAAAACGATCTCAGACACAAAAAGAGTCCCTGCCTTTTCTGTAATCCTCTCTGGATGAAAGGACCTGTTCCTGCAAATCAGAAAGCCAGGGGTGTGGGGCTGTCTGCCAGGGGTGGTTCCTGTGGCTCCCAGTTATCAGTGATGGTGCTCATCACTGGGCTCTTCAGCTGCCCAACACGCAGACCCCTGCAGCCTTTGAGGGGCTTGGAAGACCTGTCTGTAGAAACAGAGGGGAACCTTCTGTCTTCAGGGACACAATAAGTTCAGAAGATAGTAGACAGCTCAGGGAGGGTCTGGGTGATGTGTCTGTGCTAGTGGGAGTACTCCAATGAAAAACGCTCTCAGTCTGCAAAACAGAACAAGGCGGCCAGGGTAGCTCAATTTTTCTACTTTGAGGCTTTCCCCCCCATTTATTTTGCCCATATTTAGAGCCTGATAGGAACCCTTCAAGTGGGAAAAGTGCAGAACCTCAAAACAGAAGTATAAGAGTTTTCTTGGGTATAAAATTTCAGTCAATAATGTGCAGTTGCCTTATTGACATGAAAAGAACGCCTTTCATGTGATACAAACATTTACTTGCTCCTGCTTACTCTACTCACCTTGTACAGAAATGCTGATTGCCATTGACTAATCAGTCCATTTTTGTATATTCTCATCAGACTCTTTCTTTGGCTGGAACAATATGCACTGTATGATGCTTGCATGTCTAATAATTTGTTATTAGCACTTTGTATATGCCTTTGTTACTTCACAACTAACAGTTTGGCCTCCAAGTGCATGCATTTGTGTAAATTAATGTGTTAGAAAATAATAGATTTATTTGCTATGTTTGTATCGATATAGGAGATATCTAAGATAGATACACATAAAATGCTGATAATTGCCTTTTAGTCACTGGCAGAAGATTTATTTCAGCTTGTATTAATACAATCACTGTTGCTAGTTGGGCTTCATAATGCCACGTCTATCTTTTAGTTCTGTGTTTATTCAACTGCAGATTTTTAAAAAAAATTTATAATGATTAATTACAGTACCATATAAAAGTTTAAGAGATCATTTTTGTTATGCAATACAAATCTAATAAGAAGTAGGAAATTTCATTTTTTCTTCCAGTGTTCCTGAAAACCATAAATACCTTTATTGATACTATGAAATTATTAGACTACTCATCAAACAACTTTATCCCCCTGATATTGAGCTAATCATAAGCTATACACTTGGTTCCGAACCAAGCTTCAGAGTAATGGCAGTTGCTGTTGCAGTTCTAAGTCCTGAAGACATCACATTTATTTTATGTGTTTCAACATCTCAGGACACTGTCTCCTGCAAAGTCTCCATCTTCATCCACTGGATCTATTGCTTCCAGCAGAAAATATCCTTACCCGATGCCACCTCTTCCTGACGAGGAGAAAAAAGCCAACAGGCAAAGTGCCAGGGTATGTGTCTCTCTTCTCTTCACATTTCCTCAGTGACTTTACTGGTGTATTTCCAAAAGGAACTTGTGGCAGATCAGCATCTCTGACTAACAGTGAGAGCAGCATGGGCATTTCCTTTGTACCCTCAACTCCAGAAGTTGCTGAAGCTCCAGAATGTGCCTCTGGCTTCCATTCGAGAAGCTTTGGTGGCTGTATTTACAGACATCCCTTCAGGTTGTTCTTAAACCTTCCCTGAAGCCCAGATTTCCTGAGTTGTCCCATTTCAAGCTGAGAGTGTGCCTGGGGCATCC
Source organism: Zapornia atra (assembly GCA_013400835.1). Lineage (NCBI taxonomy): Eukaryota > Metazoa > Chordata > Aves > Gruiformes > Rallidae > Zapornia > Zapornia atra. Next base: position 151,196 of record VZTU01006711.1, read on the forward strand.
TTCAGGCTGCAGAAGATGGACAGGCAGCCCAGGAGCAGGAGGTGTATCTGGCTCACCTCCCTTACCCCTCCCAGAGGGCCGATGCAGCTAGCACCTGGCTTTCCCACTTTTTCCCACTGATAGCTGCTTTCCCACTTCATGGAAAGGTCACTAGGTTGCAGTTAAGGTGATGGGGAGGGACCCTTGCAGACCTGCAGGAACTTTGTTATGTGCTCTGAGTCCACCCTGGCCCCTCGGAGTGGGCAGGAGCCGCTGGACTATGCTGTGGGTGGCGATGCTGCTCCTCAGGGAGAGATTTCCAGCCGCTGTTGGACGGCCACGCTAGCCATTGTGTCCTTTGTGTCAATTCAAATGTAGCAGATATTTGAATAAGCAAAAAAAATCTCTGCAGTTTACTTTAGGAGTTTTACTTGTGGTAGCTTTGGTTCATGTTCCTGATGCAGATGAGATTCCCATCTCTGCTCTCTGTCCCTTTCTTCCAAGAAATAAAGGAGTGGAGCACTGCTGAGGGGACCTGCATGCTGCTACCTCCCCCTGCTCTGGGTGGAAAGTTGTGTGTAGGGCAGCAGAGGGTCTCTCAAGCTCATGTGGAGCAGAGCAGCTTGGAGGAAGGGCTGCACTGATGTGTCTCAGCAGAAATTCATGGTGCCCTGAGCAGAGTTAGGCAGAAGAGAGTGGGAAATTACACCCATGTTAGTGTAACTGTAATGTAAAAGCCATCTAATTCAAAGTTGATGCTACACTGGTGTTTTTCCTTCAAACTCTGCACTCCCAGCTGTGGACATTTACCCTGCATGTCATGCTAAGATGCTTGAGGCCGCTGACTTTTCGGTCTGAACAGATACCCACCAGAGGCAGGGAGGAGACCAAGAGAGTAACCTTGGTGACCCGAGGGATGTAGATGCAGTTCCCCAAACAAGCTCCTCACACTGTTTAGTAACAACCTGTTTTCTCTTGGTGCTCAGTGTGTGTTTGTGTTCCTTTTCCCCCTCTCCAGCTATGGGAGACGTCCATTTAGCTGCGCTGTTTCCCCTGGATGACATCAGAACTGTTTACTTCAAATTTTATAGAAACTCAGCATCACTGAGTTGTTGCACATTCTTCTGCTCTTCAGACAATTCACAAGATCAACAGATGCCGCGATGGCAGTGAGAACCTCCTCTCACCTGGAAGGGAAACCAACAGTCTTTTTTTTCTGTTCTTTCCTTTGTGCTGACTAGTACTTTATGGATTCAATGAACAACCAAAATCATTAACAGGGGATAATTAGCCCGGACGTGACAAGGCTATCCCGCATGATGACGGCTACACTTACCTAGAATCCCAACTGCAGTCCGTTTGCCAGTCCTGCGTAAGAGAGGTTTTTCTCTGGCTTAATGCAGTCCCGAGTCAGACCAGAGTGGAACTGGGAACACGCCTCCTGGAGAGCCCAGCCAATGTAAACTTGTACGCTGTATGCATGAACCTTGTGTTCTTTACTTTCCACATGTAAGGGATAAACAACATACCGTAGTAGAAATTAGCATGCAGGAGTAAGACCTATAGGATTTTTTTGTGACAGGATTTCAAGCTTTGAAAGGCAACTATTTGACACAAACATCAAACAAACAGATTATCTTTTTTTTTTTAACCTTATGTGTTTATAATCTCAGTATACAGATTGTACATATGTAAACATTTGATAATGTCGAAAATAGCTGTTATACATAAATGTATTTTGCCAAATGCCTAAAGAACAGTCATGACTAACATCATCACACTTCAAATTTTCTAATACTGCAAGCAGATGACTTTGGAAATACAGAAAGTACAGTACTGTAAAACTGTGTCTCTCAGAACTGGTGTTTGACCAAAATCTATACTATCTTTTCAGTATCTTACACTGGCTTGACAATCTCAGTTGTATGGTAGGTCACAGAAACCAGGACAGCAGCACTGTGTCTTAGATCACCTAAGAGGAACCAACCCAAATCCATTGTTCAGTGGGACGACCAGTGTATCCTCTCACAGGTGTCACCAGGCATGATTTGGCAGACAACAGAGACAAGAGTCTCTGAAGTAATGTGCAGTCCAAACTTAGGGGCGTGTGGGGATGCGTCTAGTTGTCAATTCAGGATGTGGTGATGTCAAGTCCTTCCGAGGAGACTTGCTGTGTGTTGTGATAGAGCACTTCAGACACTGTTTTACATGGCAAGGCACAGCTTATGAGAAGCATAATGATTTCGGTGGTAGTAACAGTGCTGAGCAAGTGGCCAGTTTCATTGCTGTCTTTTAATTTGAATTGACTCGCCTTTACCATGCGCTTGAATACTATGCTTGCTGCCCCGAAGCCCCAGTGACAATTTTTGGGGGCACTACACTATGAGTGAGTTTAGCCTAAAAAACTAGGGTTGGGAGGGGAACAGCCCTTTACCATGATGTTACTCTTGTGTGTAAATGGATAGTTAGATTTCTAACACCTGAGACTTCTAAAGGTTGTAAAACAAGTGTCTTAATTGGAAATTTTCAGTCAGTAAGAAAACTGGACCATATTAAATCAGTTTATAATTCTCCAGCTTTCCCGAATGGACTTTTAGCTTTCAGGTAGTATCACTGCAGAACAAAACACCTGGTTCTGCGTGGTGCAGTTGAGTACTTTGCCCAACGGCCGTACGATCAATTAGATGTTATTGTGATGGGAACATCTATGGTGTTTCTGAATCTTCTACCTCTTTCATGTATTTCCTTTAATAAGTGAACCCAACACGAGCAGCCTTTTAATATATTTTTTTAAGTCTCTTGAGAAAGTCAAATATATGTAAGATTAAATTAAGAGATGTTTAAAGATGTCAGCAACTGTAAAGTATGTAAGATTTTTAGAAACACTATATTTTATGATTAGGCTGTGTGTTGGATGACAAAATATTGGCCTTGAAGTTCAAATGATTTTCCTCCACAGTCGACAGGTTCTGGTAAGTATTTTGGAGAAAGACAAACCGGAGTGAATGCAAGTGGCTGCAGACAGAGCATCTGGAAGGAGCCACTCACTTGCAGTTGCTTTAGGAAAAGATTCTGCACTTTTGCGAAGACTAAATATCCATCAGCACTGAAGAATATTTTTTTGCAAATATTTTGAGTGTAGGTAGCAGGTTTAAAGGTAGCTGGTAGCCTGTAGCTCATGGAATTGGGGCCTGAGCCATAATCACTTGAAATCAATGTCTTTTATTGATTTTACTGGACTTTAAGCGGGACCCTCAAAGAGTTCACCCACATTAGGACATAATGCTAATCTGATAGCCTGTTACTCTGGAAGCTGGTTTTCCCTCACTTATTTGTATCTTGTCTTTAGTAACTGGACTGTTCATCATATGCCTTTCATGGTATTTTGTTTGGATACAAACTAACTGGTGTGTAATTTTGAATAACCTGTTAGATTTCTGTACATATTTTATGTTTACCACTGTTTACTCTTCCCTTTCCATTTTGCCTTATCGAGAAGCAGCAAGATTTGGCAGACTGAACTGGATGTAATGTACCAGCCCTTTGTGTAACGTTCATAGCTTCTTGTTTTCCAAACAAATGGCTCTCCTGACTGTATTTTCAATGTTGTATGTACTTACAGCTTCTCTCGTTTTGGTACAATTTATTTGTAGCATATGATGATACACTTGCGTGTGTGGTGTAACTTTAACAGTCGCTTTCACACCTGGAGATACAGAGTGACCGGGAGTCTAGTTATCGGTACTGAGTTTAAGTCAAATAAATACTGACTTTCACTTTGATTGTCTAGAGTGAGAACATCACAGGGCTTGGGTTTTTGCAGAGTTCTTCTGCAGGGAATTTTGCATCCATTGGTAACGTGGAGCCCTTGTCATTGCACAGAACTGGAGCTGGCAGGGTTGTGGGAGCCTCCAAAGCCAGCAGAGGTCAAAGACAGAAGTTGTTTGCTGACTTTTAAACTGCAGTGTGCTGGAAAGCTGCCAGATTAGTAACCTGGAAGACTGCAAATATTTTTATCCACTGTAGTTAGTTACACTGGCAATAACAATACAAATTGCCACTAACACCTCATCCAGCCTAATACAGAGCACTTGCACTGTCAATAAGATGGCTCAGTCATTCTGACTCATCGAGGCTCATGCTTTCGGTTTAATAAAGGAACTGGTTATTGCCAGCTATGCCATACCTGCCTGTTGAAGTGGGAAGGGTATCGGTTCTTCTCAAATAGAAGTAACTGTCCATAGGAGCACAGAACCTGCAGGATGAGCCATACTACAGGTACTGTTATGTATTTCAGCACAGGAGAGAAATCTTGTATAATTTAAACTAAAATTAATATGACTGATGGAGACTGGAAAATAGAGATTGTATCCAAACAGTAAAGCTGAACAATGATGCCACAGTTTAACAAGTAAAAATGTACCTGTTAATTCTGGATTGTTGACATGAGAATTTAGTAATCCGTACTGTAGACTTGTGGTGAATATACTTGGGCAATACACCAGACATGGCTGTGACTGACAGTTCACATGCATTTGTGTTTTAATAAGTAGTTTTAAGGAGGTTGTTTTTTTATACAGCCTGTGTTCAAGTTATGAACTTAAGTCACCACTTGCCAGTTACCTAAGTGTGACTTGCCTCTGAATAGAGTTTAAGAGTTTATGATTTAAGAGATGTTGAACCTGCTAAGCTGATGTACTAATTAGATATTTTTGGTCCTGCTAATGCACAGACAGACCTTTGAGCTAAAGTCTGAATTAAAATCAGAAGGACTGGGCCAGTAGCTAGAGTACCAGAGTCCTCTTCTCAGAATCCCTGTTGCTGGTTTTTAATTAATTGAGTGGTCTTGTCAACCTGAATGTGACAGTCTCATAACCAGAGCTAAGACTAGTTATGTACACTATTACAGGCATGTATATACAACAAATTCTGATCAAATTTGCATTAATTTTGTTAATGAATAGGACAGAATGATGAGACTACATAATCCTATAGGAAAACAAGTTTGCTCTTGGGACTTGCTTTGTTACCGCATCCCATACCTACCTGTTGTAAGCAAAATTACCCCATGCCAGTGTAAAACCTGACAAGCTCCTGTTCTCTTCTCTTCCACCCCCTTTCCACTCTTGTGAAAAGCATTTCCACGAATGGTAATTGCAGCTGCTCACAGCCTCTCCTGTTGGTTGGCTAAGACAGAAAGTCGCTGTCAAGTCACCCTTCTACCCCATGACCTGGATAAGGGCCTTCCAGTACTGTTCATACATCTGCTCTTGCTGTGGTGTAGGTGATGGAGCCTCATGTGTCACGAGCAATTTCCATTGGTAAAACCATTTGGCGGCTCGGTCGGCCTGTGTCTCTCACCTGCTGGCATTGTTGAAGGCTAAGTCTGAGAACCGGAAAGTTGAGCTGTGTCCTGTTTCTCTCACTCCAAGTCTGAAGATCATTAGTTTCTTTCTCAAAGTTATTCTAGTATCTGTATCATCAGCAGACTGTTTGGGCCACTGTTACCAACCACAGTGTGAGGTTATTTACTTCACTTTGAAAGAGCTTCTGGTCTCCTCTGACGCCAGAATTTTTTGGTCCAGAATAGATGATCCATCTGAGTGCTGAGCTGATGACTCACTACAGGCACGGCTTCCAAACCATTATGAGACATCCACAATATAGGATTTGACTTTCATCAGATTTCCAGAAGACCAATTCATGTGAGTGAACTGCACACGTATGTACAGCTTGTCATCCCAAGACTGCATGGTGAGGTAACACTCCTGTGTGCACCTAACTACTGCCCTAATAGTGCAGGAAACAGTGAAACTGAGTGTCTAGAGGCAGTTGCAATACAGACAGGGCTCAAGTGTGATTTCAACAGGAAATTCAGTAATACCTGCTATCATCTATGCTAAAAAACTTTTGACCTGAGTATTTTGCAAGTCAGTGTATAAGAAACGTTTCTGGTGCCTCAGGTATGGATGCCGATGTCAGCTCAAGCTCTGGAGCCAGTAGCTCGTACACCAGCAGGTGATATCGTGTCATTCCACAGCAGTGTTCTACAACCATTCAGAAAAGCACTAAACCAGTCAACATTAGTATGTTATCTTTGCCAAGCTACACAAACAAGGGGTAAAAGCAAGTTCAGAACACAGACATGTGGTTGGTTGCTCACCGAGAAACTTTGTACCTGACCTACAACACTGTCTCACCCAGACAGGTCTGGTGGCTTTAGTTCAACCTACACCAGTTTCAAAATCAAAATCAAAGCTCAGTCAGCTTTAAGCTGTGTAAAGACTTCTGCTACATAGACAGGCTGTAATTGCAATATTAACTAGGAATGAGATGAGGAGCATTGGGGAAAGTAGGCGCAGAGCAGTTACAAAGAAACCCACTCTCTAAGGGAGAAGTATCGGTGTCTTAAACTATTTTTAATTACTAGAGCATACAATGTCAAAGCAACAAGCTATTTTTTCTTTCTGTGTCCCTCTGAATAAAAGATAAATAAAGCTTTGGTTAAAAAAAAATCTTAACATGAGGCCTTAAGACCTTATATATTCTAACTTTAGCATGGAGACTATTTTTACGACCATATTAGAAATCCTGTACATAGGCCTGACTGACCTTTTAAGTATAGTGGTGCTAGCAGCTAATCAGGCAATATCATAAGGCTCTGTATAACAGTAAATGCTGATTTATTTTGGTTATTGGTAAAAGGACTCCTGCTCACTGCCTGTGTAGAGACGTTCTTATTTTATGCTTGGAAATGCAGGCCAAAACATACTCAAACTGTGAATATATAACCTGATTTTTCTTTTCCTAAAGGCAAAGATATATTACAATAGGTAGTGTTTTATATAGAATACAGTACTTATTTTTATTGTTGCATAAATGCAAAATATTTTTTTCAGAATAGCAAAGCATTACAAAATTTTTAATATGCTGGAGAAACCACTATTTACAGTATGAGCAGTTCTTTCAGCAAAGCTTCTGGGGCGGTATATACTGATTGGCTCTGCCAGCTTCATTTTGTGCTAATGTTGATCTTTGCCATTACTGCAAAAAACCAACCCAGAAAACTCGCTATTCTTTCACTGATCCTAGCCCTTACTGGTAAAACATTCAGAGAGCCAAGGAGAACCAGGTTTTACTGCTGGGGCTGGGCTAGTACTAGCAAAAACAACCGATGTTTTCCATACTGTTGTCTTTGCTAACTAAAATCCTTTTAAGATCATACGTAAGATGTAACAGAATCGTAAGATTTTGACAAACACCAAAATGAAGCTTTGTGATTTACAACTTTCTAGCTTTGAGTGTGATCTTTTTGTCATAAACATTGCAGGCATTGGGCTGTTGAAGTGAATGAATCTGGCTTTCATGTAGCTAAACAAAACGTTGCTTTTTATAAAATTAAATGATTGTAATTCGGGGTTCTAAATTCCTGCTCACTTTTAATAACAGCATCACAGTATCCACTTCTATGAGAGTATTTAATACAAATGCCTGTGGTTTTCAATGTTACTAACATATTGTAACATCAGTAAAGTGGCTTCCAATGACAAAGACTGTTACGTGTATTTTGTTTGCAGCAGTCCTTATATTTAGCAATTCCTGGTTTATAGGTCTCTGTATGAAAAAAAAAGGAAAGATGCTGCACACACTGGGTGGGTGTGGGGGGAAGCTAATGGCTAAGAACAGAACACAGATGCTATTTTTAATTCAAGGGTTGAAAACGACCCTGTGAACATCTCCATCGTTTTCTTAGGGTCTTATTTTTCTCAAGGCAAATCTAAAATTACTCTTCCTTACATTTGCATGTCCGAGGGAAACCTAGAAAAAAATATCTACGTTCTAAACTATGCCCAGTTGTCTGCACAAACTCAAGAGCAATCACTCCACTTGGTAGCATGTAAGCTTCCTTCCGGGTAAGCCTGATGGGAAAGAGAAACCCTGAATTCTGAGTTACAGGTAACTGTGTCTCTAAAGTGGGTAATTTGCATATTCAATTGCCCATCGAATCTACCCTTAACGGGGAAGCAATTTTCACACAGGTTTCAGGTGGCTTTTCTTGCCACATGACAGCAAATTTTGGTCAGTGCTCCTTTGCAACCATATTTATTATCTCAGTTTATGTCTAAACATGAGAGAAGATTTACCCTATCAGTCCCTGTGATTACCATGGATGTTTTTCAAGCCTTCTGAAGAACAAAAAGCAAGTATGTCTTGGCTAAGCTAAAATTTGTTCCTGGTTTCAAAGCAATTTGTTTTCCCGTTTTTTATGCTTTGTGTTTACAAGAAGATGAAAACCCGATTGGGTCACACTGTTGTTCTTGCAGCATGCCACTGCCCGTGGCTGGCTGGTGTCAAACCACTAATTCAGCCTGGGGAAAAAACAGAAAGACTTAAGTCTTTCCGAGTGTTTGTTCTTGGCTGTCTTCCTTCATTGCTCCAGACCCCCTTTATGCCTCTCTTTTTTAAAAANATAGGTGCAATTTTACTCCCACTTTTATATTATTTAATCAATTCATCCTCATTATTTATTGCATAACTTCATACCCACATAAGAGTGTGAAGCTTCTGTGGGTTGTCACATCAATTAGTAAGATACACTGATCTACAAGAACGTTACATTAGTTACTGCTGGATGTTTTCTTTTATTAGTAATTTCAGGCCTGTGGTGGGTGGAGAATTAGAAGGATAAACAGCTTAATAAGCAAGGGGGGAAAAAAGGGTAGGGGGGAAGGCCACACAAAGGCACTCTCTTGCCTCCTCCCAGCAGCAGAGCTATGCCTAGCAAGTCCCCAAGGAACAGCTATGTTGGGGAGACCTGCCCACACCTGCCGCATGCTCACTGGTCAGCCGTCCCCATGGCCTTCCCTCCAGCCCCTAGCCTACCCTCAGCCTACACAGTGCGGTCATGGTGAGAAGATCTTGCTGCTGTGCAAGCAGCACTCGGCACAGGAGCAGCTAAAACACCAAAATGCCAAGGATCACTTCTGCTGTTTGTCCAGTGACATACAGACTGACGTGCACATGTATGCATAGTTTTGCTTTTATTCCTTAGTGCAAAGGCTCTTCCTCCCCAAAAGTCCTCTAAACCAAAAATATATAAGAATAACACTCCTTTTAACATTCTTCTGGCACCCTTTGCATCTACAAGGCTAGCAAAAGAATATCCATCATTCCTCTGCATTAGGCAGAAGTGACCAAAAGTACCAGAAATGTTATTAACTGACTTCACTGGATAAAAGTCAGAAGTACTCCCACAGAGTTATGCTGCTCCCTCTTCCATATACTGTCAATCTTCTCAAAAAAAAAAAAAATCAAAACCCCCCACCAAACAAAAACAAACCTTTGCTAGTTTTATTTCTATTACAAATTAATTTTTTTTCTTTCCCCCTGAAAAACCTCAGGCAAAGTCTTGCCTTTTTGTATCTGCTTTCAGGTAAACTCTGTGGCTGTGGTAATTACTGCCATTATCTGAAATAGTAATCTGGCAAGAGTTCTCTGAAGGGGGGTTTGGCCCTTGTACATTGGCAGGTGTGTATGGAGCAGGAAGAGTTTGAAGTGGAGGAAACAGAAACATTAATTTACATGTAACTGAAGCCTGACAGCTGACAAGTTCATTGTTAAAAATAAGCAACTTAAACTTCCTGATGTTCCTGCAGACCAGTAAAAGGACCATTCGACAAGCTCTTTTGGTTTGTACATCTGTCTTACGCTGTCGAAGACAGTGTATGTATCATGTGTCGTACAAATGATACTGTCTAAGACAGAAAAAGGTCAGTTGCACTCCAGGAACTGGTTTTAGTGAATCACAGGAAAAAAAGTAAACACATTACAGATTATCTGCATAACTGGCTTTGTACATAGTGAATTGCAAGTCTATGAAAATAAAAAGCATCTTTAATAGTCACAGGTTAAAAGTTAAAGATGACAGTGCATGAGTAGTTTATATTCATGATCAAAACTTTAAAAAAAAAAGCAAGTGTGAAAAGCGATACCTTCAGAAAATATGCAACTTCCAAAATTGAGATACACAATCATTGGAAGATTTGGCAAAACAAAACACAAACTGGAATGTTAATTGTGGTTGTCCACGGCTTGCTTCCTTCTGATTTAGATGCTCATCACACACTGTATGAACTGGGAAAAGAATAACCACTGATTAGATGCATGGCAGACAGCGAGTTTTTGCTTTTTCTCCTAAAACAACCATTGTCACTACTCTTTTCTGTAAATTTCAATTTCAGCTCATGAAGAATAAAGCCTTGAAACTAAAGATGAAAATTAGCTAACAGTAATTAAAATGAAGTGTCTCTCTAATAATACCAACAAAACCCCCAGAAGGCTTGGATCTAGCGTCTTCCTTTCCCTGCACAGACAGATGTGGCCAGGAAGACAAGACCTACAAACCTGACTGTGACTTGTGCCTGTCCCAAACCCAGCTCCCCTGACCTTTCCTGGGAAAAAGTCCTACCTAGCCTTAAAGCAAAGGAAGAAAAAAAATTCACATAAAGTGATGTTAGCAAGGAATGTGGTCTTTAAGTTTTCTTGATCCATGCTGGTAAGAAGTCCAGGGAAAAAGGAAAAACATTTTATAGAGCCCTAGAAAATTATGTGAAAAATTTTTGAGACAAAACTCAATAAAACCCAGAACTTATGTGCTTTCCGGTAACACCACAAGCACAAACTCAAATCACTGCTGTTTGTCTTCAGTTTTAAGTTTCCCTTTAGTTTTACCCTCTAACTTTAACTGATTCCTTTAAGTTCACTTACATCATCATACTGGAAGTTCACAAAACCCTGCAGAGATGTATCCCTTCTTCTAAAACATTCTGTAAAAATGTATTAAGAAAAAACAGAAATGGGGTAAAAAATTACAGTTAATCAATTTTTAAATGCATTGTGCTTTCAGAAAATTCCCCAAGTCACATGAATCAGCACTCAGGAAGAATACTGCAATCAATTTCAAGAGTGAATTTCCCGTTCTTAATATTCATATTTATCATACACAACCCCTTAATTCTGTAATAAACAGTTCCCCAATTTTAATAAAATAACTCTTCTAGTCTCTGGAATAAATCCTGCATTACTTTTAAACCCATTTTTCAATGGAGACTTAAAAAATAAATCATGATCTGTAATTGTTCTGGTTCTTCCTGTAAACTCTATTGAAAGAAACCTGTTTTGTGTTATGTAAGAGTTGAGTTGAGGAAACTGAGTAATCAAATTTGATTAAATAAAAATATATTATGGAGATGTTAGTAACAAGGCCATACCAGTGAGAGCTCTGAGTTTCACACAGCAGGCAATGTAATCATCAAATGTAATCTTGCCACGAGTGCTGTATCGCCTTGTGATTGCAGTCACTGCCTGGGGGCTCAGTCTAAATCCTATTGGAAAATAAGAAGTCTATATTGAAAAGACAGGTAAGTTAACAGAACCCAACACATTTTTAATTGAAGATACCATGTCTCAGTTACTGCAGGATGATAAGTGGTACTGGGAAATTCAGGAAGTCAGCATAAGATGCAGGAACACTTCACAACTTACCCATATTCATCAAGGCTTTCTCCAGTTCTTCACGATCCACTGTACCACTTCTATCATTGTCAAAACTTACAAAGTGCTGTTTCCAGCCATTGACCACAGCCCAGAGTTCTTTAAACTCATTAAATCCCAGTGTGCCAGACATATCCCTCTGATTCTAAAGCTAAGAAAACCAGTTCTTAACTTAAAAAAGACATTTGTATTTTTGTCATCATCAGAGTTAAAAACTCTTTCTTGAGAATCAATACTGACAGTATTTTATTAATATTATTTTTTCTGGTAGAAATCTAACTACAGCATCCCAGAATGCAGACACAGATAATGATACAGATCAAAACCAAAGGTCAGAAAACTTGCTATCTTGCTCTCCCCACTTCTTCTTCGTGAAACCTAATGAACCTATTTGCTCTTTGTCAATTTAACTTAGCTCACACACTTCTCTTTCACCCACCACAGCTTGTTGCCAATATAATACATCTGAAATAAAAACAGATGCCAAATGAAAAATTATTTAAAGTTAAATTTAAACAAATTCTCTTGCATTCTGAGCAGTTTGTTCAAAATGAGCTAAGAGCCCTTCAGCTGTATTACTTTTTTCATTTTAGACGTCAAGACATTCGAACATGACAATTCAAGTTTTGACTAAAACACTCCAAAGATTCCAACCTTACACTTAAGTCTTCCATAGGTCCTACCACAGAGCACCATGTATCATCCCATTAGATACTTGAACCTGATTCATTGAAGAACAGGATTTAGGGGGACTTAGAGTGTATTCAAATACTTAATTCAATAGGAAGGGCATCTATAATGTTGTCCAACTTCAAAATCATGACAAGCACTTTTGTACAAGCCCCTGACTCTTGCAGTCCCCAAGGCTTAGAGGCATTACCTCTAGTTCTAAGAGGATCAATGACCAAGAGCCTCACTCACTAGAATTCATATTTCATCCTGTAAAATGAATAATAATGGAATTTTGTAGTTCACCAGTCATTTCCCAAATTTTTGGCACCCTCTCATCTGTTCTTACGTAATGCAAAAAATGTTTACATTTCATTGTAAAGGATACATCCAGCATGGAGATCATGAGTCTGCAAGTCTCTAAGTTGAAAGCTATTTAAATTAGAAAAAGGAAAAATAAGTTATAGGAATGCATTTCAATTTTGTCTAAACATAAAATTTTAAATTGCTTATTATATAATGATGTTATAATGTATAAAATATTATGCAGTTAGTTCTACCATATAGAGCCATACCATATTTTGATCCAGATAAGAGTTTTAATCATTACTTATTAGAAAAACTGACAGCAGACAATCTGGAGGCAATCCAAGTTACATTTAAAATTAATTTGCTGTGACCTCAGCCCATAAAGGTTTTGGGTTTCAGTCAAAGTGGTCATTTCATCATAGACACCAATTGAGGAAGACATTTTTTACCCACTGAAGCTCGATTTTGTTCATGGAACACTAAGCATCCCAACAGAGTCCTACTACAGAATTTTTGGGTCAATATCAAAGTTCAATTTAAAAAAAAAAAAAGGCAAACCACCTTTTTAAAAATTGTCTATTACAAAACAAAACACTTCTCCAACTCCACAGCTCTGCAGTGGGGAACCAAAGAGGATAGGAAGTGCTCTATGCACAGAACTGAACACTGAGAATTTACATTTCAAATTATAGAAAGTTTCCATATGGCAAAAAAGTCCTTCAATGCAAATAAAAAACACCCCAGCTCTGCAGACAGCACAACTACAAGTGTTTTCTAGTAGATGGCACAAGAATTAGTATACTTTAGGGGTTTTGGTTTATTTAAATCATTAACTTACGTTTATATGCTCCTGCAATCCCTGACTGGGTGAGACATCTCTGTAGCTCATCAGCATCTATTTGTCCATCCTTTTGATAACAGAAGATGTGTCAGCTATTGTTCAAATTCTCTCTCCCAGGCTGATTATTCCTAGTACCCACTCCCTTTCAGTGGCATTAAGGTATTTACCTCTTCCCAAACCAACCAATTACCTGTCTGCTATGTGACAGAAACTGCTGTCTACAGCCCACATCTCTAACTATGTTTCTTTAGTTGATATTGTTGCAATATGCATTAACTTTCCCATCTAGCGATAAACTAAAAAGAAAAATATGAAGGTTTGTACTAAAGTAAAGGTTTTAAAAACACCCGAACCCCACATCAAATATTGCTAGCATATACTTGAAAGCCAGATGCACAGAAACTAAGGCAGAAAATTCTGAACAGAAAGACAGATTTCCTTAAGGTACTGATTTTAATGTAGTGAGTATTCTACTCACTTTAGGCTATATGCTTATGATCTCACTGCTTCAACAGGAATCCTAGAACCCAGATGATACTTACCCTCCTCTCAAGACAGACTTAATATCTACAAATCTAAAAAAGCCCTGGGTTTTGGGAATAGCAAGTTGTTAGCAGAACCAACAAAAGGAGAAAGCAAAGAACTTTGAAAGAAAACCAAAACAAATTCAGGAAAGCTACCTCTCTGCATGGTTTGGAAAATGACTCACTTCCAATGCTCCCTGCTCTGGGCCAAACAGAGAAAGCGGATGCCAATTCATGGAAAGCAAGGAGCTGTGGAAAGCAGTGTTGGATTTCTAAGGAACATTCCTCACACACCCAACATGAAGTTCAGTTCACAGTGAGTATGAGTATAATTTAACCTCACTGGAGGATGGAACATTATGTCTGTAGTTACAAAAACTGATGTGACTTTTCTAAAGCACTATATAGGGAAAAGAGAGTTGCTCTGTATTTGAAACAAATTTATTCGGCTCAGTATTTTCCTAATGTTTTTAAATCCAGTAAGCATTTTTTTCTTCTAAGAACAGAGATATGCTACTAAAATAGCATGATGGCAATGGCACAGCCAGGTAACCTTCAGAAATCATATAACTCCTCTTTGTCCTATAAATAATGATATGTTAAATGGTATTTGTCAAGGCCTGAAAAAATGTTTTGATTCCATATAAAATTACTGGCTGTTAAACCCAAAAATTCTTCCAAGCTACTCCATCAGTCTAACTACAAAGACAGGTTTAAAGCTTTACATTCATGGGAACATAATTTTTAAAAAAACCAACAGATTTGAAATAGCCATGAATATTAAGCAGAAAATCTCAAAGCTGTTGGGGGGCGGGGGGAGGAGAAGGAAAGGCAGGAAACAAAGGTTCAATCTGCATAACTTTAGAACGGGCAGGAAGACAGAAAAGCATTATTTGTACTCATGATTAACGTTACCTGAAAGATGTTTGGTTTGTTGTGTTTTTTTAAAGTAGAACTTAAGCATCTCAACTACACAAGGTATAGGGCCTTTGTGAACAGACTAAAAAAAGTATTTTTTTTTATTTCCTACAAAGTCAAATTCAGTTTACTAAAGATTTGAAACAATACTTTGGACTTTCTTCTGTAAACAAAGAAAACAAAGTCCTCAGATCTAAGACAAGATCTTTGTTGTAAACTACTTCAAAGAAAGGTCAGAGATAACATTATATGTTACATACCTATAAAAAGAACACTGAGCAGCAAACCACACCCAAAAACTTCACTAATTCTACACACTTGCATGGATGGCACTAACAGCAACTAGTAATTAATCTGTTCCATTTCACTGTCTCCTTACAGGGTTTTTACATCTGCACTGCCGCTGGTGTCTGAAACTGACTTTTCCAATAACATTTCAAAAACTTACATCAATAAGTAACAATTTCTACCAATAAAAGATATTTAAAAGCACTAACTTAAGTACTCTTAAATGCTAACTTGATCACACCCATGAACTCACTGGTTCATGGTTCTTCCAGTAACCATGCCTCACTCAAGAAGCCTGGTCCATGCTTTGCTGAGGTTCAGCTCCTGCCACCTCTTCTTCAGAGAGCTGCATCCTGTTTGCTGCTACCTCCCTTTCTCTTTACATCAGGAGCTTACTCATTTTTCCAGCATCAGTTACTGGCTCCACTGCTGATTCCTGGCATGCAGCCAGGTGACACCTAATTGCAGAGGCATCTCAGCTGGCCCGCAAATTGTCAGCATCTTCAGCAGCCTTTAGCTTGGGCTCTGCCTCATTGGAGAGGCCTGCCTCACTATATTCCAGTGCTCTCCTTTACTACAAAAATACACAGTCTACTTCTTTTCATATGCAATGTTAAAGAATTAATCTATGGAGTGTAAGATGTATTATTAATTAAAAAACCTCAAACACATAGAAAACAAAAAACTCCACAAATTAGAGTCTCGAACTGGGAGTTTAAATATCAGCTAATATAGCTGAATTCCAACCTTCCTGCTGTGGTTATGTCTGCCTGTGGATAACAAATCCAGGAGCAGAGTTTTAGATGTGCAAATGCCCTAGAAGCATAGGATGAAGAGCTACACATATGGCCAATAAAGACAGGACCTCAGCTATATAAACCTATTTGCTCATAAACTTTGTAATACAGCCCAAGAGCTACTTATTTCTAGTAACACCCATAGTCATACAAAAACAATATATGCCACAAAAGTACGGGAAATAAATTAAAAATGCAATACAGAATGATAGGGAGGAGAAAAGAAAGGACTAAACCAAAGTTGTGAACACCTTTTCCTCTAAAACATCAATCACCCTGTCCTACCAGCAAACATGGATATTGGCACAACTCAAGACTGCTTTTCCATTTGTGAGTCTATTAAGACTCAAGTAATGATATTTTTCTTATTAGCACTTCCTGCACTTAGCCAGTCCATCTCCACAGCCCATGACACCCACTGTTTCTGGCTTCCTTGTCCTAACAGCATTCCCCAAGTCAGAGCTGTGCCACTACTCAGTTAAAACACTTCATGTAACTATATTGTCCTTGTATTTATTTATATAGGAAATGCAGCATGTACATGCAACAGGTGTATATGTATGCATTTACATACACTATATAGAAACTAACAGCATTAATCAAACTGTATAGTTACTGTGTGTATACAGCTAGCTATATGGTATGGGTATACAGCTATGTATATAGCAGATGTGCTAAGTAAAACTGTTCAGTTTAATTTTTTAAAAAACACCTTGAAACAACACTTCTCCTCACTGCAAATGTTAGGCATTCCTCTTCCCAAAAGCCAATGTAGAGATTATTCCCCAGGAAAAAAAAAGGCCAAGAATAAACAACAATTTTTAAGTTTACCTGCCCTGCTACTGCAGCAAAATAACCATACAAAGGATCCTGAGCTTGTCCAGGGAATGCTGGTCCTCCTGGAGCTCCTCCATACTTTAGAAATCAAGAAGAAAATGAAATTTAAATCAGTGAATCAGTTAACTGTTAAGAAACACCAATGTTTGTACTTCAAAATGAACTTGTGTTTTGATATACACACCATGTGAAAAAAGTCAAACCAACAAAAAAAAAGAAATCCCTTTAAAAAAAGATACATGATCTTGGTATTGATATTCCTGTTATAGCTTAAGCAGATCCACGTAAAACGTTGCACAGGGGCAATCCACTGATCTACCTGCACTATGGGGTACCCCATCAAGGCTGAATTTTAGCCCATTACAAGCAGAAAGCATGCTACTGAAGGTAAGACTAATACACGACAGAATTTTCTTTCCACTTCAAAAAAAATTGAGCAAGACAGATCTAGAGGGAAAATATTTGGGGAAATATGCATTAAGCATGGAAATAATTTTTAACAAAGGGCAATTCCTAACTGCAAACCATGGAATGACAGAAATTACTCCTGTTTGACTGAGTTGAACCAACAATCTGTTCAAGAGGGCCTGTACCCATCTTTTGCTGAGACAAGAACATGACTTTTTTGGAGATGGCCGGACTTTGATCTGGTGTACCCTGCTGTTCGGAGCCGCTCAGCTATGTGTCGGCCCCATCAACGAACACAGCTTTACACAAGGCATCGGACACAAGACCTCGCTCGGGGATGGCGTGAGGAGCCGGCTCAGGGAGCGACACACACACACACGGCCCCTGGTGACTTTCGCCCACCGGCAGCACCCGCCGGGCACATCCCTCCTTCTCCTCTCCCCTCTGCCTGAGGCAGAGTCCCGGGCCGGCTCCGGCAGCACCTTCCGCGGGGGAGCGGCGGGCAGGCCTCCGGGAAGGCGGGGCAGAGCCCCGCCTAACACGGCTCCATCGCTTCCCCTTCCCGAGCCCGGAAAAACGACGCCCCCCCGGCCCCGCGAAGCGTCCCCCAGCCCCAGAGAGCCCGTGCAGACACCCCCGCAGCGCCGCGGGCACGACACTCGCGCCACCTCAAGCTCCGGACGACCCGTGGCCAGGCAGGGGCAACGGCCCGCGCCCCTCACTGCGGCCGGGACGGCCCAGAGGGTGCCGCAGGTCCCCGGCAGCGCTCGGGGAGAGTGGGGAAGGCGCTACCGTGCCCACGGTCCCCAGGCTGCCCACCACCGTGGCGGCCTCGAGCCTCGGCTCGGTTGCACCCCGCCAGCCCCCCTTGCCCGGGCTCACCGCGCCCTGGTAGAAACCGCCGCAGGGCACCGGCTGTCCGGGAAACGCCATCGTTCTAGGCTGTCCCTGCTAGTCCGGGCGCAACCATCCGGCCAGGAAGGGGGGATCGGGGCGGGCCGTAGGCTCCGGAATGGGCCGGGGCTGGAAGCTCGCCAGAGGCAAACGGCTGCCTTCAGCAACTGGGGCAGGCGGGCAGGGCAAGACGATGTCGACGGGAGCTGAGGGGTCATCCCCTGCCAGCCCCCACACCCCCATCAGGGTGGTACAGGCCGCCGGCCCGGAGGCTGCTGTTCAACCCCCCGGAGCTGGGTGTTGCGGCAGTCCCTCGGGGCCTGCCCGTATCGGGGCGGGGGCTTGGCCTTTCCCCATGTTTTCCTCCGGTGTTAGCGGTGTGGCCCCGTCAGAGTGCCAGGGGCGGGTGGAGGCGAAGGAGAGCGGGCTCAGTCCGCCTGCGGGGTGTCCTACCCAGGGCTGTCGGAAGCAGCGCCCGGGGCCGCCACCGCCCGGCTCCGGGGGAAGCTGCCGTCGCTGTCACACAGTTACTGCGGCGCTTGGAAGGCAGAGAAAGTGTTCACTGGTGAATCGCCTGTGTTGATGTCAAGTTATTTTTAAACCCCCCGTCTGTGACTTACAAAAAGGCCTCAAAGTCCATAAACTTGATAGTTCATGCATTTACATCGTGTATTGCTGAACAGAACCTTATACTCAACGTGCCCTCATCTTTTTGGCGCTGTAGTTTTCTCTTGAAAGTCTGAATACCTGTCCCTGATCCCAAAGACAGTATAAACTGGATAAGCTGCACAACTTCCTCTTGGGGTCTGTAGGTCCCATGATGGGGAAGGGATGACAGTGTGCCCAGTGCTGCGAAGCCCTTGGTGCTGGCTCCCATCAGCAGTGTTCAGCCTGAGGCCGCCCTGGGTTTGGAGATGAGCTGGAGGAGCCTCAGCTTTGATCCATCAGCCTCCTCCAGGCTGGAGGAGCTCACTGGTACAACCCATGTTTTCATCATTTGCTGCAGTACCCTAGGAAGCAATGACAGCTGACACAGGCACAGCTTGGTCTGAGCTGGACTGTTTGTTTACTAAATATTAAAATTCTGCATGCTGAGATGTATTAGATTGCAAGAGGGTAAGAAATTATTTGCTAGAGTCTGTGTTGCTGGGATAATGGTCTACTACTGCCAGAAATCTGAAACCATTAATGTTTTCTGTTTGTTACTATAATTTCTGAAGAACTTTATGAATTTGTGTGGGACCTTATTAATTTAATCATGCTAATATGTAGTAAACTCTTCGTGATGAGTGAGTCACCCTTCTCAGTTTCTAAGCTGTCCAGTAAACAGGGCTTTCAGACAGTATCTATAGAGCATGTATTTTTATTATTTCAGCACCAATTACATGGATACTGTTAATAGTTGCCAGTAACACGAGTAACAAGCACGAGTACTGCGGTGGTCTGTGAAATTTAATGTGAAATTCAATATTCAATAGAGTCACCGAACAAGAGACAAATCAATTAATACCTTCATGACACAGGATTCCATATATGAAGCCCATCTTTTCAGGGCAGCTAAGAAATAAGTGAATCTGTCTAGCTTTTCAGCTGGACAAAAGCCTTCTCACGAGGGCATTAGAATAGGGGTCTGTTGATATCAATCTGTGCAGTGGTCAAATAGTTTTATTTACCAGACCAGTGTAGGTTACTGGAGACACTGTGCTGACGGCAATGCTCAAATTAAGATATAGGTACAGTGGTAAAAATATTAAAGGTTGGAAAGATTGAAAAGAAGTGGCAAAGAATGTAAGTGATAAGATTTAAAGAGCTATACACTGATAAGCAAAATGTCAAATAGTGTATGTGTATGACCAATAGCTTAAAGATAATAGGAAGGAATTTTTAACTGCATTAGTGAGAAAAAACAGATAAGATGCAGCCCAGTTGGTAGATAAAGATACTAAACCTGTACACCTGTAGCTGTATAGAAAATATAAATGTATTTCATAAGTTTTGGATTTTTTTTTTTGTACTTGAACTCAGCATGAGTACTTAGTCATTCTCCTTTTGTAGTGCTTCTGTTGAGACTGCTGGCAATGACCACTGCAGTCACTAGTTAATATTTGCAACATTATTTAAATAGAACCTCACAGAAGCAAAAGAGCTAGGAGACAGTTGTAACAAAGTGCTGGATTTTTTATGGTTTGCTGGGTAGGCATTTTGTTTGCATTTGGTTATTCAGTTTTTATCTGAGGAAAAGGAAGTCTGCAAAGGATGGCTGTTTGAAGAGATTAATGAGTACACATCTGCCTTCTGAAGGGCTACCAAGCTGGGGTAACCTTTAATGTTACAGTAAGATACAGAAATACACCAGTAAGAAACCTGTGTAGAATAAATAGCTCCTGATCCTGCAGATCTCCAAGAATGTGTAATCCCTCTAGTGGGAAGACTGAAGTCAAGCAACACAGAATGATAGTGCTATCGCCTTTTTTGAGGCAATTCAGTACATTTTCCTAAGAAAAGACCTAAGTAAAACAATTTTACTTAGAAAATGAAAATTATATGTGCTGTTTACATTCCAAGGCTTTTGCTGGATTCTTTTTAATAAGAAAGAATTCTCAACAGAGCTACAGTAATAGCATTACTGCCTTAAAATCTGATTACAAGTCGCGTTTGTTGTGTGTACCTCGCTTCCTCACAGTGAACAAAGGCTAGCACAGACCCACAAGTCACACACTTTCTGCTTGCCTGTCTTCCCTCCATCTGCCCCAGTAAGTCTGTGTAGGTTTAACCCTGACATGAGCTCTCAGGTCAAGTGGGAATTCTGCCACTGTGAACTGAAAGCCTTGAGATGCACTGTGCTGCCTGTTACGTTCCCACCTGGTGTCATGGCTGGGAGCTTGGTGGTGGTGTGCTGAGGAGTCATGCTGTCCTGGCAAGCCTAGTGTGGAGTTTGTCCTTTCCAGAACTGCAATAAAAGAAGCTAGGGAGAAGACAGGGAATTAAAGTGTAAAGTTCAAATTCTTGAAGTGTTAGAACATCTGAGGGGATAAAAACTGGAGAATAGGTGTATTAGTTAAGGAACAAAAAAAAAAAATCTCCTTACACTTTTAATTGCCTTGACTTGACAAGAAACATAAATTCAAATAATGGAAATGCAAATACAGCACAGACCAGAAGTCTTTAATGTAACGCCTCACTTGGTGCCTGGAATGAGCAGTGCTCCACTGCTCTGCTGGTTTTTCTTTCTCTTTGACACCACCCTTTCTTTTTCCGTTTACTGCACATTATTTATACTCAGTTCTACAGCCAGTTACTTTGTACAAGGATTTTCTGTACTAGCCAAGTTATGTGTTGGAATCATCAAATAATATACTTGAAAGGACAGTGGACAGGGGAAAGGCTTTTCTGTCACATTATGGGTAAAGAGAGGACAGAGATTGAAATTTTCTACAGATTTTGATTGTCTAGTTTGAGCTACCTTCTGCAATCCCATATGACTTCCAGACTTACTTTTCCCTCTCAGCTCCAACCTCTTTAATAGATAGTTCAGTGGTGACCAACTTGCTTATTCCATACTCCTTCCCTTCTTTGTTTCCTCCGTGTTAAGCATTGTGAGAATTCTTCATCATTCAGTGGGTATCAGCAAGAGTATCACTGAAAGCCTACGACAAGATAAACTTAATTGTGGATGGTGCAGCTAGTGAGGTTTTGATACTGAGATTTTTGAGGCTAACAATCAGCTTTTATTCAATGCAGTACAATAACACAATTTACCACATCCATTTCATTATAAATTCAGCAGTTTGTGCATTCCCCCGGCATGAGTTCTGTATAGAACTAACTCTAAAATGCAGTTTTTCAGTAACAACATTAATTTCTAGGATCTTGCAGTTTGCAGTCAGATGGTTCCCAAGATCATCTTTAACTAAAGTGATAATTACAGTATAATGTAATATATCTGGAGATAACAGTGATACATGCCTGTGACTTGGAAAAGACATTTACAGTTCTGCATACTTTGTATATCACTTTACAACTGACCTTTATTCCTTTCCCATTTACCTTATTTCAAAACTTTCAGTACTGAAAACTTGGATAATTTAAAATGTACTGATGAGAACTACAGCAAGTCATGCAAACTCCTTTAATCCTTTGGTTGAATAACATAGGATCAGGATCCAAATCTACTCTGTTTACACCAGGCAGAAGACAGAGTATGAAAATGAACTGCATATTGAACAAGTTCAGCAATAAGGCTTCTGATTTCCTCTGCACAACACTTTTTGCAATCATATGTGACAACATATATGTTTTGATATAAATGAGAATATATATTATGCTACTTCTCCTTCTGATAGGGTAAGATTCAGCTATACTGTCTGGCAGATAAAACTTAACTTACAAAACTCCCAGTTCCAAGTGGAAGGGAGGTGCTGTGAAGCCTGAGTCTTCTAAGTAGTGGCATGGGTATCTAGCAAGAAGAGGATATTCCTGGTTCCATTCTCTATTTCCTGAATTATTTAAAATTGTGACTATCTAATGAAAAAAATGGACAAATAGTCCAGGAGGCCAAGCCTGACATACATAATCTGTGGGCTAAAGAAAAAGATCCTACTTGTTTGTTCTCTAGATTAAATTTTCAGTTACACAGGGGCTTTGTTTTAATATGTGAGCTGAAGAATGTTGGTTAACAAAATTCACTTGAGCTGGGAATTTAAAGGATGGCTTCTTCTTAGGTAGCCTGAGACTCATTTCTGCCACTTTGTGGGTGAAATTCCTAAGCTTTATGTGTTAGTTATGTGTGAGTTTTGTAGAAAAAAATAGGCACCGTGCTGTTGTCCCCACCATCCTTTGCAGTGAGCTCAGCTCTGCCAAGTGATCCAGTTGGAGGATTTAGGAATTATGCTCTGTTTGAGAAAAATGGTGCTAAATGGGAAATAAACTCATAGCTAGTTGGTCAGCCATGAGCAGTTCTTCTGGACAGAAAAGCAGCATTTAGAACATAGCAAAGGCGTTTCAGGCGTCTGAACTCTGTAATTGTCAGTCATTAGGTGCCTGGCATCCATTTGGGCTCTCTTTCTTACTTCCCAGGTTTCTTGAGAATCTCAGCAGATAGCACTTATTCTCTCCATGTCTAGTGCCTGAACTGAGTTGACACCACTGCAGTGCTACCAGAATTCATCTTCGTTTGCTGATCTGAAATTTCCATAATCAATGAGACTCAGGAAATGTCTTGGGTTGGTTTCTGTGTGACTCACAGAGTGGAAGTGTCAGGGAAATAAACTCCAGGAAAATAAAGATTATTTTTTATTCAATTGCTTGCTTATGTCCCCCACTACCACAAACGATGCAATGGAATTTCTAGCATTTGGGGAAATCACAAGTTTCAGCATGCCTGGAGTGAAAGACATGAACCACACCCGGTGGAGAAAAATCACTTTCCTGATCATGGTATCTGCTCTTGGTGCCTTGTTTTGGTTACTGTTTCTGTTACTGTGTGGGCTGTTTATTGAAAACCCTCAAATATTGCAACACACATCCCCAAGGAGCCAACGTAAGATGTATTTGCAGTTCCTGTCACAAAATTTTGTCATGCTTGAATACACTCTTAAAGTAATGCCAGTAAACACAGAATTTCTTCCTCTAGCTGTGGCTTTTGTACACATTTTTTTTTTTCTCACGGGTATAGTCCACGCTGTTTTCCTTGCTCCTTGTCTTAGCTCTTTTGTTGTTCATTTTCTGTTGGGTTTTGGTTTTTTTTCCCCATTCACTATGACCTTTCCAGAGTTGCTAAAGATTGAAGGAATCAGCCAATTGCTGTCCCAAAAAGTGCCCACCAGATGTCACACTGGTACTTCCAATACGGGCACATCAACCAGCGCTTGGTGGCTTTCTAACCTATAGCCCAATTTACCATATACTGATACAAGCTCAGCCAAGGGTAGATGTGGAACCCACCTTGAGAGGCCTCAGGTACCTGCTGCAGGAATAGCTCCTTGGGTCTCTAGTAGGTGCTGTAATATTCCCCAGCCAAATTCCCTTCTTAAATACCTAACAGTGGTTTAGGAGTTTATGTATAGGTTTTTCTACTGCAACAACTTAGCATAGGTTCATGTATATATTTTTGGAAATCCGCTCTGAAGTTTATGGCTAATAAATAAATGTTTGGATATGATAGTTCGAAATATCTAGAATGGTTAAGCAGTGTAATTTCTAAAATTAACTGTAAGTCTGCCACTTTAAGTATTCCATTTTGCCATGCTTTATATGAACTAGATCACAGGGAACATTTCTCCTCCTTCTGTTGGGGTTAAGGTGGTTTTTTTCTCCACCTAGAAAGAGTGATCACTATCTACAAATGAAGTCACGTTTAGTCCAGTAACATCAGCTGTGTATAATAATGCATCAAAACAGTGATATTCAGTACATCAAGCATCAGGACATGGTACCATGAATATCTGGACAACTGATGCTGTCCTTATTTCATGAATTGATGCTTTCTTTCTTGTCCAGTTCTTTTGTAGCTGAATCCTTTCATGCATTGTTAATATATACATTATAGGTGGTTCTTCCTTATTCTTTCAGTAAAATAATTAGAATTTTCAGGAAAATAAAGGGTTCTACATTGTCTCTCAGTAAAAACATCCCCATATGTCATTTGAAACTATGCTTATGAGAAAGCAAAAGGGTAAAGACAGCAGGTCAGCTGCCCGTTGCTGTACTCCCTGCTTCAAAAAGTTTAAGGCTTTCTAATTTGAAAAAAAACCTACAGAACTTTATAATTTTTGCTGTTCTGATAACTGTATATTGTTGTTAACAACAAAACATATTTTTACATAACCTACCTGCTGCAGGAATCTTTACAAATGCAAATAATCACTTACTGTTTTGCATTTGGGTTGTGTATGCTTGACACACTACATCCAGGAATGAATTGGCCTTAAGCTGTCTAAAAGCACTCTGCAAGTTTACAGCAAAGCTTTCTGATTCTCTTTGAATTTTATACAAGCAAAAGTTAGAGCAATTGGTTGGTGAAAGTAAACTAAAATAAAACGTCCCTTTGAAGTTTGGAGCTGTTTTCAGAGGTGGGAGCTCAGTCTGGGCAGTGTCTGGATGGGCTCCTGTGGCTGGCTAAAGTCCTTGTGAAGACAACAAAGCTGTGAGTAAGTGCAGTCATCTCCACATGCTTTTGGATCAGAGTGTTTGTGTAACTCTCTAAGGATGTTTCCATCCTCTTCCCTTTTTGCTTCCATCCACAGGTTTTGTGTCTTCATTAACTTCTGGTGTTTTTCCTCAACTTTTGTATTAACTAATATCTAGTATGGCTTTCTGAGGATTTAGCTTAAACATAGTAACTTCAAATCTAACACTGCAAAGCACTGTCAGCCTTTCACATACATATTTCACATACATACTTCAGAAAACTGATCAAAACCAGTGTTCTCATCATGTTCTAGATTGGAGGCTACTGAACATATTAAAGACTGGGGAAAAAAACTCCTAACCTAAAAGCTACGGTCTAATAAAACTACAAATATATTCAGGGCAGAGCCAGCTCCGTAGTAGTTCTGACATTTAAGATGATTACATGATAGCTCATGACCATCATTATCTTGGATGTAAGGGGCTGCAGTTCTTCACTGGTAGTGGGCACAGTGAGTTATACCTGCACAGTCCTATTTTGCACAAGAACTTACGATGATGCAAGGACTGAATCAGGAAATAGTCCTGTGAAGCTCTCTGCTGAAACCCCCCTTGTTGAGGAGGTCAAAGATATCTATCTTCATGCTTGTGTAAGTGGCCAGGCATTTTCTATCTGAGAAGTCAATAAGTGTGCTTCCTCTGGAGGTTTGCTTTCCTTAAGAAGTGAGTGGAGGGA
>VZTU01006711.1:177129-226658 GCA_013400835.1 Zapornia atra
TGCTTTATTTTGTTTCCCTCATGAACTGTGTTAATAAAACTAGTCAGAAAGCAATTCTCTGCAATTACTGCCCTCTTCCTCTTTGGGATAACACATGGAGGCATGTTAAGGGGGATTGCTGTCCTGGCTGAAAGATCTGATTTTTAAAGTTGTCTTCACTATAGATATATATTAAGTACGAGTGCTTTGTACCCAAAGAGAGGGACTTTATTTTCTTCTGATGCAGGATTTAGAGCTCAGGGTGTCAACAGTGGTCAGATGCCTCTGATTCTGTCTACCTTTGAACACCTCTCTTTACCTCTTTGCCTCCTTGCAAGACTGCCATCTCCCCGTCACTCTCCCCCCCNTTAGTTAATTTGTAAAATCTTTAGATAATTACAGGATGAATATTCGGCAGAAGTAATCTTACTTGAGCATTTATTTCACCCAAGATTGAGATTTAAGGCATGCTCACAGACTGCATTAGCATTGCACCCAGCTCTTGCACTGTGATCCCCTCTTAGCTTGTTGCTTCTGCCATGGGTAACAGATTGAATTTAATTAGCTTATTTTATTATTATGTATTTTCTAAAAAATAAACATCGCTACCTAGAAGGTTGTTGTTACTATATTTACCACTAATAATTTTTACTGTTTTTCCTGGCACACCTCTGACAGAAACAGTGTTTCAACTGATGAAGCTTCTCTCCAGATAGCTAAGGGGAAAATCCACAGCTCTTTATTTACACACACTCTGTGCTTGTGCTAGAGTGACCTACTTAAGAAACTCTTCACTTTTTTTTTTTTTCCTTTTCTCGTAACCGTGTGCGGAAAGAAACAGATGATGAAACAGCATGATCATTTTTTTCATTTGTCTGTTTTTAGGAACTCTCAGAAGAATGAGCAAAAGGTATACAAGTGGTAGTGTTAACACACTAATCCCCACATTTTGAAGAATAAACAAGCATTTTATGATGCAGTGTAACTTTTTCTGCATTACACAGGCAATTAACATTTCATCTAATGCTGGTGTCCCTATGCTAAACTCAGTGATTTAGGCTTGACTAAAGCACCAACATCCACATTGATCTAATGTTTGCAAGACACAGCAAAAGACAATTATTCTTGGTTTTGTCTTCAAAGCATAACCAGAAGATTTTTAACCTAAAATTATACGGCTTTAACTCCAAGCATTTTTATTGTATCTTTCTCATGCTGAGATAATTATATTTGCTACTGATGCTTTGTCTCTTTAATTGTTCTAATACTTCTCCTAACCTAAGTGTTTAGAGCTTATTAGTCTTCATGTTCTTTTCTTTGGAAAGAGAAGTTGTGATGGAGCCATCTATTTCCTTGTGTGTTCTTTGAAAAGAAGTTCAACAGCATCAAATGCCAAAAACCTAAACCTGTGAAGAACTGGACATGTTTCTTTACTCTCAGTCTCTGGGTGGAGTGATTTAAATAGAGTTTCACCTTTAAACCGAGTCAAAGCTCTCTATGTATGCTTGTGGTTTTATCTGAAGCTTATGTGATGCTCCTGGTATGCTTCCCTCACACCTGCAGCTCTGCTAAGGAATCCCAGAGTTGCATATATTTGTGTAGCTTGTGTTTTTTCTGCGGTTTTATAGAAGAGGCAAGCTGCTTTTTCCCCATTTCTCCAGTTACTGGATTATGAAATTTTATCAATAGGAAAGTGACCTGGGTATGTTTTATTGCATTCACCTCTATTTTTTTTTTCTGAAATAAATGAATTAATTTCCCATAGTCTGTATACATAAGGAATATTTCCACATTCTTACAATATTTTTCATATAATGAACTTTTCTCCAGAGTCTTCATTGTCCCTTTCATAGTATGAAACAGTATGCAGCCACTGTTCTCTGCAGCAGTTGGGTAACTTCCCTTCCTTCTCTCTACATCCGAAAATCACAAAAACATGTTAGATCTTTCTCCTGTCCTCTCTTTCCTACTTCCCTAACATATTCAAGTATGGTTCATAAGCCTTTCTAGTGGTCCCCATCTGAGTGGTTTTCAGCTGGTGCTTTTCAGCCTACCTCTCCTTGGGCTGCCAGTGTGGTGTGCAGTCTTTGTTCCTCTACAATGACCTTCTGGAGAGCTGGATTCAGTGGTGCCATGGCTGAAAATACATCATTCATTGTACTGCTTCCATGTATATCTGTCCTCATTGATCATAAAGATTTCCAGGGTAATAAAACTTGCACATTTCCTCAGCAACGATTTTATGGTTGTTCAGACTTGTAAAGAGTAACGGTGGGCCTGCAACTACTTTCTAAGAAACTCCCTAGAAACCTGGCTATGTAGTAGTTGTTCTCCATGTGAATTTACCAGAGTAGACTACAAAAACTGTAATCATGCAGGTTATATACTAGCTGAGTTCAAAGTGTTATCTACAAATTTTTATTAGGATTTGGTTTTTTTGTGAAATGATGTTCAAGTTTGAAATTATCTACAGTGGCTGTTAATATTTTTAATAAGATTTATTTAGGGTTTGTTTTTTTAATTTTTTATTTTACAGTGATTTAAAAAAAAAGTTGCAGTTGGAACTACTTTGAATTTTTCATTGTCTTCATCAAGAGTCTTGAGTGTGTGGTTGTATTTCCACATATGCAGTAGGACCAGTATGATTTGTATTTCTCCTCAAATATATATATAAAATCACACTTTTTCTTCTTACACCTGAGCTTTTTTTCTGGGGTAATATATATGTTCCATATATAACCACCATTCTGAACACTTTAGATGAGTCATGGAAATAATTAATTATGTTGGCTGAATACAATAGTTAAGAAAAGTTCAAAAAAGTTTGGGCTATGTTTATGTATTTTTTCAATGTATATATATATATATATATATATACACACACAGATATATATATACACACATATGTATTGAAGTGAGGGTAATCAAGCTCATTTAGCTCATTTGCCAAAAGTTGTGGTGAGTTTTCTGATGTTTAAATCAAGTTCAGCAGTTCTTTCAGAATATCTTTAATCCAGGGATATTCAGCCCATTTTAATGTATTACCTGCCAGAAATAACAAATGGTAACTAGGATAAAACTGCATGTTGTCAGGAAGCTTAAACTTTACAGAAATCTGTGTTACTGTTGGAAAATTTGTAGGGGTCTGTGAACTGAAAAATATGACAACTCCTGATAATTCAGAAAGGAATTAATTCAGGCAGTGTCTACAGCCTGTGTGTTCTGCAGGAAGAGAGAATAGCTAATCACAAGGTTGCCTTCTGGCTCTCTAATCTGTAAAGCTCCTAGTAATTAGAGAACTATCCTCAGCTTCAGGAAACCTGTGTCCTATTCCTCTCCTTGCTTCTGACTTCCTACATGATGTTGTATGAGTCACTGACACAGGGATCATTAAAGAAACTTAGGATACGTATGTGATGACAGTTAAATGTGAATCTAAGTCTCAACTTCTTTGTACAAGGCAGGGAAGACTTGGCTTTGCCAGAAAACTTGTGTGTTTGAAGAAGATGTGCTAGAAGGTATTCAGTGGTTTAAGGTATTCAGTGATGCTTGGGTATTCAGTATTGTCCAAAAAATCAGCATGTAGCTGCACAAGCCCCTTCATGCCTCTCAGACTTCTGTCACTGGACAGGAGGCATCCCTCAGGCCCTGGAAAGATTGAGTGTCTTAACTTGTTTATTTATCTCAACAATGCCAGGCAGTTTTTAGTAAAACAAAACGAGTTTCTGCAGTGTGACTTGAAGTTTGACCTTTAAACCAATCCAATTAAAGATGGGATTTGGTTTCCAGTCTTTACTTATGGGATTGGAAAACAGAAACTACAAGCAAAACAAACAGACCATAATCCTGTATGTATTTCATATAATTCCCTGCAATTACTTCTGATTGCCTGGGCTGGTTCTGAGGGATGGGGACGCTGTGTCTGTCCTGTCCCAGGGCACCCAAAGCTCTGGTTCATTGCTAGCCAAGTGAGAAGCTTCCCCACCCCCTCTTTCCCAGGGACTACCCCTCCAGCAAGCTCCTCAGGTCCTGCTCACCTTGTCCAGCTCTCACTTTTCTTTGTCGAGTATTGTAGGGTTTTGTTTCAGATTTCTATGTCACTTTAATGTTTTGCCCTTTCTTTAGCGAGATCCTGTGATTTTGCTTTGGTTCTTGAACCACAAAATGAAGAGGATGGTTTCTTGCACTGAAACAACAGTTCATTAAGTTATCTCTGTCCTGTGCCTGTCCAGTTGGACACTGGCATCACTCCTTGATTCTTTTGCCCTGGGCAAACAGGTTTTTTCCAGCTGTATGCATTGCTAAGCCATCTAAGTCCTGTGTCTGGTGCACACCTGGGTGTACTACTGCTGCTGCTCAACAGCGTGTGGTGAGCTGTGGTGTGGTGTGTGGCAGCTACCTTTGGAAAGGTTGTTGAGGGTAAAAGAATAGGCTGGTTCATACCAATTTGGATTGGGGAAAGAAGGCTGTAGTGGGATCCTAAAACTTTGGTTGGAGTCCAAGGTACTGAAATACTTGGTACCATGAAACCAAAGATGTGTGACATTTTCTGTCATGGAGCCAACAGGAAAGAAGAAAAACAGAATTGCCTTTTCACTTTTTTCCTTCTTTGTTTCTCTCATGTTTTAATGATTTGTTTACTTTTGTTCCATATTCTTTTTTCCAGGATGATTCTTTGAAAAAACTACCTTCCCTCTATGCCAGCACTTAGTCATAGATAATCTATCCCAAACATGTCTGTTTTGGGACATTCTGTTTTGGTCTAGCAGTGTTCAACCACTTGTGTCCTGCAATGATAAGCGTATTACAATAACATACTTTTTTTTCCTCCCATTTTTCATTTATCTATTTTCTGAAATCTCTCAAGATATTTATACAGACTACAGTTTCTCATCTTCCATGAAACCATGGTAAAAAAAAAGGGTAATAAACCAGGAAAGGCGTCTTCATTGATGTTTAATAGCTTGAGTCTACTGACTGCAGTTAAGCTTTTCCTAGATTAAATCTGAGCTAGTTTGAAGAGAAGCAAGCACAGTGAAGGGGTAGTATTGGAATGAGTCACAAAAAACCAATCATATCCAGATATGGAAGCAAAAAGAGACAGGAATAAAGGATGTGTGTGAAGCCATATAAACAAAAAATTGTTTAGACCACTTATGATTTGCAGTGTTTGGAGACATTAGCTAAGTTTCATGCAATTTTGGGAAGTCTGTGCATGTCCTCTCAAGGTTCTACAGTGTAATTTTTTTTTAGCATTGAGGTTCCTTAAAAGAAAATAATATGCTGCGGTCAGAGCTTATTAGCTTATCAGAGCTAATATTTGTGTCAATTCTGGATTCCAGAATTCAAGAACATCAAGTCAATGTGCAACAATAAGACACGCAGTTCTTATCACAGTGAGATAGATATATATATATCTATATAAATAATCTTGAAGAATGTCACCTTCCTCCTGGGAGCAAATAATGCCTGTTAATGTCATGAATTAGAGATAAAAATGGAGATCCAGAACAGAAGCACGTTCTTGTGAGAGTTCATACTGTTTACCAGTCATTATTTGGACTAGTGAATTGGAAAGGCTCGCCAGTGTTTGAGGTAAGACACGCTCCACTAAAATCTTGTGTCTGGTAAGAGGTAAGAAGAGCAAAGCTGCAAAAACCTGACTTGCTGGGGCTTTCTGGACAGGGTCATGAAAGTTCATGTCTTGGAGTGAGAGGTGAGTGTTAGGTAGGGCAGAGAAGGCCGACAGAAGGCCACACTCCAGAGAAAAAGTAAGTTGCAGATCTCAGGACATGTGGTGCAGTGTGGTGGAACCAAAGGGAGTTGCTCAGATCTCTGTGGTTCAAGTTCCAGCAGTATCTGTGTCATCAGCTGCATCTCCTGGGGCCAGAGGTTATCTGACATCACATTACAGTTTCAAGATCTAAGTAAATCTAATTAAATAAAAATCTTTCTTTTCACTAATAAATGTATTTTTTTTTAGGCTGAAATAGATATTCCCTGGGTATAACAAAATGGTAAAACAAAGTTAAGTCAGCCACATGATGCAGGATGTAGAGGCCTAAACTCACACTATGCTGGACCACTCCCCATCAGAATAAGTCTTTCTTATGCAATGAAATCCAACCTTAATTATCATCATGACAACGTCCATGTGACCATTTATTTGAAAAGTTTTAATTTAGATTTTCTAAGTGTTGACTCTGGTTTAGGAGTTGAGAGACAATGCTTTATTCCTGCAGGAGTTCTTAGAATGGCATAATGTACATAAAAGCTCTTCCTCGCTTCTGGGAAATATAGGGAAAACACCTTTTCCAAAATTAATTTCATGATCCTTCTGATGTCCTTTCTGACCAGGCTTTGCCAGTACATTAAAAAAACAAAAAAAGTATGGAGAAAGCTTCACCATGAGAAACTTATACAAGCTACCAACAGTTTTCATAGCACTGGTTATTGTTTTCAAAATATTGCCATTGAGCACTTTCAGTTTAACTATCATGTAAGATTACTGAAGAATTTTTGGGGTTTTTTTTGCTACAGTATTCAAGAAATAAATATGTAAATTTGTGAAGTAAATACTCCCCAGCTGCCCAAGAATAACAGAGTATGAAATCCCTCACTTAGACTGGAAAAACAAGTGCTGCTGGAGATCTGACTTATTATTATCTACTGAAGTCAACAAAGAGCCTGCTGCTGATTTCAGATGAGAGGGCTTTGGATCAGCTCCTGAGAGCTGCAGCATGCGCCCCGTGCAAACAAGCAGCATTGTCTCCTCAGTTTGTACACAGCAGATATTGGCACTTTATTCTTGCCATAAACAGCAAATTGTAAATCGTACCTAGCTGCTTGGCATTTTCAGTAAGCTCCCATTTGTGTTTTAGTGTAACAAAGCAATGTGATACCGGTCCTCGAAGGAGGTCTTTTGTCTTTCCTGCAAGAGCTTAAGTCCTGCACATGTTTGAGGCTATGGATTAGTAGTGAGTGAATATACAGGTGGTATTTGGTCAGGCTACAGGTAATTTGCACCAATTCTCAGTGAGGGTAAAGAAGACCTGGTCTCTGTTCCTCCCTTTAACACAAGACACTTGGGGGCACATGGGAGCCTGTTTGATGAGAAGAAAGGAGGCCAAGCATTTCCAATGTTTGTGTTTCATAAAGCATAGCTATTAAATGGGTGTTAGTTGCCGTGGCTGTTGCGGTTTAAGTAACAACCCATAGATTCAGCTGTGAGAAAGTGAAAAAGGCCATTTTTATTAGATCTGGACAGGCAGAATTCCTGAAAATTAATCCTTTAGTAACTAATAAAGAAAACCCAGTCTGCGTCTGTGTTTTGAAACTGTTGCTATTTGCAGTAACATAAATCTGGTGTAGCTCTCACTGAGACCAGAATTTGGCCCCAAAAGGGCAAATCTAGAGGATATTCACTCAGCTTGGTGCTACTTACTTTCTGATCTGTCTGTCCCTTTCTCTTCTATCTGTAGACACACAAACACACACACTGTCTATCTTGTTCTTCTCTCTTCCTGCTGTTTCTGTCTCCTCTTCTTTGGGGAGCTGTAAAGAGGTGTCACAGGAACCCTCACAGAAGTCTTGCCCCCAGGCCTTTTGAGCCCGTACACAGTCCCTTGTGGAGTAAATGGTTCCATAAGATTAACATGGAAAATCTTTGATGTAAGCTTAAAATAGTGACAGGTCAAGGAAAACTTTTGTTGAGACCTAAATAAACATACTAGTTTATGACATACTAAGTATGATGTATGCACAAGTGATGGTTAGTAAGAGTACTCAGTGACAGAATTACTTCCAAAAAATCTGTCTTCACCAATTGCTGATAGACCAGACTCCTTTTGGCGATTAAGAACAGGTTCTTTCTGGGCCAGAGGATGATCTCAAGAGGGAGTGTTTGTCTGGAACTAAACAAGACTCTCTTGTTGAGAAATGCTTTGAGAAGTATCATTCAGATAGTTATTTTTTTCAATAAAATCTGCTTGATAGTGCTTGTTGGAAAGCACAGTTATCTGTACTAGATAACATGCTCTTACTTCCATAGTAGTGAGTACATATCCTCTGTACAGACAGGGAGGAGAACAGAGAGACGAAAGATAGAAAGCAGTTCTCTTTTATGAAAGCAAACACATTTTGCCTTTTCTATATCGTCCATTGCAAAGGGGGCTGTCAGATCCTCTGTTTCCAATTTAACAGGTCACCATCCCAGCTGGATCCTGCATTTGCACAATGTCCTCAGCTCACTTAGATGACTAAGCAAAGATCTGCTTATGTGAGATGCAAAGAACAAAGAAAGATGCAGGAAGTGAGCCCAGGCACCTGGCTGAAGACAGGATCTCATTTTATTCCTTGACCCAAGGCCTTCCAACACTGTTGTGCAACTGAGCATACCAGCAGCTGCATCATATCAAAGGAAGTTTCAGAAATTACAACAGAGCACAACACTGTAAAAATTTTTTTCTTTATTTCAGTTAAAATAAGTACATGTTCATAGAATATCTGTAATATTGCATCCAAAGATTTATTTTTTTGAAAAATCAACAATATTATCTTCATGAAATTAAACCATGACATATAATACAACCCCCGATATAATAGAACATTCCTTCAGTTTATTTCCTTACAACTCACTGCTTACACAGAAAAATCACTGACCATAATTTGCCTGTACTTGCAGAGAGGCTTAAGCTTGTGCACCCATCTCATATTTCTGGCATTTTGCTCTCTCTGTCCCCTTACCATACCACCTGAGTTTCTCGTAGAGCAGAACAAGCAAGGATTCAGTAATCCTTGGCCCATACACTTTGAACTTTAGAGTTGCTGTACACAAACCAAGCAGATCTTGCCTATCTCTGAGGTATGAACATAGGTCTCTCTCGGATCAGATGTTAAGGGGGAATAAACAAATGCTGAAAGAGAGCTCTTCCTCAGCCAGCATCCACCCTGCACCTGTTCGGTGGGTGCTGGTGGCTTCTGGGGAGGGAGGCAGGGTGTGTGTTCATGCACGTGGACCTGTGTGGGTGTGTGTAGGTGCTTATAGACCTGAGACCCAACGGGCAGGATGGGGAAGAGGAGCAGAAGCCATCTAGCACCAAAGGTTACTCTGGTTCTGCCCAGCCATGGAGGAGGTGTGGAATGACAGAGGAGGGCCATGGAGCACCTCTTCTCTCACACCTTTCTTAGGAGTGGAGGGTAAACAGACAAGGGGGTAATATACTGAGCAAAAGACAGGGCCTGCACCTGTGTGAAAGCATGCCTGGGGTGCGGGAACTCAATGGACTCATTTGATTTGTATTTTAAGCTTGTCATTGGGGTGACTTTATTTTACTTGGGGCCTGGCCAAGTTCTTTACTTTTTTTCTCACTCCCTAGATAAGGGAGCTCAGGACTTCATTTTGATATGCCTTCATAATATTTTTTTTCCTTCTTTTCGATAATACAGGTTAGTCTAGTTATACAGCAGATTTGTTGATAATGTAATTTGACGGTTCTGAGTATTGGGGATTCCTCTCCCAGCCCTGGCGAATTTGCGTGAGAGGTTTGTCTAGACAAGGAAATATCAGCACAAATTTGACAACCAGTACAGTACACGGAACGATGAGGGACAGCATATAGGCACTTGGAAGATACCATCTGTATGATGATGGGCTCAGGAACCACTTCCCACCATAAACCAGAGTGTGTGCAGTGCACAAAACCAGTGTCAGGTATCCCAGTTTAGACTAGGGGAGAAAAAAAGAAAAAAAAAAAGAACTGGAGGTTAAAACAGTAAATTAAACCAGAACAAATGCAATTTGTGGGAAACAGGGAGCTTTGTGGAATGAGCCAACTTTGGGACTAATTGGGAATTGCTGAAATGAAACTGTTTTATATATATTATAAAGGCTCCTATTTATTTATTTTTTTAATAAAGATTCATTCAAATGGATCT
Source organism: Zapornia atra (assembly GCA_013400835.1). Classification (NCBI taxonomy): domain Eukaryota; kingdom Metazoa; phylum Chordata; class Aves; order Gruiformes; family Rallidae; genus Zapornia; species Zapornia atra. The sequence continues at coordinate 187,045 of VZTU01006711.1, forward strand.
AGGTGAAACACACTTTGGATTTTTTCTCCATCTACAACCCTGGTAATTTTTGCTGGCTCAAACATACTGCCTAGCACTTGTCGCATTTGTGAAAATGTAGACAAAATGCTGAAATTCAGCAGAGAGATCCAAAGGTTTTTTTATGCTGTAGTGCTAATCCATCCAGAACTACCACACTGTGCAAGTTTTTGGCCTTGATGATAAAACATTCATTGATAGTAATTTCCCCTTCCCTTGCCTCCCCTCCCCTGCCAGCCCAGCTCCTGCAGAGGCACGGCAGCTTGCACCAAGCATCCTCCGAATGAGGGGCTGAGATCACTGTGTTATAGGCAGCCTTTTTATAGGCACAGCAGTTTTTAGAGTCTGCAGAAGCTGCAGATTCTCTTTAGATGCTTGGCATTGAGAGGATATGTGTTATAAAGTAATTTTGCGGACCCATTTTAACTGAATTATCTTGTGAACCAATAAAATTAGACCGATAAACAGCTAAAATATTTTGTGGCTTAGTATAATTGTGGAATTTGATAATTCCACAATGCCAGCTTTCTGTTTGTTATTTAGGATCTCACGCCTTCCCAATTTTCTGTTGTTAATGCAGTAATCCCAGTTGTACCATAAGCAGCAAGCAGTACAGTTGCGGTTACTTTACAGGTGAGCTCCACAGCCATGTAGATTTACTTTTTTTTCATTGTGTGATGATGGAAAGCCCTGAATCTCTAGAAAACCTGCCTGTGGACATAGTTTGCAAGGAAAAAAGGTTTTTTAGAATGTCTTTTTCTTACCTGTACAAATCGAAATTCTCGCCAGTTGACATTGTTGCTGACTGAAGGTAAGGAAGTTATTCCCAGGAGAACAAATAAAAAAAATCCTAAAATCCCCAAAGCCAAATAAGAGTCACTAAGCCAGGCATTAGTGTTGTTGAGTGGTTCTGTTTTATTGCTCAATGCCTGAAGGAAAGAAGAACAGGTATATCTTAGTGATAGCAGTTTTAGGATCAATATGCAGAAAAAATAGCCTGTAAGGTAACTAGGAGATAAATGTTATACATTAACTCTCTGGAAATCATCAGAGATTTACTATGAACAGCCACTCAAAAAGCAGAAGAGGCATTCTTTAAGTGTGGTGCATGTTTTACACTGCTGTAGACCTACCATTAAGGACTTGTATGTGATCCTTTATTGTTAAATAAGGTTAGAAAATAGAAATTTCTGCCATTTAAAAAGTTGAAATATGTGCCATTCTTAAAGGTATGTGGAGAAATAGGGAAATGTTTCTTTAAATAATTCTTAAATTTACATTTTTCCTGCTTATTTTATTAATATTTAAACTATCTAGGGAGAAGTCTGAGGCCAGACTCCCCAACTCAACATAATAACAACAAACTTTGTATACACTAATGGTTAAAAAGGAACACAGAAACTTGTGAAATAACCCTATTGTAGAAAACATTACATTGTCCACATGAATTTATGAAGCTCAACATAGAAGGTAGTGTTTGTAACAGGGTAGAAGAAAGGAAGACATAGAGCAGGGAACAAAACTTACCTGGGAGACAATTTGACTGCTGATTCTCCATCTTACAAAGGAGCGAATTGGAATAATAAGAGTGTACAGCACATGCAGAGAAGCAAATGCTAATGCTACTAGTCCAAGTTGTTTCCTACACAGCATCCATTTGTCCAGCCAGTCTGGGAAACGGCGGTATTTTGTGCCTCTGTATAACTGAATAATTGCAGCAAGTACACCAGGAAGATAAACCAGGGAAAGAAGGATGAGTGCCAGTATTGGGCAGATCCGATTTGGAATGGAAATTGCAATAAAAAATGAAAAGTCTTTGTTTTCATAAACATAAGGGTAAATTATATCACGAATCAAACAGTAGAAGAAGAAGAATGTAACTAGGCCAAAGGACAAAAGGATGGGAAACTTCCACATTGGAAAAAGCTGCAGAGGGTAATTTTCTATTTCCTGAGCAGCCAAGAGGGATCCCTGATCTAATGGGGTGAGACCCAGTGCACGAACAATACCCATCACCATTTGTTTAGCTTCCATGTCATCTCCACAGACAAACACCTGCAGCCAAAAACAAACAGAAGTTTTAGTTAGACAGAGTTTTGTGACATGCCCTACTGATGTCCTCCCTGCATATGGATGGTGAGCACAAGCTTGCTAGGCTACTTGTTGATTTCCCTGCTGGCCTTAATTTATCTAGGCAAAATGTAGCCTGTAGATACTTGGCCAACAGGTCCAAGAACTAACTAGGAATCCTTTCTTTGGAGAAGAAGACTGTTTCAAGTGGCAAAACTTTGTATCTGAAAAGAACAATGTGCCACACACTGAGAATGTCTTTGCCTAGAAGACTTCACATACACTCCTGAAGACCTGCAAGCAGTTTGTAAGAATCTGTAGGAGTAAATAGGAGTAAAATTTTCAATTGCTGCTACAGTGTTCCATGAAGACTCCATGGAACTGGGGGACAGAGATCTTTAAAACATGATTGCCCTATAACAAAAGTAAACATTATATATTTCCAAGTCCACTAAAATGGTGAAGAAACCAAATTTTCTATGAGTGTGCAAGACAGTACTTTTGGAACTGGGAGAAAGGGGGCAATTTCTGCTCTTGTTGATATGATGAAGGCTTGTAGAGTCAAGGAGTGGAAGTTCTTGGGTCTTTAGCTTACCCTAAACCACTTATCTGTCAGCAGAAAGCAAAGGTAGCAATGGTTAGCGTAGCCGGCTGGAATCCTGTGTTGTACAGGTGTGCTGTCCCTCAGAGCAGCAGAAAACAGGATAATAATAAACGATATGTATCCAAGTAAGCTGCCATGTTGCTTCCTCTGATCAGCTCTGTGCTTGTTGGCTTGTGGTTAAGGGGCTGGTTAAAATGTTTTGCACACACTTCCATGGTGGTAAAACCTTATTTAGAAAACTTTATTAACTTGTTCACTTTCCAGCTCACTTCTGCTCCCTGTAGTCATACCTCATCATATCCCTTGCCCCTATTTAATAATAATATGGATAATAATAATATAATATGGATAATAATAATATAATATGGACTATTATAGTGAAAATTACCTCTCAACCCTGTCTGATTGTATGTCCCATGTGTTCTTTGTCTAGCTGCTGAGAGACTATACAATATATAACTCTATGATGTAGGAAACCACCCCATGCTCAGTCTTACCTGCCGGCTTGCATCCAACGTGCCCGACTGCAAGGCCCAGGCTGACACAGTGTTAAAGGCTTTCACAACCTTAGCACCGGGCACCAGCTGAGCGAGGTACTCTGCGTTGGATTCAGGATACTGGTTTAATTTTACATTGTTGCTTATGTCCACCAAGATTTTTCCATGGAGAATTTCTGCTAGTGATGTCAGAAAGTTGTAGTGTTGCCTCTGAATTGCTATAATGATGATGGTAGCTTTCTGCGCTGCCTCTGCGTGGCTCAACACCTCTGCATCCTTAGGAATCAGGCTGGATGCCTGGGTGCTCCGGCTTCCATACACTACGGGGTAACCAGACTGAATCATTTTATGACCCAGAGCTCTTCCAAAATCTCCAGTTCCAAATATACACACTGTCTCTCTTTTGTTAGAAGCGGTAGGAGACAAAGCCATTATGTTGGAAGAATTCTTATTCATCTGTTAAAAAAAAAAAGTAATAGGAACAAAGTAAGCAAAACATTAATCTCTTGAAAATTAAAGTTGAGCATCCAGTCTAGCTACACAAAATAAATATCTGCAGTTTTCTTGCCTCTTAATATGCTTCCTGCACACTCTTCTGTACAGACAGAAGTTTTCCGTACAGTTTCTAAAAAAACCAGTTCTGGATATGCTCTCCATCTCTTATGGCACCCTCTTTTCCATCCATTTTTATGGATGTTAACATTCAGCTGAACTGTTGCAGATTTCCTTTCTCAAAGGGAAAGCAGGAGGAAAGGATACAAGAGCACAGAGAACAAGAGTTACTCACATTTCAGAGTATTTCTGCTTACTTATCCACTTCAAAACATTGGAGAGGTGTGTGTTTCTAATCTCATTAGAACCTGGAAGGTCTTTTGTAAAATACTTGAGGAAGAGATTTATAAAAGGTAGCAAGCACATCTTACTGCTTTTCTCAGTATTTCCTTAATGCGACTAGTCAGTGCCAGTTTGTTTTATTATTGTTCTTCAATTTCCTGAAGAATGTCCTGTGAAGGATTTGGACAGTGGAACTGGAATATTTCATGTTGAACATTTATTTCTGATATTTATATATTACTTATAATAAAATTCTCTTTGATGTTTTTATCTATCCTCCTTTATCACTGTACCTGGAAACTTCAAAGTCTTTAATGTATTATCCATGCCATAGCAGTACCTGTGCTCTGTACTTGTGGAGTGAGACCCATGATACAAATACAGAATCAAAAGGGTCTGCTCCAGAGGTCTTCCAGTAGGTCCACAGACTGTTGTCCTCATGCTACAAAAGGTGAACTCAGACCAGCATACCTCAAAGAAAGACCTCCAGCAGGAGATCTTGAGAAACTCCTCTCTCGGCCTGGCCAGTAATGTAGTACTTAGAGTAGGCATTTAATTTGCAGGAGCTCTGATTCAAGTCTTTCACTGCATCCCAGGTAACTGTCTTAATTAAAAGCTGTGGGACTAACTGATTTGCCAGTTTGCAGGAAGGAAAGGCATGGAGTAATTAGCTAGACCCAAAACAATTGCTTTGCTGCTGCTGTTCATTAACCCTTTGCCTTCATTGCTCTGTGAAGCACCCTTCAGAATGAAACTCGGTCATTTAAAAATACTGAGATGATAAGCTTCACCTTATTTTTTTCTGGCCAGAACAGTTTTTGCTTTTAAAAATCTGGCATGATTTTAAATTGTATGACTCAAAGCTTGCATTTGTTTGATGAATAAGAAAATCAAGCCTAAACTTTCCCTTACCCTGCTGTGACCTAGAGCCAAGGGCTTAGGGATGCACACGTGTTTTTGGCCTGTGCTGTAGGGTGTAAGCTTCACTGTCAAGACAGACAGAGAAATGCTTATTCTGAGACTTATGTGTGAAAATTTTGGCTTGAATTAGCTCTGTGTGTAGCTAGCTAGCCCTTAGTTAGCATCGGTGCCTGCTCCACACTGCTTTTATAATGAGCTGTGGGAGCCCTGGGATTAAGAGACCTGCCAAGGGAGTTTGCTTCTGGTCATTAGGGGAAGGCATCAAATCAGGCAGATTAGGGCCCTAGGATCTGTGTGCTCTTGGCTTGTGTCGCTCCTGCAGGTCCCACGGGAGGCTTTGCAGAGCAGCAGGGTGTTCACCTCAGCTCTTCCCAAGCTGCAGTCCCAGCTATCCAGCTGGACTCTGTACTTTGTCAAGTAACACACTGAGCATGAAAATAGATCCTCAAAGGGACCCGTCCAAATGTCTCCTGCATATTTGTGTGCTCTGACACATGCATACAAATGCAAAGTCCTTTGACTTATTTAAAAATCGTTCTCAAAGGGTTTTATTAATGTCCCACGAGGCTCTAATGTGACTAAAGCTATAACATTTCTTTTTGGGGATAGTCTGTATTTCAAAAAACAGAGTTGAGTATGTAATATTAATAAGTGGCCAACTCAGTACCTAATAAGACTCAGCTTTCTTTTGTTAATTTTTCTTTTTAACAAAGTATGCTCCTATCTAAAATGGAAAGTAAAACTTATTTGTAGCATGTGGTCATCCAGTTGATAACTTCTATATTTGCCCTCAAGAAACCATCAAGTTATTGCTGAGTGAACTATGCAAACCATTCTCGTCTCCACAGTAAGGATGGAAAAAATCTGAAACTCAAATGGATGTTATCAGGTAATACATTTGGTAGATCCGTTAAAGTCATGTTTTATTTGAGCTTATAAAAGAAATGGATTAACCAGGAAGAAATAAACCTATACAGTGCTTCTGTTGTTCACTAATACTGAACCTCTCATTTGCCAGTGAACACTGAACTCATCTTGCCAGAAAAGAGGAAAAAGAGGGAGATGAAAAGAAAAATGAATGAAAGGATTTCTCTTTTTCTTTTTTTTTTTTTTTCAAAATACAGTTTCTTGGAGCAGTATCTAAGATGCAAACAGACTTGTACAAGGCAGTGAATATTATTCCACATGAAGCAGAGGAGAGTTAATGCTGCCTTTAATACTGGTAGTCTAATTTATCTTAATACCATTTTTAACAAAGGAGACAACTTGCTTGAACAATGTAAGCAGAATCTACCTTTTCTTTTTAAGAATTACTTAATAGGGATGCCCATAGCTGTTAGGATGGCACTCACTGTATTTCAGAAATGAACTGGTCACCAATGAATTTATGAACAAATTAAGCATATCGTAAAACTGGTATGACTTTAATATGCATCTGCTACTTCTGAAAACCACATGTAAAATAAGGCGATTTTAAATCCCTGGCCTTCTGGCCCATGCCTCCTTCTAACAAAGAGGGAAATAAAATAAATTTTCTCCATTGAATGCCTTTGTTCCAGCAGGCTGTTGTTGAACTAAAAGAACATTGTGGGCTTTGTGGCGGAGGGTAATTCAGGTGGTTGGTTATGGGCACATAGATGGTGCATAAATAAATCCTAGCTTTGTGGTGTGTGCGTGAACAAAAGGCCCTCTATGATGGCAACTGGGTGGGAGTGAAGTCAAAACAAGGAAAACAGCCTCCCAGTATCCATGACAGTGATGGCTGCAATGTGAGAAGATACACAGTCGCCATGGGACAAGGTGTTTTGTTGTCATACAGCAGTGAGAAGGATGTGACACAGAAGTACATCACAAGGAATGCAGTGATGGTGTCTGGGACACCAGGCTGGTGTCTGGGAGCTTAGCCCAAAGGCTGACACTGGGTGTCTGAGGAAGCAGCTGATGGCACTAGGGATCTGCTCTGTGCCCATGGCTTATGCTGAGTACTCTCAAAGTGCCAGTGGAAAGCAGAAATGCCAGAAAACAAACCTGCAGTAATAATTGTCTGCTATTTTGTATATGTAGCAATATATTATCTGAGAAAAAGCCATAGATTTGTATTCATATGTAATATTTTTGCTTATATCCATCCCTCTAACATTAGAACACTAGTGATGTCTTTTGTTACTTGAAAGGTAATCCATGTAAGCTTCTACAGTGATTAACTGTGTCCTCTTCTGCATTGTTACTGTATCATTGTACAATGAATGATCCTATTTTAAGGAAAATGGTGGTAATCTCTGAGATGATTACCTCTTGGTTGGGGACGCTGAAAGAGGAAAGCATGCTAACTGCAAAACTGTCCTTTCTACCCACTGCATAAACACCAGGGGAACTGAATGAATGCGCAATTAAATTATATGTAGATACTTTGGTATACTATGTGAATGAAGACAGGCTTGTGGTCTTCCATGTGGGAAACAGGAGGGATTTCCTAGCAGAAGCACTGCCAGGGATGAAATACAGTGCCACAAGTGGGAAGGCAGAGATGGGACTGAGACATAGACTGGGATGGATAATGGAAAGATCAGAAAGATGTAACATGAAATGGCAGACGAGAGATCAGTGGAATGATGCAGAAGGTAGAAAGACAAGATGAAAGGAGCAGGAAATAGTAATCTTCCTATTTACATTTTAAAAAAGAAGCAAAATTAATAACTCTGGTAGTGATCTCAAGAGATTAGTCCTTTCCCTCCCTACAGCAGGATGAACTATGTTTAAATGAAGTCTGACAGATGCTTACTCAACTTGTTTGTAAAACCATCCTGTGCTGTGGATCCTGAAGTCTTCCTCCTTTACTGCTTTCTCAGCTGTACCATTAGGCAGATTTTCCTATGTCTAATCGGTATCACCTCCTCCAGGTGTCCGTTTATCCCCTTTCTCTTTGCTGCAGTATTTGTTGGATGTGAAAGCTGTTACCATTTCACCCTTTTCTTCTCTAGATAAAAACAATCCCAGATTTCTCCCTGCAACTCATGCTTCTGAGTGGTGATCTTTCTCATGGCTGTCTTCTGATCTTTCTAGGCTAAACTGCTCCAACTGTTAATTAAAAGTATGGTGCTAAAACTGAATGCAGTACTCTCACAGAGATCTTACAGACAGAAAAGTATTGCTTCACTTGCCTCATAGACAACACATCACCCTGCTGTCATATTTATCTTATTCACAACACAGCTGATTTATAGTCAGCTTGTGAAGCATTGAGGCTATGAGTACTTCAATAAGTACTGTGTGGCAACAGGAACCGAGATGTGAAGTAAAACAATTGGTGTTGAGCACATGATGTTCACACTATCCATGTGTCAGAGATTTCCACTTTGGTCTAGTACCACAGCCCCAGTGCCCATTAGCAGCTGCAGTGCTGCTGGGGTGCACCTAAAGCATGTCTCCTGTCTCAGCTTTTGTGGAAAGGAATCTGGTTTCATATGCTCCAAGAGCTCTCTGTGGTGTAAAGCAGAGCTTGGTAAGTGGTGGTCTCCTTCAACATCCACTCAGAACAGAAGCACTTGTGTAAGTGCATCATGTTACACCAAATCCTTTAACTGGACTGCTCCCACGCCAGTTGCTCCATCCTCGATTTCCCTCGTTTTTTTCTGACTCAGAGCTGTATCGTGCATTTGTCCCTGTTGAATAGCACCATATTTTTTCAAACTGTAGCTTCAATTTTTCAAGATCACTTTGATTTCTAAGCCTGTCCTCTAACGTGCTTGCAGCCCTTTTCAACTTTGTCAGATTGTCAGCTTTAATAAGCATAGTGTCTATCCCACCATCTATGCCATTTAATGAAATTCTGGAACAGGACTTTTGCCAGGAGAGACCCCCTGTATATGTGTAGCAAAAGTGGTTTTCCATTTTGACTAAACATTTTTTTCCATGTTGACAATGATTAACTGAGAGACTGAAAATGTTTCTTTCACTACTTCTGCAGAACCTTACCTTTTAGTTTATTCTAGGCTGCATTTTCCTAGTATGTTTTTGAAAATCTTCTCTAACATTTACCATAATAAAAACTTCACTCATGTCAAGTTGTATAGCCTCTGTGATTCACAAGGCCTGTTATCCTTGTATAAGAGGAAATGAGGTTGGTTTGGAATGATTTGTTCTTGATTAATTCATGTGCCTATAATCCATTTCTTTCTTATCTTCTATTTGCTCCCTCTATTTGTTTGAGAATTGTACTTAAATGGATTGGGCCATAATTCTACACCTCCTCTTTCTTCTTACTTTCAAAGATGGCTGTTATTCTTGCCTTTCCAGTCTTTCAAAACTTCACCTCTTCCACACAGTTCTTAAGGATAGTTATTAATGGCTGTGGAAATGCTTCAGTTATCCCCTGAACAATGTGAGGCGAAATTCCATCAGCTTCGCTGATCTCAGGTTGTTTAACTCACCTAAGCATGGCCTAATCTGTTTCTTCTGTCATGAGCCTGAATTTTCAGCTCTTTGGTACTGGTGTAAACCCTTTTATCATGCTTGACCCTTTTAGTGAAGAAAGAGCAAAACAGACATTACAGAGTTGGGTTTCTTAGAGGCGTTAATCAATAGCTTTCTCACAGCTGAGTGGTGGATCAATCCCCTCCTTGATTTTCCTTTAACAGTTTATGGTTTTACAGGAAACTGCTTGTCATTCTAGATGTACCTTAGTAATTACATTTCTTTTTGTGATGTGGTTTTTCAAATCTTATCAACATATTGGTACTATTCTTCTGTGCTTGCCCATAGATTTTGATTTATGTATGCTCTTTGAGATTGAAGTTTCTAAAGCTCCAGCCACGTGGCTGTCTTAGTGAAGTCCTTCCTCTGCATTGTAAACTTTATGTCTCTGCTTTTAACATGGTTTCTTTAAACAGCTGTCAAATCTTCTGACCTCATTTTCCCCTCAAATTGTTCTTCTCATGGAATCTCATCCTCCCACCTTCAGAATTTAGTATAATCTGCTTATTTTTCTGCTAGATAGACAAGTCCAGCTTTGAGCACTTGATCTTGTCTGGTGGCCTGTGGTGGCTCCCAGTCATAACAGAACCTGTCTCAGTACTCTCTCTCTAAACGATACCCTCTATCATTTCCCAAAACCTTCTACTAGGCCTATGTTCTTTCATCTTTTGATTCAGTGCAAAGGATTAGGAGATGAAGCAGGATTTAAGGAAGATGAGAAAATAAATGGCCAAAGCGTTGCTGGGATTTGATCCATAGCCATGTAAAAGAAAGGCTTATATGTAGAATAAGAGAGTTAATGGCCAGCACAGCTGTGACCCATGTAGGTTATGGTGTTGTCTACTGTAAGAACTCATCTCAAGATTTGCAACACTGATCCATTTATGGTTTGTTTTGTTTGTTTGTTTGTTTTTTCTTTTTAAGCTCATTGTAAAAGTCCTAATCCCAAAGGTAGTCATAAACTTTATGTACAGAACAAATATTATGGGAGCTTAACTTTAAAAAGGGAAGTATCAAAGGTCCTCTTTCTATGTAAACTAAATATTTTGACTGCTATTTCCCTGTAAATATCAGCAGGGACTCTGTTACACTATGCAAATAATAAACAGTGCTAGGCACGTGAGTGGTCTCTCTGGAGCAGCTTGCTGCTTGTTCTAATATGACATTCTAGAGCCAAATAAAGGTCCTGACATAATACCTGTGGCTGATGGTGTAGATTCATCTGTATGAATTGATGTACAGTTACACATGAATCATGACAACAGTATTTACTGCATATTCCAATGATTCTTGTACTAGAATATCAGCCTGTTTTCTAGGTTCACCTTTCTAAAAGAAGCTTGTTTCTCCAGACTTCAAAATGGTTATTTTTCTGTAATCATGGGCAGACACTTGGGTTGACAATTTGGAGGTTATTAAATTTAGTCCACTGCACAACTGACCTCTAATAGAATGCTGCTGTGTGAAGAAGTTACTTTTTCCCTCAGGTTCACTAACCTTTGGTGTTTAACTCTGCTTGTATAGTAGTGAAACCAGGACATCTGGGATAAGTGGTTTGTGTTCACACTATGCCCTCCTGTAGACCTCATTTTAAGCTGCTGCCTTCTTACATCTCATTTTAACTCTACTGCTGTTTTAATACAGAGGATTTGTCTCTTTCTGTTTTCCTTTTTTTCCAAATTTTTCATTGTCAATGCAGCTAGGATCAGCTGAACTTTCTCACACAGCATCTGCGTATGGAAGTCCTCAAGCCTCTGGCAAAGGTCTTTTTCAGCCAAGGCTCTGCATCTCCCTGGTCAGGAAGCATCTGAGAACATTCAGCTCCTTACAGGGATTCAATAACTTTTTTACCTATTTTGAACCACACAGGCTGGGCTGAGCGCATTGCAACTCATTCCACCAACAGAGATTCAGACCATGTCTCTTCTAAAATGCTTTGAAACCAGATTCTCACCACTGCCATGGAGAGAAAGCCCAGCATGCCATCAGACTTTGCATGATCACACATTGTAATCCTGCTGGGCCACTGCGAGCTAATCTTGAGTTGGAATTTATGACTGATCTGGTGGAAATAAGAGCTTTGGAGGTGTTCGGTGTCCTATAGTCCTTCCTCATACCTCTTTGAATGGACTAAACAGGTTCTATCAGGTTTGCTTCTCCAATGCCTCTGTGTAACCTTATCTTTTCCTACCTGATAAACACATCCATCACAAAAATGGGTGGGCTGCACTGTGCTTTGACACCATCCTATGGCAGCAGCATACTATTAGAGGTCAGTTGTGCAATGGACCAATAAACTATATTCTGGTAGCAGCGAGAAACAGTGCCTACAAGCAACAGTGTCAACAGTGTTGGAAGTGGCTGGTTTTTTGGTTGGTTTTGGTTGTTTGTTTTTGTGGGTTGGTTGGGTTGTGTGTTTGTTCATTTTTTAAAATAAGGAATCTCTCTTTTTTTTTTTTTTTTTTCATTTTTTCCTTCAAATCCCTGTATACCTGTGGATGATGATGGTGAACTTCAACAAAATAAGTAAATGAGCACATACTTTTGTTTGGAATTATACTTTTTGGTTGGTAATTTTTAGTTTTCCATGCTGTCAACTTGTGCAAAGTTAAACAATTTATTTCAGGAATGGAACTAATTCTCATTATTGTCTTAGCTGTTTATTACATGTACTGGCAAGTAGAAGTCATCCCCAACTGCATTTTTGGTTTGGTACTTTTTGTAAATGAGAATCTTGCTTTGTCTTGTCATCTATGATCAAAAGGTGTATATTAGAGAAAAAGTGCTGTAATACGCTAAAATTGCACATAGTAGCCCATTAAAATATAGTAGAAAATGAAAGTTATTAATACTTAATTTTTTGCATAGTAGTAGCACTGCAGCTTTGGAAGTATCTTTATGAAGTAAAGATGCACATGCATAATATTCAGCAATCCCAACATAGCTTGAAAAACAGGTGAAATTAAATTTAGAAAGTCTCCTTGGAAAGACACGTATGCTACTCTGAGGCAAGGTCATTTACTTAAAATTTCATTTTGCCGTTCCCACAGAGAGAGAAAGCAAGCACTCCGTAACAAATACTCTTTCTTCTAAGCTGACAGTTGTAGAACCAAATCTGCCCTAGATTATAAACTGCATTTTCTGTTGCTTGATACATATAAAAGTGAAAGGCATGTGGCTAAACTACTCTCCCATGATTAATCCAGTACTTAAACACATAAAGAAAATAGCAGAATAGCTCCTAACAAATGTATTACAACAAATTATTCATGAATTTTCTTTCAAGCAAATGAATATCTGCTGTTCTTCTCAGCAGAATATCCTGGGCTCCAAGTTTTGAAAAGCCTGGTAAAAAATAATTGTTTGAGACAATAAATCCTCCTACAGAGGACATTGCATTTCCCACATCTTCACGTTTTATCAGGAGAACACTAAAGCTGCCTGGAGGCTCTTCAAACAGATGAAGTATAGGCCTAAATAGATGTGCTTAATGTTGTCTAAATCATAGCAAAGTACTGAGAGAACTCGCAATCTCACCACCTCCAACTGCTCCCATAAACATGTAAGACCCAGCTATAACTTGAGTAATTTCCTTAGTCTTTCCAGGGCTGTTGTACTGTTCTTAGGTGCATAAGTATTAAGCTTTAATCCAGCATAGTCAGCTGCAAGGAGAATGAAAATATTTCATAAAACACCTGAAGGTGAGCAAGGGAGAGAAGGAAATGCAGACCTGCCTACAGCGCAGGGAGCACTGGATTTATCCCAGTTGGCCCAGGAGATGTCCTGAGCCCTAGAAAGACATGTTTTCAGATCCACCACATGTGGAGAAGCACCTCCTGGTCTCCTGCTGAGTCCTTCCCTCACTGTGAAGCTATTCTTATGAGTATCTTTTATCTGCCATTTAGAGATATTAACAAATAGCTTTGTCTCACAGAGAAATAACACTAGAGATAATGAAGGCCGGCTTCCTAGGGGTTTGTGTTTCTTGGCTGATTACAAGCACTGATTGAAGAAGTTCCCAATCAGAAGAGATGACTCCTATAACATTTCTTATGTGGATTTTTAGATCTTTAAAATATATGTAGTCATAATATATAGTATATAATTTTTCATGTCTCTTCTCTGGAGTCTTTGGCTATCTTTTTTTCATATAGTACAAGGAAAAGAGAGCTCTTTCTCCTCCTGGCATATTTGATTGAAATAATCACTAAAAATGATTGAGCAGCAAGCATAAACATACAGACACTCACATACCTCTGCATGATCAGAGAAATCTTGCTTCCTACAGAAATCAAACTAAAATAATGGACACCCTAAGAAACCTCATGATATACGCACACACCCACATGCATTAGATTATAAACTGCATTTTCTGTTGCTTGATACATATAAAAGTGAAAGGCATGTGGCTAAACTACTCTCCCATGATTAATCCAGTACTTAAACACATAAAGAAAATAGCAGAATAGCTCCTAACAAATGTATTACAACAAATTATTCATGAATTTTCTTTCAAGGATGCACACATCCTTGGTACGAAAGGTGGTATGAAAAGGAAAGGGTGAGAAAGAACTGTCCAGCTGTGACCCTATGTTGTTGTGGTCTGTCGAAAGGCACAGAGGACGAGGCAGGGGATGTTATTTGGGATGCCTCCACTGACAGTCCATCAGTAGGACACACCAAGACCGGAATTAGCTGGCATTGCACCAGCAACTGAACAAACCCAGACCCTCAGAGCACTAAAAATGTAAGAGTTCAAGCCATGTATTTATTATGAGGTCTCGGAGTGCGTGATAAGCCTGATTCTCTTCCCATTTACGCTAATGGAATTGTTGATTTTCTGTTAACTGGCTTTGGACCGTGTTGGCACAAGCAGGAAGAAAATGAAGCTGGGCTCCTTCAGAACATCTGTGATAAAATCAAAGGTGAGGTGTCTGCTGCAGCGTGGCGATGATGTTCTTGGCTGTCTTACAGTCTTAGAAATTTGAGGAGTGGGAGGGAGAATATGATGAAAGATTTAAGAAAAAGGAGCACAAATAGGAAGTTTTCTTGCCAAAACAAATATATGTGGCTTTTTCAACATGTCTGGAATAGGGCCAAGGAGCTTTTACAGAAAATTCATTAACCTGTGTTCTTGCTTACTAAAATGCTGTTATAAAACACTGTGTAAATGCACATGATTTAATGATGTAGAACTTCATCAGCTCCCTTATTCACTTAATATGAAGTATATTAAATGTATATACTTCCTCCTTTTGGTTTCCTTCCTTTCTTTTGCATGGACTTGAGCATTTTCCTCTCCCACTTGACTGCAGTCAAGTGGTATTTGCAGAGACATGCCTGCCTTCAGGACTAAATGAGTATTTTCAGAAACACAGAAATTACGTTCCTCAAAAAAAAAAAAGAAAAAAGAAATTAGCTTTCTTACTGAGCCAACAATTTCAGGAGTCTTTAAACAACAACCTTAAGCTACAGGCTTTGAAAATTAACTGCTGAGAAGCCACAATTTGAAAGCGTGCTTTAAAAATAAAATCGGAATGAAAACCCAGAGGTGAGATTTGAAAAAAAATTGCAGAACTTTTGGGGGCAGCATCCTATATTGAGAATTGGAAAGATCTAGTTTGTTATTTTCTTCTACCAAAGCTCACTTGGAGTTCAGGTCATGTTT
The DNA here is from genome assembly GCA_013400835.1 of Zapornia atra. Taxonomy (NCBI): domain Eukaryota; kingdom Metazoa; phylum Chordata; class Aves; order Gruiformes; family Rallidae; genus Zapornia; species Zapornia atra. The sequence continues at coordinate 202,130 of VZTU01006711.1, forward strand.
TGCAGATGCCCAAGCTGTTGCTGGTACTTCGCTGGCTTGGCAAGCAGGGACAACCTTACCTTGGCTCCTAGCCCAGGCATTGGTACAAATGAGAGCTCTCTGCTAGGGTACTGTGAATTAACTACTGCACTTGGACCATGGCATTGCCACCAAATCAATCGCAGCGCAGGGCTGCCGGTGTTAACCTGTGCTGTGGTGGCTGCACAGTGGCATAGGGATCTTGTGTAAATCTCTGCTTCCTGAGCCCTGTTCCGCAGAGGCTGCCACCTTCAGAGAAAAGTCACCCTGGTTTCTGTCTTCTGCCTGCTCCTGGGTCTCAGGCAAGTTCACCAGGTACCTCATTACTATCCCTGTGAAATAGTGGTCAAGGCAGAAGTCATGCTCCTGATTCTGGATGTGAAGACCATGCAATACACATGACAAGTTTAAAGAAAGAATTCCTTAAGTAACTACACCTTAAGTAAAGACTTCTCAGTATGTGCCACCAATCAAAAGAACAACCGTTATAGGTAATTTCTTTCAAAGCCCCCCCGCTGCCACTTTTGGTAGTGCTCTATGCTGATAATACAGAATTTGAATTCAATTTCCAATCCAGATTTTTAAGAAAAAAAAAATCTTCTTTTAGATGGACATAGAGAAGTATTGACCTTCTCTGCTTGTGCAAACCTTCCACTAAGTTTACAAGCAAAAGAATTGCTTGTAAAAGCGGTGTCCCTCTCCCCCCCCCAATATACGTGCAGTCACTTCTGAGATCCTCAAAAAAGCCCGACCCTAACACTGACAGAGCTGCTTCATCCTGGAAGTCACCGAGGTCTACTCCACATAATTTCGGTGAAAGTGAGCCAAATGTGTGCCAGGAGGTATGAAACAAACTGTCATGCTGCTTTTGTAATTACCTAATTGGACAAAATCATTCCCTCCTGCGGGGTGACCCCTCTTGCAGCTCCACCCAGGAGACACAATACAAAACGAGGAACTGTTTTTTCTTAAAACCCCTTTGTCTTTATTGCGTTACCATTTTACACTGTTACGATTATTGCATAATTACTTACTTGCTGTGAGCACTCATGTCTTAATTTTTACGTTATTTTCTGATTTCTCAGTCCTTGTAACATGGGACCACCCCAGAGAAATCCTTTGTCAAATGTTTCTGTGCTCGAATGATGCCAGAAAGTGTTTTGCTCTTTCTCAGTCAACCTCTCCACTAAATTTCTTAGCACTTAAGGCTTGTTTATCTAGGGACCTACAGAAACTTGCTCACATAGTTGGTATCACTAATGGATTGGTGACAGGCAGCAGTAAAACACTTTGATCCCAGTCCTCAGGTGCCGTAACTTGTCTGAGGTGGATGGCTGAGCCACTTGCACCATCGATCAAGCAGTTTGTAGCAGATTATTATAATTAAGCACCTTTGAAGTGCTAGTTATATGAAGCTTTGGTGAAGTTCAGGTTGTAGAATTCAAATGAGATCTATTACTATTCTCATTTTTATGGGATATCATGCTGTTCATGGAAATGTTTTTTTCTGCAAATTCAGATTTGTCCTGGTGAGGCTGCTCCACTTGGAAAAAAAACATGGAGGGAAATCACCCAGAGCTGAGAACCTGTCCTCAATCCCAATTTAATCTCAACCCCATGTTTTCCAGAGCAAGTCATGGGATCTGCATCTCCCAGTAGAGGTTTGGATCCACTAAAACAGGGGGAGCTGCAGCACTTTTTTAGTAAAGTTTAAAAAAAAAAAATAGCTTGAAGCCACCTTTGCAATTGTGTCTTCAGGGCTGTACTGAGTAGTCACTGTGAGTTTGGGAGGCAGCTTTGTCAATCCTCTAATTAATGCTTTCACTGGCAGCTATTCCTGCTCCTCCTCCATTTCCAAGAAGCACAGATATAACCAGCGCTTACCCGAGCTGCCACCCACTGCCTGCTGAGCCTTGCTGGAGCACCCTGCCCAAGCCACAGCAGCAGTGAGGACTCATCAGCAGTTCAGAAAATGCTCCATGGGTACGTTTGAGAGGGAACCCATTTCTCACAGCCCCATCTACAACATCAAGTAAGTGAATTTGCTGACTATACTATTGGCCGTGCTCTCATTGATGGAAACACGCATTGGAGAAACTGTGAGAATGAGAGTCTGTGGCTCTCAAGACTGGTGTCGGAAGAGGAAGAAAACACTCCTTTTTTTTTTGTTTTGAAGAATATACATTTCAAACCTTTGAATTACAATAAACACTTGTAAAGGTGACATTCAAATACCTGTCCCTATCTTCTCTTCCCAAAAAACAAAGTCAACATACATTAACATCTACATAGAGTAAGAATGAATTCAAGGTACCAACATCTATAAAATGTGCAGAAAAGAAAATGTACAAAATGTTGCAGTTACAGTGCTAGCAGAGTGCCACTAAGAACAGAATGGGAGAAACAGTTGGCCCAGTTCTTGAAGTTTCCAAATAAACAGGTTTTAATCAAAATAGACTGTGAGGCCAGTGACAGTGAGGGAGGCCTTAAAATATGCAGATTTTAACTACTCTCCCTGAAAGCCTTAGTTGCGGTCTGTATTTTTGAGGGGCTGGATTACAGAGGAAAAGGTGGTTCTGAGTACATAAAGCCCACTCCAGGCACATGCTGGGCTTTTCCTTTGGACTAGCTCTGTCTGGTCTGCTGAGCTTAATTACCATCAGTGATGGGATTGTTTTGTTCTGCACTAGATCAGCCAAGACTGTGTGTCCTCAGCCTGCTCTGTGATGTGAAGCACGGGACCGTACTTGGCTGAGGGCAGCAGGCGCAGCTCCTGGTGAGCTCCTACTCTGAAATACACCACCAATGTAGGAAATACACTTTGTTAATTTCTCAACGTGAAATAGATCCCTTACCTGATCATCTTTTCTGCCTGTAGTTAAGAGAAAAAGTTTTGGAGTGTGGAATCTGCCTGCCTAAAATATGAAAAGCACTTAATATGTTTGCATAAGAAAATTCCATTGTGGAGGAAGAAAACAGCACAAGGGCACTTGATTTCTCAGGGGCTACTGGAATATTTTGGTATACACTTACAGTACTACTTCATGCTGGTCTAAATCATTGCTATCAACAAACTGAGGAGCATCAGGAAGGTCACATCTAAAAAAGAATTTACATCTTTCACTAATTGTATCATTTCACAGTCTCAATAGTCTCGCAAAAAAATTGGCCTATAGTCTAAGTGACAGTTTGTGTTTGCAGATTTAGAGGGGATGTGAAATTTTCCTATATCAAAGCTGAAGAGCAGTTGTGACAGCTGCAAATGTCCTCTGAATTAATAATGTGGTTCTGGTATAAGACAATATTTAAGAAAAATCCATTTCTTCCTGCAGCATTGAAGCCCCTTGCTTCTAAAATATTAAACAGGATTAAAATTGGTATCCTGCTTGAATGGGAAGAGAAAACATGAAATCCACATATGAATCCAGAAGTGAAAAGACTCATTAGTTACAGCTGTTATTAGTGATAACTTATGATTTGGGGTAAAGCAAACACTGTTTGAGTAATTGCACTTGCTACTATAATTCAAACCAGAAATTTGGCTCTGGCTTGGGAAAGAAAATCTGCTTTCTAGCTTCTTCATTCAAAATCCACTGACCAAACCTTTTTTGCAGAAGCTTTCTCCACTTCTTTAATGACAGCAAACACCACTAAAAGATTAAATAAACTTGGTACCTGCTATGCAAACTCTCTGAATACTGACTAATCCAGAGTTCTGCTTTATCCTAACTTTACAGATACAAATCCTTCCCAGGTCTCAGTCCTTCCTTACAGCAGCCCTTAGTGACTAATAGGTTGCATAATGGCTTAGTATTTTTTTGTCTAGCAAGGAAAAAGGCAGGGGTAAACTTTTATCTTAAAAAACTGAAATTCAGGTCCACCTAAACTTCTCAGGTTGGCAGTTTAGCCATTCTGTTTCCTGTTCCCACCTGTAGAAGTGAGATAAACCTGTGGCTTGTCTGCATAAAACTCACCCGTGCGTTCAATGTTCTCCGGTCCCCCTAGGCAAGCCAGTGCACTCCCAGCCAGTGAGATGCCGTTTGTGATGGAGCAAGAGAGACCTCAGGAGCTGCAAAGAGGTCCCTTTTGCCTGGAGCAGAGTGCAGAAACCCCAGCCACCTTACTGGCATTTATTTAGTAGAAGCCAGGGCGAGCTCAGGGGAGGGAGAGACGAGGGGATGTTGCAAGCCTTGTCTGTCAGCGTGGGGTGAAAGAACTTCCCGTCAAAGTTTCAGGGAAAGTCCCAGCCTTTGTATTTACAGCTGAGGTGAAGCTGTGGTTGCTTCTGTCATGCTGGCAATGACTTGCCTCTTGGCTACCAGCCAGAGCTAAGGTTTGGCTGCATTCCCCGCTCTTGGAAGACTATAACCTGAGAATTGCAGGAACCAAGAATGTTGCAGAAGCACAACAGCAGCTATTTGCCTGGAAGGAGAGATGCTTTTTTTTGTGTCACAGCTCTCCAGTGCCATTCCAAGTGTGGGTAGGGACAACAAGAATGTCACATCAAAATGAAAGGAATTTGGCATGGAGATGGTTGAAAGTACCTGATCTCTGAGATTCTATAGATATTTTTGGCAGCTATAGCGATCTTGTGGAGCCAGACCCTGGGATGGATACATATTGAGCAATGAGCCTTTAAGGGATAAGCCTCTGAGATGATGCAAAGCTCTTGATGTTACACATCCATTTGGAATGGGACATAATTCAAAACAGATGCCTTGAGCATCAAGAGATCACTGACCTGGATCATAGTCCATAAAGGTGAAAGGGGCTAAGAGAGTCCCAATAGCACTAAGATTTTATAAGAAGTTTGGAAAATGGATTCAAGAGAATTTAAGTAATATGGTACTCTAGCTCTGCAAGCAATGACTGCCAGTAAAGAGGAAGAAATTTAAAAAAAAAAAAAGTGGTTTTTTTAGATCAGCTTGTTTTTTGAAATCTTACTGGAAACTAACTAGGAAAACACACTGAGAAGGAAAAGGCATAGAGAACGTAAAACATAGAAGCAAACTTGAAAAAAAAAAAAGCAGGACAAGAAGAAGTTCTATCTGAAGAAGCTATATTTTAGATCTTGAGTTCTAGAGAAGAGATGAGGTCATGTTTGAGATTTGGGACAGGAAGAGCCTGAATCACATGTGCACTGTGACAGAGCAAGCCAGTGTGATGCCTGAACCACTGGAAAAGGTCCAGGAGCTGAAAAACATGATACCACTTTGGAAGGGCTTACAGAGCCAGCAAGATGTACATGACACGGGCAAGGTGAATGACCTGGATTAGAATTTCTTGACGGAGCAAAGGGCACTGAGACAGTGGAGATGCCTGTGGTTAAACGGCATACTGTTCATTTGAGGTGACCCATCAACCAGCATGATGTCAAAACCAGTGTTTTTACACTTACATGAAAACTTACAGGGAGTGAAAAGAAAACAGTTGACTCACAGAGCTTAAAATCCCAAGGCTAACCCTACAGAAGATATACAAGAAATAAATGTACAAATTCATAATAGATGGGAAAAAAATGCCAGTGCAGGTTCTGAAGAGGAGGCTGAGGGGAGACGTTATTGCTCTCTACAACTATCTGAAAGGAAGTTGTGGTGAGCTGGGGGTCAGCCTCTTCTTGCAGGTAAGTAGCAATAGGACAAGGGGAAATGGCTGCAAGTTGCACCAGGGAAGGTTCAGGTTAGAAATTAGGATAAATTTCTTCTCCAGAGAAGTGGTTAGGCATTGGAGCAGGTTGCCCATGGAGGTGCTGGAGTCACCGTCCCTCGGCATGTTCAAGGAAAAGTTGGATGAGGTACTTAGGGACAGGGTTTAGTTAATAATATAGGTGGTAGGGGGATGGTTGGACTTGATTGGAGGTCTTTTCCAACCTTAATGATTCTATGCCCTTCAGAGCATCAAGGTGATCTAAACATTTAGATCCTGTGTAAGAACAGGAGCAAACATGCTGAGAAAGAATTTGAAGGCATTTTCCAGTGGATCAATACCTCATGAATATTAAAAAACATAGGAAAGGGTTGAATTGTCCAACAATTCTCACACCAGTCCTTCATATTGTAAAGCCATGCTGGTCATATTGTAAGAAGGAGCTAACTACACTCATCACTCTGGGAGGGCTGGAGGGACTGACAGTAGTTCTTGTAGTTATAGAAAAGATGGATGAAACCCTTTGTTTGTCCATAGATAGACTTGAAGGAATAAAACAGGTCTGTTACAGTGCTGGGGGAAGATATGGACAGTGACAAACACCTCTCTGTCCTTAGTACATCATGGGTCTCCTGGTGGGTGTTCATATGAGGAAAAAGAACAGGCTTTTTGAACTTCCAGGAAACCTTTGTGAGCTGCACTGTTTTCTCAGATGCCTATTTAGACTGCCTTTGGCACCTGAGGAAAAACGTGATAAATTTTTCATGCCTTTCAGGTTAGTAAGATTTATACAGATGACATTTAGATCTGATGAAAAACACTGGCTCAGAGCAGCAGTGGAAAGAAACTGTGCTTCTGGGCTGAAGCTGGGCAAACAACACTGTAAATGCCATGTAACACAGACAATAACATACTTGAAGAAAAGTTAGCACAAACCCCAAGTATATCAACAGAAACTATTCAGCAATTTATGTCCCCTAACTGTATTTGGGTGCTGGATTTTAAGGAGAAATATTTACCAAATATAGCTTCTTGAGAGTGCAGTCCAGATGATCTTGGAAGGAATTATTGAAAAAAATTGAGAAACAGAAGGAATTAATTTCAGATCTGAGAGTAAATCATCTGTGGAGGATTTCAGGGCATATGCTGATGAAGTCCTTTTAAACAGTGTGGGAAAACACCACAGGATCACAGTAGTTTGTGTGTTAAAAAACCAGGTATACTCAGAGTAAAAAAAAAAGATTTAATCTTAGTCATTGAAATAAACAAACCCATCCATTTTTATTTACTGAAGGCCAGTGTAATTTGAAACTGATTATAAAACATAAAGAATTACCAAACAGAGCCTGGCCAATGGTTATTTTTCATTATTTTTCAGTGATGGAGTGTGACTTGCAGCTTTGATATAACCTTGAAATTGCAAGCAGCATTTCCAGAGCATTTGACAACAGAACCAAATCCGGAGAGGTATTTGTACATCGCTCTTCTTGCAACAATAGTTACTGCGGCTGAGATGCTTCAGAAAACAATTCTTATCATGAATGCAAGATTAAATTTAGCCTGAAAACACGAGTGGTGAACTTGACTACTGGATCCAAAGCATACGTGTCTATAATTCCAGGATTCACATGTGTAAGGAAAAGGCCAGGGAGTACATTTTTTTTTGACCTACCATACCTGACAATAGACCACTGTTCAGCAAACACAAACTTAAGCAGGGAATTGGGCTTTTGGAGACGTTTTTTCCAGTCCTTCTTGCTCAGTCTAATAAAGCAATAGAAAATGGAATGAAAACACTGTGCAGAAAAACAGACACACGTGAATGTGTCTACACCCACATAGTCCCTCTGGGGCCTGCTGGTTTTTCATGGGTTGTGCGAAAACCAGCCCCAGGCACGAGGGAATGACCCACAGGCCAGGGTGTCAGAGCAGGGGCAGGGAAGGGTACTGGTAACCATCCTGCTAGTCCCATTCCTGTTATGGTCCCGCTGCATCAGCCTGCACCCTGCCATGACCCTGCCCAGTCTCAGAAGGGGAACATGGTGCTGATTCTGGCTGGGTTGCAGGTCCAGGGTTGGCACCCAGGTCTTCCTGGCCCTGGAAGAAGAAGGGCAGGGCCCTTGGTCTGCACACAGCTGGGTCCAGACTGCCCTCTTCCAGGCCCTGAAGGCGCCTGGAGTGGGCAGTCTGGTGTGGGGAGTGCCGACATGATCTTTTCTCCATCACCAACAAGGCTTTGCTGCAACTGAAACCCTCTATGTTCCCCTGCAGTAATCCACCTTCGGGAGACCGCTCTGGTTTTCTGGTCCTCTCCCAGGACCTCCATTGGATCTGAGATGGGAAGCAACTAGGACCCCTCCAGACACCAAGAGGTAGAAGGTCCTTGCACCTCCCTCCTGCACAGCCTTCACCTCTATGTGCAGCTGGGAACTCCTTGCAATTCCTCCTCTGGCTTCCTCAGTACTTCCACAGTTTTTGTCTCTGCTCCTCCCCTCAACTCTGCATTTTTGTCATCCTGCTTGCTGACATCTTCTTGGCTCTGGCCAACCTGTCCATCCCTGCCACCAGAAGAATGGAGCAGAAGAGAGGGATGCTGTGATTGCAGAGCTTCCACTCCTAGACAGCCAAGCAGGGCACCCTGCATGGGGCAGCAACCCCCAGCAGCCTGCTAGGAGTAGTGTGCTCTGTTGCAACTCTCTGGGCAACGCATGGTACATATTTGAGCTCTCAAGCCTCAGACTTCACTGTTCCCCCCTGTCTNTCACTTGCCTGTGCTCCTTTTTTTAGGGGGGAGAAAAAAAAGAGCAACGGTGTTACAAAGCTGCGTGTTGTTTGTAGGAGGCTGTTTCCCCAGGCTCAGAAATACTGTGGAAGAAGAGATGACAACCTTCTAAAAAAACCCAGAAGGGAAAGGGAAGAAAAAAAGGCACAGAGCCTGTCACTTTGTGCTGCAAAATCTCTGTCAGACAGCAAACACACACTGAGACCAAGGAGTCCCAGGACACATGATAAGGATCACTGCCCCTGGGAAAAGCGGCCCAGGTGCCCTAGGGGAACCAGCATGGCCGCAGGGAGACCGCGGGGCATCTCAAAGGCTGATGGAAATGTAGTGGTATGTGCAATCTCAAGGTTGGTGATAAACATTTCTAACTCTCTGTTATATCACTGTTTGAAATATACTTGTTTTTATGTTTTCCTTGGCAGGGAAGGTATAGTCTTGGGATTGTGCCTTAAAGTTTTAGCATCTGAAACAAAAGTTCTGGCTATAGCATTGTAAAGCATTTCTTTGTTATGTGCAGCCTTCAAAGAATGGAAGACATAATAAAGCCGATCTTGTGCTAGGTTCAAAATTGCAATGGTATTCAGAATGGACGTCAATACAGCTTTCAGGATTTATATATTAGAGATCACAAAATAACATCAAACACGCTAGTTAACCCAAATCTCAATGATGCCAGAGTAGGATGGATTTCTAACCTCATTCAGCCTGTTCATGCTTCATTTCGACCATCTTCTGAGAAAGTGAGAAGTGAGGAGCATGAGAAGGGGAATAATTTTTCTGTAAGAAGTGAGATTGACACATGGGAGGCTGAAAGTTGGTAATGACTGAAGCATTTTTCCATTTGCTGTTCCTGGTTTGGCCAAGTGTCTCTTGGATTCCTGCCTATAAAGTTAATATCTGCAAAGGAACTACATTCGCATATGCATGTGTGAGATGTCTCAGGTTTTCATTGTAACTCATGAGTCTTTAATGCACATGGGAAGAGGTCCACTCATAATAGTGTCGGTAGGAGATGGGAAAATGCAACTGCATGAGTTGTTCCACTTTTTGTGTTATTTCTATTTTTATGGCTACCTGCCATTTTGGCCTTAAAGTGGGGATTAAAGACATTGAAGACACATGCAGCTAAAATACCATGTTTTGTATGTTAAATAAAGGTAATTTTGTTCAGGTGGTGCTTGGTGTCTATTCACAGAATGACACTTCCATTTCTGTGATGATAATACATTCTGTATCAGCCTTCCTTGCTGTTTCAGCAGATAAATCTACCCTGTGAGCAGAGTTAGCCCTTGTGCATGCATTTGTGAAGGTTACTCTGGGTTCCTGCTGCATTTGAGCTCATTGCTTTGTTTCTGATTATTTTTTCCTCAAATTACAAGAAACAGGTGACTTTATTCCTCACTTAACTTCTGGAAACATACTCTGCTGATGACAGTGCCTACCAGGAGGCCAAAACATCCTCTGGCATCTTAGATATCGTTGTTATCTAATGTGGAGCAACAGGCAGGATTTTAACTTCCTAACATTTTGCAGATAAACTATACTGTGATTTTGTGTGAGATGGAAAGTAAAATAGTTGCAAATGAAGTATCCTGGGAAGAACATCCTAGTGCAGTAAAAAAAAAACACTTCAAAACACATCGATATGTGTCAGTCAACAGCCAAAGCAAAGCCTAGATTCTGACCTTCTGACAGATCCTTTCTGGAGTTGGAAGGGTGTATTTTGCCATGGGATTTGGGGAACTACAAACATTGCACAAGCATGATGGTGCCATACTGGGAGTCCTTTATTTCTGTAGAGTGCCCTTAAAACTAGAGACATCCTATTTCAGACTTCACAAGAATGGGTGCCCCATTTTATGTTGTTGTTCATGTCCAAAGAAATTTGCAAATGGAGCTAGGAAAAGAAAGGCTAATTTAATAAATATATATTACCATAATGCCTGAGCTGAAATCTGCCTAGATTACTTTGAATAGATCCTCATGGTCTCCAAGCCACATGTGTCCAATAAGTCATTCCAGTACAGCTTTCTCATAAAAGTTTCTTTACAAACTTCCATAAATCAGAGATGATGATTTTCCCCCTGCTTAGTACTTCTAACTGTACTTGTTTCCATTTCATGAAGCTGAACTGTAATATTGAAGGGAGGTTAACAAGAGCTGTATGATGTATTCTGGAAAGCTGAATATCTCTCCTGGATGTTTACATACCTGCAAAATGGTATAGATCTTTCAACTGAAACTGTTTTTTAAATTTCACTTTTGAAAAAGCATTTTGTGCTTTTCCCACATTTGGGATGCAAACATATTCTGAAATTTAGAATTCTTTGTGAAAGAAAATAAGCTTTTGAACTTCTTCTGCTCATAACCAGACCACACTATTGTATCCTGTGTTATGTGTCATTAAAGCTATCATCTAGCTAATTAAAAAATGAGCTGCAAGGAGAACCATTAACCCTAATAATAACAACATAGAAAATATATAGAGATTAACCAGTCAGTTTTCTGGACTCAGAAAGAATACAAAAACCCCAAATACATTTTGAGCACCTCACTCCAGCAGCAAGGTAAGCACTCCATTGGCACAGACATTTTGCTGAGTTCAGCTACTGACAAAATCACCCCTACTGCCAAAATACTCAAACATATGACCAAGTAACAGCAGCTGAAGGAATTACTGCATATCAGTTGAGCCATACTATTGCTTCATGTCCATGCTCTTCACTTACTCGAATTCTACCACATTAGTTTAAATCTCTTCCTCTGAAATCTGCATGGCCTAAGCCCCCCGTCAAGCTGGGTCTGACTGCATGAGCACGGTGTTTCTGTCCTGCTTTAATCCTTCCTGACAACCTGAAAACATAAATTTTCCAGACCCAGACTTCTTTATAGATATTTCTCAGTATCACCCAGCACAGGAAGGGCTGGAGAATCATTGTTTTTCTTCTAGGCTAGTTATACGTACAGAATATATTTTTGTTTCCCTCCTTTTTTGTTTTCCTTTTGAAAACAGGAACTTTATTATCAAGTAAGCAATAACCAGTAGGCAGAGACAGAAATAGAAGTTAACATTTGGACTAAGAGAAACTATTTTGAAGTCTTTGTAGCTATGCTACCTTAAGAAGGGTAGAACACCTTGTCCAGTGATACATTTATGGTATTACAATTAACGAGAGAAAAGGGATTTGTACTGCATTATGATAGAGAGCCATAAGAAGGGGACATTAAGATAAATGGGCTACTTAAGTGAGCAAATTACTTCTGGTGCCAGCCTGGCAATGACAGAGACAACTCGAATGTCTATAGTGTTATTAGGTCTCCGAGACCCCTATTCAGGCTTTTGACTGATAATGGTACAACTGGCCACCACTGCTACACTTGGCCACCAACCAGAAATAGAAGAGAAAGTCATCTGAACAACATAAGGTGCTGGTTTCATTGGCAAAGACAGTTGTCTGGATGACTACTCTCATTTACATACTGGTACTTGAACAATGTGGCTCCCATAAAGGAACGTTCTTTAAGGAAACCAGGTTGCAGTTGCCAGTGCTATGTGTAGAGTGGGTTGTGTACACAGCAGCTATGGCCAGTGATAATGCTGTAACCTGGAGAGCATTTGTAAAGCTGGGACTGATCCAAAGGTGAGAAGACCCAGGTAAGTACCTCACCATCTCTCTCCTGTCTCAAAGCCCAGAGCTAGGACCTTGGCTGACTGAAAGGCTGGTGCTCAACTGTCTTTATCTGGGCTGAGAACTCAGAGCCCTCTGACCTCTCTTCAGATTTGGTAGAGAGAGGAGAATAACACATAACCTACTGTAAAGGATGAGTGTGAGTTCAGCAGAAATTACTGTGAGATGTTATTAAATGACATAATTCTTTCAAAAGGTCTTGCTTTTTGATCTTAACAGAACAGAAAATGTTCCATCCCCAGACCCTCTTCCATTCACATTTTTCTTCTTGGTGACCTCCCAACACTGATGATGCTCTCACTGCTCCTAGTCTAGCTTCTCTTGTTTGTTCTTGCATTTTTGTATTTTTATATTTTAAAGTATGCTTATTACTAGCAGTGAGCTTTTCTCTCTCTTTTCTTTCTCAGACAGTATCCTAGCCACATTAAGATTCTTTTTGTGAAGGTTGTGTTTACAGTTAATTCAATTAAGAGGTAATGAGAGTGTTCCAGAAAAAGTAAAGCTGCAGAATTTCAGGTTTCGCAAGTAGTACTTCACAGATGTCTCTGAAAATACACTGACAGCAGCCCAAAGAGACTGCATATGAAAAAGAAGACAGTTACTACCCAGTTCTATTTGGCTTTCTGTCCTTCATCCCTCCCATCCGCTTTGTTATTCAGAAGAATCAAAAAGCAAATAGGTAGAAGGTTCAGGTAGACTGTATGAGATGCTAGTAATGGAACAGGAAACACCAGCATGTAGTACAGTAAAGCTACTGTCATCTTGACCATTCTCATCTACATCCTGTTATTTTTGTGAGAACTTATTTAAATGTATGCATATACCTCAGAGAAGTGCTCTGTTTTGTATTTTTTAAGAATGTCTGGAAGTTAAAATAAATATCTCCATGAAATTTGCTTAATAAGAATTTTCAGAAGCATTTGTCATATTTCTGCTAGCAAAGTCAACTGGAAGACTAATTTTAGCAATGTGAAAAGCTGCTTCTTTTGTGACAAAAATTATGGCCTAAGGGACAAAGCCACCCCCTCTAGAAATTAATACTTACAAAACCACATTTCTGTCAACTATCTGATGGCAATGCCATGGGAAGCTACTAATGGGAAAACAGAGCTGTCAGAATAAAAAGTGTTCATCTTCTCTAAACCAAAGAGGCTTTATTTATTCTTCCAAGCAATAGGCACAGCTGAACTGTCTCTCTGAAATCTCTGTCTGCTGTAGATAATATGCTCGGGTTAGTACTAACTCATACTTCGACTTCTGTCTCATGCACTTGTTTTTTTTATCATCATGTAGACCATACGCCCCTGGGAATATCAACTTTCTTAATGTTTTTGTGTTGCATCCACAATTGCAACTAAGCTTCATGGGTACAAAATACACCAAACAAAACACACCACACAATTTCTGTACTAAAAAACCCAAACGCTGTGTATAATTCAAAGAATTAAAGTATTAGCAGTCTAATCAAGGGGTTATTATTAGTCCCATTTTGATAAAACCAAATTTGATAAAACCCATTCTGACAACTCCAAATTTTCCAATTATTATAGGTCACTCCCAGTCATGATGCAATTGAAACTTGTACACACCAGTTTTCTTGTCTCTACCCCTTTCTGTGGTGTTATGCTCACCCTTCTGTTGGTTCTCAAGAAGCAGCAGGGAGGGTTACGGTGAGTTATTAGTGTCCCGAGTTCTTCACTGGAAGAAGTATGATGCTGCAGAGGATTTCCTCTACCTTACTCCAAGATCCTCTTGGGGCTACTTTTATATGTTTCTTAGCACGTACTACACGTTGCTCCTTCTTCATTGGTCCACAATTCCACTTTGTATCTGAATATACTATATATAGTATGTTTTAATTACGTATGTTAAATATTTGTTCTTTGTTCCCTTTGTTATCTCTGAAACCAGTTTTACTAGCCTCCTAAGGGTTTAATGACCAGTAATTAGTGATAGCCCAGGAGCCTCTGGTTTCATTCTGTCTCCACACCTGCAAAATCTCTACTATAATCCGTTATTTGTATAATCCTCTATGCTAGTTTTGTTCTAGGTCATAGCTGCCTCTGCACAAAACCCTACTGCTTCTCTACTGTCTACTATTATACAGGAATCCCAAAAGTATTAGAACAGACATTATAGTACACAACATTACAAAGCTCAGCTAAAACTTAAACAAATTAAGTAACATTCACCTGGCAGGTAAATAATTGCTGTTACAGCTCAGACGGCTAAAACAAAGCTCCATGCAGGCCAAGACATTCCAAAGCCATCGTGACATACCCTAGCTTCAAGGCTTTGCACACCTAGTAGGAAGGTTGTGGGCTCTTACTGGCAGTGCCAGTGCTGTGCTTGCTGGGCTCTGGGGCTCTGTCTTGTGGAACCTCATTCCTCAGTTACTGCTTTTAGGCAGAAAAAAAGACTTGGCCAAGGGTCTCATCAGCCTTATGAGCTGAAGCCCAAAGGAGAGGACTTCTGATGTACGCAGTCAGGTCAAGAGATGGATTCCTATGTTCTGGATTATTTTGTATTCTCTAGGAACTCACACCTTTGGTTCCTCAGTTGTACAGTACACTGCAGTCGACCAAGACATGTTCTGACAAATGGCATTATAAAAATCTCCTAGGTGGAAAAGAAATGCTAAAAAGCACTGACATAATAGTATGTTCATTTTCATGCCTGTGTCCTACTGAGATCCGTGGCTTATCTCTTCCGAGGAGCCTGATCTGACTGACGCATTAAAAAAAAGTGACTATAGATGCCATGGAAATGAGGGCAGAAGGAGTTTTCGTAATCACCTGCTTTCTGGAGAGAGCATTGCTTCCAGGCTGGAGCTTTATGCCCTAGTTTGGCCTCAGGCTGGTTCAGTGATTGCACTGGGATGGTCAAGGTCAAATTTCAAATGGGAAGAGGGAACACGCTGCGGTGGACCACAAACTATTCTCCTCTGACAACACTGACTTTTCACTGGCTCCTGTCCAGAAGTGTTGCTTGAATCAACAAAGGGTTTTTTTAATTGCTTCTAAAAGCTCATGTTCCTTCTCAGGGTTTCTGCTGTTGTAAATGCAGCTTCCTCTTCAGTGGCTTGGGTGAGAGCAGGGGCAAGGGGTATTGCCTGGACAGAGGATACACTTGTCTGGATGTGTGCTGGGTGTTGTAGCAGACTGCCAAACTTTCCTCAGGACAGTGAAAATCCTGCCATTTGCTACCATGCTGTGAGCTAAAAGCACTGTCAGGGGACCCTCGGGCAGACTTCTACCGCTCCAGATGCATGTTGTGTCCTTGTCTGCAACATACAGTAGCACTACACAGTAGAACTCCGGCGTAATAAAATGACATGAATCATAAAACATCTGCTAGTAAGGAAAGTAACTGTCTCAGATAAATGTTGCAGGCATAGTAGAAACTCCTGCTGGTTTATTATAGCCAGTTTATAGGATTTATTTCTGTTTCCTCTGACACAGGAGAGAAGAAATTCTCAAAGCATCTCTAAAACAGAAGAAAACAATTAAATATTAAATCATTTCTAATGTGATGGTTAATATAAATTCTTCATGTCAATAAGAGAGGCTGGATTTAATCAGTTTCTTAAATTCCACCTCACATCATCAGAACTGCATATACTGATATTTATTTTTTTTACTAAATAGAAGAATATGCAGTTCCCATGTAGATTTTTATGTTCTATTTCTCATATAAAATGAGTTTTGTTTGTAAGATCCAGGACTATAAAATTACCAGGAAAAAAGGGATTAAACGATCAGAACGATACACATGCTTCTTTAAAAGAGACAAAGGGCTTGGTACTCCAACCCTTTACGTGCTGTGTGGTCACTTACCTTGTAACCTCCTGATAGCCACAAAAAATTCACTGTTTAGGTCTTCTAGAATGTAATTTCTATCCTGCGTGGACAAATCTGTGGTTGTTTGAAATTAAATCTGTAACATTTTTTAAAAAAAAACTTGATCATTATGTTTCAATCCTATACTCGAGTGTACACTTAACTCCTGCCCACTTATGTCCTGTTGATATGGAACTGTATTATGTGGCCTCATTTCACAAATGTTACTAGGAAATAATGTTGAAAACCCTTTTTCCCTAAAGGATTTTTTCATCCATATTTTGGCAGTCTTAGGGAAAAAAAACCAAGAGTAAAAATTTAAATAATCTACTTTTCCAGTTACAATAGCAGAAGTTCGGTAGAGGGGTGCTGGTTGATGTGGGATCTTCACAAAAATCGGTGAAGTTGATCATTACAAAAATTACTCATTTGAAGTGCGCTCAGATACCGGACACGGAAGGGTTGTGCCTTTTATGTGGCAGTGGTTTAACTGGAAATAAAAAAGCATTGTATTATATATTATTAAATAATTAACTTGCAGTAATCTGTTATAAACTCAGAAGTGCATATGTGAATAATTGCAAATGGATGAACTAAAGGGAAGTGAATGGTACGTTGATAATTTTATTACAACTGTGGCATCCAAAGCCTATTTTATAGGCTATATATATATAGCCTATAAAAACATATATAATATGTGATATATATAACATACGTAATTTTATGCATTTAGATATCTATAGTCAGCCATCACAGCACAAAAAAGTCAATCCTATACCTAAAAATCTTCTAAATTGGTCATAAAAACATACTGAACTGGAATGGGCATTTGCACCATACAAAATATATTGTGAACTGGGAGAAAGTGTGCCTGATTGAGTGGGTCTCTCACTCCCTCACGTCTTCAAAAGAAACCAAATTGTGAACGTAAATTGAAATGTAAATACAAAGGAGGCAATGTGGACAGTTCATGAAAGTAGTGTATGGTCCTGCAGATGACTGAAAAACATCACGAAATACTTCTTGAGAAAGTTTGTACAGGTTTAAGTAACACTATGTTAGATTTATAGTAGGAAAACTAAGGATTGTCAGAAGAGATATTTTCTGTAATGATAGAAAAAAATGCACCATACAGCAGAATTTTCTTCACTTTATGGATGTTTTGTGCTGCTGATACATCATTTCATATTGTAATATTTCTGTTGTCAAATGTTTTCTAGAAAACTCTTTGAAAAGGAGTCACCAGGGCTGATCACTTAGTAAACCAGGATGAAGTATGTTGAAAATTGTATGAATAGCTGAAGAAACAGTTGAAAGATCACCTTGATCTTAGCCTTCTTTAGCTGAAAAGAAATGTGGAAGCCTGCTACAGTCTGAGAAATGTAGCACACTGTTGTAAGAGCATATTCTTTTCCCCCAAATCAAGACAGACCACTTTGGAGTGATGGAAATATCTAAACCAACAGCCATGGTGCTTTTAATATACTTGTGGCAGTGTTTTCAAGGTGTGACAAATACTCGACCCCCATCAAGCCAGAAGGTTCAACCTGATAGCAAAAATGTTTTTGAGCAACTTGATGCAATGTGTTGATAATAGCTGCATCATCTATACAATTTATCACGGAAGGTGTTTAAGCACTGATATTTGGGCATGACTTAGCAAAATACTTTCAGTCTTGACATTGGTGTACGTTGGTGTAGTTAAAATTACATGAATCAGTAAATTGTCAGTGAAAATTTCTTCTCTCCTTTTTCTGTGCCTTGTTAAATTCTAAAAATGACTGTGTAAGAATTGTCTTTAATTTTAATTACATGGCTAAGATATATTAACATTAATATTGTGCTAGGGGACTACTCATCTTTAATTTTGGCTGAGGATGCCGGTTGCCTGGAGGCCTAGCTATGCTCCCATGAAACTTCCCATCAACTTCGGTTGTGTAAATTTGGAAACACTAATTTATGTATCCCCTCATCATGTTGGTTGGATTTTTTTTTCCCTGTGAGTTACTTAACGCTTCCTGAGGTTTTCTTACGTGCTCACTAGTGTAAGTAGGACTGTAAGATCTATCTCTGGGTAATTGTATTATCCCAGCTTTAAATGAGCAGGTTAATGTTACTCAGGAGGCGGTTTCACACAAACAGATAAAATCCTACAGGATTTTACCGGGTCTCTGTTAGCAATCCAAATAAGGATAAAGGATATATTCTTAAATCATACAGCTGTGTGAACAATTGAAATCGATTGGAGCTGTTGTTGAGCTCACTTGGATCCCCAGTCACAGAGATATTTTTGGAAACGATTACACAGCTAAAGTAGCAAAAAAAAGCATTAAGAAGGATTATGCTGATATTCTAGTTTCTCTGTCTGGGGGTGAAACCACATCTCTTATCTACTCAAGAGCAATAAAACCTGCTCTTTTAGGAAAAAAAAAAGTTAAAAAAGTGATCAATATAGAAAAGATTTCCTTGTATAATATGTTTAGCTGTAGCCCAGAGGTGTGGCACAAAGAAATTCAATAGAAAGCCTCATGACTAATTCATTAGGAAAAAAAAAAAAGACTAGATATTTACTTTAGGAGGCTGGCCAATTGTTCATTCGTTTTTAAAATGTAGATGATTTCCTATTTGCTTATGCTATTCCATTATCCCTCCTGAAACAGTTTGCTTGGAGGCTGCTGTTCATTCTCCTGTTTGCCCAGTCCTGCAGCCACTATACTTGATGCTGCTCTGAAGCCTCCTGTTTACTACTGACTTCCACAGCACGGTTCGTGCTGATAGTAAGCATGTTTGGCAGCGCTTTTGCAAGGAGTGCAAAGATTTGAAAATACCCCAAGTCAGAAGATAAAACCCACATCAGATAAAGACTGTTTCAAGTTTCAGTGATCTATTTAAAACGCCACTCCGATAGCTGAAGAGACACTTATTACCTACAGCTTAATTGACCTAATATGAAAGCACTTGGTTTCCGTTTATGGCACTATTATAAATGAATATTACTTAAGCTGTCATTATTGATTATCAGCGCTGATGTTTCTAATTAAGGCTATTTGCAGAGAACATCCAGCTGCTCCAAAGAGTGGTTTGGAGCCAGCGGGGCTGCCTAGGGAGCGAGGGGCAGGTGGGTGGACCCGCTGCCAGCTCTGCCGCTGCCGTGGCTGGGCAGGGCACATGGGGTGGTGGCTGGGCGTGCACTTGGGTAAGCCAGCACCGGGGCTGCTCTGCAGGCACGGGGTGCCTTTGATCCTACCCGAGGTCTGCATGCAGAGCGGCACGTCCACAACTGCCCTTCTCCATGCAGGAGCACCGTGCAAGGGAGGCACAACAACCTCGAGGGTGAAGGAAGCACCAAGGTGCTATTGTGACAGGTTATGTAGCAATATGTATAATAATTATATAGTTGGAGAAGCTCTCCTGCAACTTTGTGTCCTGTTGTGTGCTGTTGCAGCCAGCAGTACTTTAACAAATCCCTTTGAAAACTTTTCAGTCTCCATCTCCAGCTGGCTTTGGATTTCTATCTGCAGTTCTCCTTTAAGGAAGCTGCTATAGTACCTTATTTTCTGATGTCTGTGAGATTTGGCTCTAATTGCTGGTTTAGACAGGCTGGACTGGTTTCTAATACTTAGTTCTACCAGTTCTAAGATATAAAAGTAACAGTTCCTGTATGTAAGAAGCATTGAAAGAGAAGAGAATAATAAAGGACATGTGTTTTCTTTTGAGAAGAAAAATGCTGATACCTCTGCTGTGATTGATAGCAATACACAGCACATAAATATCTGTGGTTCCAAAAGCTGTTGCTAGCCATGACAGCCTTGCCTGGACTGATGAATGTTCAATTTCTGTAGAGATAATATAATAACATATTCAAAACATCCTTTAAAGTAATAATGACTGACTCCATTTGAATGATCTGGAAGTGTTAAAGACGGAAAAAATGTGTACTGAAAACACTATGATGGTTCTGTGCTCGACAGTTATAAATATTTTTTAAAAATCTCAACTAGTCGCTCGGCTGACAATTCAATTATTCAACCTTGTGCTGGAGAACATCATAACAAAATTTGTCTCTGTAGTGACACTGTAGTAAATCTGAAATAAAAGACGCCTTTGGAATGAACAAAGAATCTACTTGTTAATTTTATTTATGTGATATCAAAGGAAAAAACAGCCAATTCACCTACTTGTGTTCAGCAGTCTAGCACACAAAAGAAGTGTCAATTTCATCCTTCCATGTTAAGAACTGCCTCTTTCCTGACTGCACAGTAGTTCTTTGCATAAGAGTTATACTGGATAAATGCTGGGAAATTAACTTTTAAAAAATCAGGAGCCCTAAGGAGGCCCTGCACGAAGCTGCTGAATACAGAAAGGATCTGTCAGTATAATGCGCAGCCACCACTCTAGGACCTCTGGAAGTGGCTATGGTTCTTTTAGCAGTAATTAGTGCAAAATCATTACTGATGGCCAGCCCTTGATCTGTCTGTCACTAGTCCAGCTCTAGTCCTCTAGCTTCCTGCAGAGAAAACAAATCAATACATTCATTTTGAAATGCTTACTCTCCCTTGTTGGAAGAACATCTGCATAGACCAGGGTGAAAAATTGTAATTGAAATATGCTAAATTCTTAAAAGATTTAAACCCTGGCATTAAGCTTACAGGGAGGAGAGGCTTCCTCTTCTTCCTGCACTTCCATCTATGTTGTAAAAGAAAAAAAAAGTTAAAAGTCACTACTGTATAGATGCAGGAATTGTAAGGGTAAGTCCATAAACTGTTCGAGAGAAAATGAACACCTCAGATGTTACTGTACTGTAGTTGAGACTGGTGCCCAAAGACCAAAAGGGGAAGAAGTCACAGTGATGGCCGGAAGGGAAAGCCAGTAGGCCGGCAGGTGGTTTACTGCTCCCTGCAAGGGATACAGACATGTCTGAAGCTCTGTGCTCTTTGTGTGCTGCTTATAGAAGAGCTTGTTTGACAAGAGGCAGTGCTTTGCATTTCCCAGGGAAACAGGTATGGGCAGGTTTTTGCAAGGCAGGATGCGGAATTTGAAAGGGTCTTTGGAAAACTCAGCCAAATACACAGATAAGGGGAACCTTTCCAGAAAGTTCTGTCTTTTGACTTTGCAAATACTCAGACCTCACATTTAATGCAAATAACATACAAAAGTCTTTTTTTCCTTCTGGGTCTCAGTCAGGGGTCAGGGTTGCAAAAAGTGACCTGATGCATTAACAGGGGGAACAATTCAGGAGTTTAGCAGCTACTGACATGAAAATATGTCAATATTTCTTGAGTTTTTGCATTACTTCGGGTTCTTTGGTATTACCATTTCATTCCTGTCACTCTCTACAGTGAGGCTTTGTTATTTGTATGGCTATAACTCTCACAGAAAGCATTATGCTGACAAGATTAAAGGATTACAATGTAGATAAGACAGGAGAAAGGTGAAAAATGCAATAGTTCAGTTAGGCACAACATGTTTTTGGGGGCTACTCTACTCGTACTGGTAATTTACCTTTCTTGTATGCATAGCAACAGGCAATGCACACGTAAGTTTCGAATGGCTCTCTCAATGAATAAAAGTTGGACTTTAATATTCTACCGTATCAGCAATAAACAGAGAAGCCAAACACTGTGTTTGTATTGATTCCTCTCTGAGAGCCAGTGAGAGAGCTGCCGGCGGTTAACTTTACACACACTATCGACAGTCCCTCTGCCAGCGGAGCTGGAGGAGGAGGAGGCAGGACGCAGAAAAACAGGAATGAGTCAAGGAAAATGCTCATGTCTTGACACATGACGCTTTGGTGAGCACGTAGGTCTTGGTTCACCTTTGTAAGTGCAAGTGAACTTTGTGAGCGTGGCAAGAGGAGGTGAGGTGAGGGCATTTGGAGAGGGACTGAGCACTGCTTGATGCTGCCGCTGTCCTGCCTTTCTTCTGGGTCTATTTTGCCGCCCAGCAGCAGTATCGTGACATGCCAGCGGCTCCAGGTAAAGACTCACTGCAGTCACTTCCGCAAAGCTTGCCGGTTCCAAGTGCCTTGTTGGTACCTTCCTCCCATGAGAAACAGAAACTCCTGTCTTTAGCCAGTGCTCTACAACCATGCCCCCCTCTGCAGGGTGGCAGGTTGGGTCTGGACAGGCAGTAGAGAGTAGGGGTCACAGACCTGGGGGGGTCCTCTCACTGTGACTGTTGGACCTTAGTGCTCACAAGTCCCTGGGTGATGGTTAATATGAATGACATGTCTAAGGAGGTGAATCACAAAGAATAAAATATTAGCACATTAGCTGGAAAGAGAGTTTTGTGTTAGGTGTGGAAACACTCTGAGTTTCTCACTAGCTATCTTGCTCTGTGAATGCAAATTATTCTTTATAAATCCTTTGCTGCACCACATAAGGGCCAGCATATTTTTTTTTCCTTTTAACTGATTGCTTATCATTATAGCAAACAGGCAGGAGATGGGTTAGAAGGAAACCCAGTCCCGTTAATTCTTTCCTTGATTGTATTAGTATGTTCGTTATTTAGGCTTCTGTCAGAAATGCAGTTTTATTACTGCAAATACTGCTACACCCTCTCACTCCTCCTGTTTTATTGAGCTCTATGACATTATCTTTGTTTTGATGGTGGTTGTCATTGTGTATCAATTCAAATAGGTCCTCAAGGAATATCATGCTCAGGTTGTTTTCTCTCATCACAGTGGGCAGCTGCTTTTCTTTTCTATTTTCTGTTAAGGTGCCATTTCTTTCAGTCACAAGGGTGTATTTTTGCTGGTGTAGATAATGAGTGCAAGATTAACTCACAAGGCAGGGACTTGCTGGGAAGCTTAGCATTAGCTCATGAAATAGGAAACTGAACACTGTAACTGCCTTGCCTGTAAAAACTGAAATTAAATGAGCTTCCATTGTTATGGACCAAAAAGACGATGAATTGTCTTGAGAAGTATGCATTCACATTCTAATAAATGTATAATTTATCTAATAAATGTATCATGATTCATATGCGTATGAATCATCCCTCTCTTTCATTTTTATGTATACATATCTCTCTATCTCAATAAATATATCAGAACCCTCACAAATTTTACTGACAAGTTTGAGGTCTCAGCACTTCTGTCTTCTCAGTGTTCTTCAAAAGAAGCAGCTGGTTTTCAGGAAACAAAAAGAACTCAGCAGTCTTGTGCCTAGTTTTTGGAGAATTTCACCTCCATATTGGGAGCCAAGCATCTGATAATCTTGTAAGAGACTAAATTCATCATTCTGAAATAAATATTTACAGATTAAATCCTGAACTTTTCTTTTTAAAGCAGTTAGCCTCAACCTACAATATTTTATAGCAGATTTCCAAGGCTTTAAGAAACATTTATAAATAATATAATTTAGTCATATGAATAGGGACAAAATTTTTATTGCTATTATTCCTCCAAAGTGTCTGGTTTTGCAGTTCTGAGAGGCCATAAATTTCAGAGACTGGAAGAAGGCAGATCTGTTCTGGCATCAGATCTAGTGCTGTTTTTATCTGATTCTTTTCCTAAAGAGAAAGAAAAAGGCAAAAGGAGTTTTTAAATTCCCCTTGCTAGCCAAAACTAAGTGGGTGCTGGCTCAGAGACACAAGCGCATATGGCCATAGAAGGAAACCATGATGGGATACGGGTGTTAAGGCAGAGTCTACCCCACCTCCTGAGACTCTGGTGAATGTGGTGTGAGGAAGAGCAGCTGAGGCCATGGTCTCTCTGCCCTGCTGACAGATATCCTCCCACCATGACAGGAATGACTGATCTCCATGTTCAAGATAGACATGTACATGATACAAATTTTAAAAAATACCACCATGATTTAATTCAAAGCAAAAAAAAAAATAAATCAAGAGGTAGCTCTTCCTGCCAGGCCATCTCCTCTAGGGAGACTTCACACATTCCTTCTCCTGCTCAATAGTCTCCCTGGAGGGCAGTGTGTTCTTCTCCTCCGTGTTGGTTTTCTTCAGCTTCTTCTTGTCGAATTTCTCCACTTCCAAGAGGTCCGGCTTGTCACACATGGTGTGACAAATCAGAATTTGTCTACCCCTACTATGCTAGGCTGAAAACTATGAAGCTGCAGTCAATGATTCCCATTAACACACTTGTCTTCTGGGAGACATCAGTGTAACTCAAAGAGGTTGAGCCACAGGTTCAGATAGTAGCTTCAGCAGTTAAGTTTTCAGCTGCCACAGTGTGTCTATCATGATCACCTTTTTAGAAGGAATAGGCTTGGTAGAAAGAGCGGGGGAGTTGCCCTCTATGTTAAAAAGTGGATAGACTGTGAGGAGCTCCCTCTGAGAAGTGGTCAGGAGCAGGTTGAGAGCCTGTGGGTCAGAATTAGGCAGCTGGTGATAGGGGTCTACTACAGGCCATCTGATCAAAGAGAGACTACTGACAAGGCTTTCTTCCTTCAGCTGCAGGAGGCATTGCGGTCACGGGCACTCATCCTGATAGGGAACTTTAACCACCCAGATATCTGCTGGGAAAACCACATGGCGAGCTGCAAGAGATTCAGGAGACTCCTGGGGTCTGTGGATGACAATTTTCTGGTTCAGGT
>VZTU01006713.1:0-11354 GCA_013400835.1 Zapornia atra
TGCCATTCTATGATTAGGAAAAATCTCTTTATTGAAAGTGGTGTTAGATATTGGAACAGGCTGCCCAAGGACGTGGCAGAGTCACCATCCCTGGAAGTGTTTAAAAGTAGAGTAGATGCTGTACTTGGTGACGTGGTCTAGTGTTGGACCTAGTAGGGCTGGGTTGATGGTTGGACTTGATGATCTCGAAGGTCTTTTCCAACCATAGCCATTCTAAGATTCTATGATATGATTCTATGATTTCCAGTGGTTGTTATCAGTGAGTAGTATGATTCCTGGAGTCTTGAATTTATGAGCATGCTGGTCCTGTTTATTTATGAACTCTGATCCTGTTCTCAGTAATCCAGGAGTGAAATAAGGGAAATAAATAAATATTATAATCTAAAATACGATTTTGTAAGCATTCCTTGTTTTAAACATTACATATTTATGGACTACCCACTTAAAATTTAAGTGGGTAAAATTTATTAAGAGGATCTTCAAATGCAAACTCCATAACAATCAACACTGGGAAGAATCTGTTGTTCTATTATATTAGAAATATGATTTCAATGTGTGTTTTATCCTTTGACTACATAGTATGTTTTATGTTTATAATGGTTTATGTGTGTTCCAGCTTTGAAGGTGGTAAAACTCCAATGCTAATTGCTTCTTAAAGACTTCCTGTATAACCTTGCCAGGCATTGCCCTTTTCAACAATTCAATCTTGTTTTGCTTTTATTATTTTTCTTCTCAACATGATTTTACTAAAATCTGATGCTGTAACTCTCCGGTTTTTGCCTTGAAAGGTGCACAGGAGGTGCGTGCAGCATAGCCAGCCTTCCTAGATTGAGGCACTGGAGTCACAGGATGTGTGAAGTAACCAGGACCACTAGAGAGAGCTCTTGTAACGAAACACTGCTCCCCCACGAAGATCATTGCAGTCACTCCAGGCACGTCATTGAGTTCCAGGATCTTGCCACTTACCTGCAGCCAGATCCCAAGTTATATATAGTTTTATACAAGGCTTAATTCTGAACTGGCGTAAAGCAGACAAGAAGATTATAGACCCATGACCTATTAGCAGTCTGGATTTATGAAGTGAAAACTGTGCAGTACAAATGTTGACTATTTTTTATGGACCAGTTACAAAAGCAATTGAGAAAGGAAAGAGGATATCAACTGGGTTTTGGTATAGCATTCAATACAATGTCTGAAAAAAATCTTACTTTTCAAATGAATTCAAATTGGCTTGGACCCTAGTTCCATCACATGGCCTGAAAATTGGCATATTAAACACAAATAAAATATAATAAAGAACAACATATTGAGCTGTATAAGCTGACTATAGGGGCACCACAGGGCTCTGTTTAAGGTGTTTTCTTCTTTAAAATTCACATAAGTAATATGGAATTGAAACACAAGCATGGTAATGAAATTCACAGATGATCTTAAATTTCAAGTTGTTCCAGCAGCAATAAAGGCAGGCAAATAATAGAGAAAATAGAAAATAGAAAATATAGAAACATGGGCCGAGAATAACAAAATAAGAGTCAACTTGGAAAACTGAAAATACATCTGGGGAAAATTAATTCAAAACAGACACTCAACAAGAAGGCTAAATCTGGAAAGCACTGATAATATATACCTGAGGTGACAGAAGATGATGAGTGAGATAGTGCATGAGTCTGCAGTGAAACAGAAAAAGAGCCAATGGGATTTGGAGCAGCCAATACAAAATGTCTCTTCCCAACAAGGTTGAAGGGGCAGTATCTGGAATATCTTGGTAATACTAGACATTTCAGAATGACAAAGTGCAAAGCAGAACCTTGATTTTTAAAGGTTAACCTAATGCTGGCAATATAGAAGCTATATCTAGTGAAATAATCTAATTTTCTTTTATATTCTAGGAAGATGGAAAAAAAAAAAGAGAAAGGAAACAGAAAACAGGTGACGTAGCACAGTTCATTCCAGTTATCTCAAAAGCCTACCTGCTATGGGATAAACATGCATCTCTCCATGACTGCAGAAGAACTTGAACTCTGAGATTTTGATTTGCCTAACTTTGAGTAAGCATAACTACAGTTACTTTATTGTACCCACTTTAGCCTCTTCAGTCAGGATTGTTCATGTATTTACATTGCTGGATAAAATGCTAGAAGTAATTCAGTTGGAAACCAATTCATATCAGATCTTGTTTTTGAATTCCCTAGCCAGCAGCCACCTTATCCTGAGATCTCATTGGCCTCATAACATTTGCACTCCCAGCTCTCCAGTAGTCTAGATACAACAGGAGTCTGTTACTCTTCATCACTCCAAGCCAGTGACAGTTCTTTTTTTTTTTTTTATGTAGCAAATATGAAATTGAATGTGGTCAAACTGAGAAAGCTGTAGAAACCAGGACTCCGTTTTCAGTACACATTCTGTAGCCAGAGGTCCTATTATTGGCCGTATTCTTGAATGGAAGATATTGGCATGATGGCACTGCCTTTGGAGATCAGATGTCCTTGCAGCATAGCTATTGGAGTGAATGTGTCTCCTAGAAGTCTTGGGTAGAAGTCAGGTCTGGTTTCAGTTCATCTGGCTATAGCTGTCTACCATGCAGGCATCACCATGTGAATCACATACAGGTGACTAAAGTTAGATAAATTGCATCCTACTTCAACTGTGTGTGCATAAAAGCTTTAGTAGTCTTAGCACTTGTCTCAGCACTTGAGATTTAAGTGGACGTTGGTAAACGAGATAGTTACATAGATGACCACTGTAGCATCAGCTTTCTGGATTGTTGTCATAGACTTTGGTGCCCATATTCTATATATAGTGTATTGGGTGCCAAAAAGGTATTGGATCTGGTTTCTATCCAAACCCCCTACTGCTTCAATGAATGATGCGTTAACCTGGATTTAGGACTTGCTTTTGCTGTTAGGGAACAAAGAAAAACTTGGTTAATTACAGCAAACACTTCAAGGCAAGCATGTGTGGAAAGCCACTCGAAAATTATTACCTCTTGCAGTTTATCTGACTTGTAGTCTTCTAGCTGTATCAGAAGCATCTGTGTTCTGTATTTTTATATTTCTATAAAGTAAAAAGAAAAAAAAATGTTCCTGATAATATTTTTGATTTTCAGACATGTTTTCTTTGAAAATACTTTCAATACTAATCAATCTATTATTTTTTATGGATGTTTTTCATTTCACTTGGTATCTAAATTCTTGGGATTTTAAAAAATCTGCCTAGACTTCGTGATCCATCCCTGATATCAACAAGTTCAATGTTATATTTCTATATTTTCATTTAAATTATTTTCTTGAGCATATTTGACCTGCTTGCTCTAAAATGATGTTAATTGAAACATCTAGTGCAGTTGACTATGTAGCTGCACCAGACTGCAGAAATTGCTTCCAAGCCTAGATGA
Organism: Zapornia atra; assembly: GCA_013400835.1. Taxonomy (NCBI): domain Eukaryota; kingdom Metazoa; phylum Chordata; class Aves; order Gruiformes; family Rallidae; genus Zapornia; species Zapornia atra. The sequence continues at coordinate 3,395 of VZTU01006713.1, forward strand.
ACTAGATACTATTTAAGTTAGCCAAAACTAAGACAAAACCAGCTCTTTTGGAATAAAAGAATCGAAGTATGTAGCAGATTGACTATCAGCATATTTCTGTGTTAATTAAAAACAAACCAAAAAACCCTTCATATAACCTGAATTTGAAAGTTTTGAGTTAAATCTTGTATCTAATAGAAATAAAAATTTTCAGTTTGAGGTTGTAAACTTTTGCAGTATGCAGCCATGAAGAGGGGCAGGGAGGCCATGTAGTAAGTGGTTTCATCTGGATGGTGAAACTATTTGTGGATTCTGCAAATTTCTTCCCTATGAACACTGTCATTCCTGTACCTTTTCAAGCATTACAGAGGGTGGCCAAACCAAAACTTAGTAGCCAACTTTACTAGAAAGTGCTTTCTCTCTATGTGCTGTTTAAAAACTCATATTACTTTAAGTATTCTTGAATAGTAGCTCTTGTATTTTTAGACTGTGTACCTCTTACTGATTCGGAGATCGACTATCCAACACAAGGAATAGCTCATCTCTGACATAGAATTCACTGCTGTTAGAGATTGGAATAGCAATTCTGTTGCCTGCCTTTTTCTTTTTTCATTGTGCCCTTAAGTTTCTCCTGATAGGAGATCCACTGTGGAACTTCTCTCCTTTCATACACCATCGTGAAATATGGGTACATAGAAGAATACTGATAGGAACATAACAGTTTCTGAGAAAGGTAAAACCCAACCCTCTACTCTGACTTAATTTTATGAAAACTATTCCACTGAGGAAGTACCTTCTATATGTGCCTGAAAAAAAAGGTGGTGGTTTTTTTTCCAATTCAACATAAAGCCCTGAGGAGAAGAACTTAGGGGTGCTGATTGATGACAAGCTCAACATGAGCCAGCAGTGTGCTCTAGCAGCTCAGAAGGCCAACTGTGTCCTGGGCTGCATCAAGAACAGCATGGCCAGTAGGTCGAGGGAGGGGATTCTGCCCCTCGATTCTGCTCTAGTGAGACCTCACCTCAAGTACTGCAGCCAGCTCTGGGGTCCCAGGTACAGGAAAGATGTAGAGCTGTTGGACTGAGTCCAGAGGAGGGCCACGAAGATGATCAAGAAACGGGATCACCTCTCTTACAAAGACAGGCTGTAAGACTTGGGCTTGTTCAGGCTGGGAAAGAGAAGGTTCCAGGGAGACCTAATTGCAGCATACCAGTACTTACATGGGTCCTACAGGAAAGTGAGAGAGGGACTGTACACCAAGGAGTGCAGTGATAGGACAAGGGGCAATGACTTTAAGCTGGGTTTAGGTTATATGTCAGGGAGAAACTCTACTCTGAGGGTGGTGAGTCACTGTCTCTGGTTGCCCAGAGAGGTTGTGGAAGCCCTATCCCTGGAGGTATTTAAGGCCAGATTAGATAACACTTTGGGCAACCTGGTCTAGTGAGGGTGTCCCAGCCCATGACAGGGGTGTTGGAACTAGATGATCTTTGAGGTCCCTTCCAACACAAAGCATTCTATGATTCTGTGATTCTATGATAAAAGAAATGCTTATTCTTCAAAATTAACAGGACACACATAGTCCTAAATAAAAGTCTCATAATTATTTATAATAATTATTTATGTAAACCATTAAACTCCTATTTTCCCTTTCCTGACCTTACCTGGTGTGTTTGAGGACATCATTTTTGTTTGTTTGTTTTGGGTTTTTTTTTTCAATGTGTTTTATTTTGGTTTGGTTTTGTGGGTTTTGGTGGGTTTTTTTAAACTTTCTATGTTTCCACTTCTCAGGCTACTTAGATCAAAGCAGACTTCCTTGATTGGTTTCGTGAATTTAGTGCCCCTCTAAGAACTCCTGTTTCATTACAGAGCAAGATCTGTTTTAACAAAATCTTCCTTTTGATTAATGCAAATTTGGCATATATATGAACTCTGGGTATACAAGACTAAGCCTGAAAAAGGAATTAAGATCATTGTTATGCACACTATCAGACTGGTACTACATGCTTTTCTTAAGGAACTGTCAAATTATAGACTAATAGAATTGCAGAATTGTTGGTTGAAATTAATCTAGTCCAACTCTATGCTTGTAGCAGTGCTATTACCAACATTGGACCAAAGATACCAGGGCATTCTTGGTTGGAAAATCTCCAAGTTCAGAGTCCAAAACCTGCATTCCAATGCTGTATTGGTCCCAGTGAATGCTTTTTACTTGATGTCTAATCTAACCACCCCAAGCCTTGGGTAGAGGAAAGTTTGTTTTCTTCATCTGTCACACCACTTTCAGTAGTTGTAAGTTGCTATTACATCCCCTTTCACTAGGCTAGACAAGGCCAGCTTTGAGTCTTTCTGCATATGTCCTGGGTTTCGTGTTGGTGATGAATATGTTGAATGATATGGGCCCTTATATCAGCTGTTGAGGTACTGTGCTGTTGGATGTTAAACCATCTTCCATCCAATGAATTTTCCATCCATGTAACAATGGGCTCTTTCAGCCCATACTTTCTTAGCTTCTAGACATGATTGCTGTGACTTTTATCTTATTTAAATCCAGTGCCATATAATCAGCTTCACCATACATTAAAGAAAAGCACAAAACCCACAAAAAAACACTGAAAAGAAACACCTCCCTGCTCATCTTTATAATTTTGGATGAGTTGTATGCAAATGTTGAATATAATCAGCACACTAATATTTCCTTCTGTACTTCTATGTAACAAGATTAACAAGATACTATTGAAGTATTTTTCAGAGGTGGGTCGCAGTCTTATTGTTTTCTGAAAACACTTCTCTCAATGTGGCAGTGGAGGATTGATCTCTAAGAATTCACTGATTATTGATCAATAAGAGTTCATGATCAATAATACATGGAATTTATCATGGTGTGGTGGAATGCCTTGTTAACTGCAAGTTAACAGGTCAGTGGATGGAAGGCTAAAGTGGAATGGCAGCAAAAATGTGAACCAATTATTACCAACCTTAAATTTTAACATTTTTAACTGAACCCATTTGCTCACACTGGAGACATTGGAGGGGAATTACTCTAAATGTGTGGGGAAGAGGAAAAAAAAGTATGGACGAGAAAGGCACTGAGCACACTGCATTTAATTTACCTCTCTCTTTCACGAAATCATAACCTGTAACTCCAAATTATTCCCTTTGATTATATAATGTCACCTTCTGTACATTATAAACCAAAGTTCTGTACAGGTATCCTCTGTTCTGAAAACCACATTTCTTTAATGACTATCTTCTAAAACAAAAGATGCACAATTCTTCCTTTTCTTTGTTTGTTCACAGAGTTTTATTATTTTTTTAATTTAAAAAGAGCTTTATTGATTTATTCTAAAAGAATTTAAATAGCTTGTGCTGATAGGCACATCCTATGAGATAGTCAGGTAAAAGGTGGCTAAGAACTATGCAACATTGCAATTGTTACAACTCATTTTATTGTTTCCTACAGTCTCAATGGAGAAATTATAAACAGAAAGCTTTGCGCCAGCTCCTTCTATCCTAGAAAAGATCCAGCTCAAATTCCCTTTACTGCAGCCTTGGGGGGAAAGTCCAAGTCATTTGTTATTTTGTCTGAGTTTGAATGCCTGTCTCTAGTTAGCTACCACAAAAGCTGCCAGCAAATGCTGCATAGGGTAGGAAGTGAGAAAAAAAAAATATTAAAAAAATCAGTAAAACAAGTATGGAAGATTAAGGAATAATAAGTATCATAAGAGGTAAGGTAGTTCCTAACAAAATCAACCAGCCAAAACTGTAATAGGCATCTTTCAACTTGAGGCCAGTCAGCAAGGCTGAAGGAAATGGGAATAAAATAAACTTGGATCGAGACTGCTAAGTGGGTCTGCACACTGGTATGGCTGCAATGGCAACAGAACAGAATGATGCAGTGGATAATGACAGAAAACCTCATTCAGCAGCATTTTTAATTGTAAATTCCACAATTATAACAATTCTGTTCACAAATAATTTGAGTAGCATAGCATTTATAATTAATAGTGTTTTACAGTAATTGCTGGTAACAGAATCACAGAATTGTAGGGGTTGGAAAGGACCTCAAGAGATCACCGGGTCCAACCCCCCTGCCAAAGCACGTTCCCTAGGACATATCACACACATAGGCATCCAGACAGGTCTTGAATATCTCCAGAGAAGATTCCACAAGCCCCCTAGGCAGCCTGTCCCAGTGCTCTGTCACCCTCACTGTGAAAAAGTTCTTCTGCATCTTGGTAAGTAACATACTTACACAAGTGCATTTATCCTTATGGTTTGCAAAATATTCAAGTGATGATTTTATGCAGGAATGGGAGATTAAAGGAAATGCAGATGAGGTTTGAAGGGTACATTTCTACTACTCTTAGATTCAATAGTTGTTAGCATGAGTTTAAGGCATGGTAGCATAAGACAATTTTTGTCTTGCATCACTGTACTTTTTGAGAACTTTGTATAAAGTAGTCACTAAGTAGCAGTGGAATTTGGCTCTTAGGTTTAAGACTCACTGAAATGCAGATTTATAGTTTGATCCTTTGAGGGGTGGCTAAAAGTGCTATGGGAATATTTAGATCTGGCCTAATGGTTTTCCATATATTTTCTGCATTCTCCCTGGAATAATTATCAGAAAATTCAACAAAAGCCTGGATAGCTTGTGTCAAAAAAGACAGATTGGAAGGGAGCAGCTATGGGAATACTTATCCTCTCATCTGCACTTTCTCCATTATTTCTGGCTTATGATTATATGGTTTGTGTACTTCTTGCTACTCAGACAGGTTGTAGACATCTTTAATACCATGTTTATTTATATAAAGTTTCCTCACTACTAGATGATTATCAATCATTTACAGAAACTATTACTCTATTTTAAGTTTTTTTTAAACATTTTTTTCACACATGTGGTAAGAATTACTAAGACTTGAGTGCAAATTACTATAAATTTATTGTTAGTCTACAGCAAAGCTACAGACTCTACTGATATGTTTTTTGCCCCCTCTTAATTTGGCTAGGAGGGGAGCTATGTTTAGTTTAGTATAAGTCATTCTCACTCAAAAGCTCAACACTTTGGGGTCAGAACTTTGTAGATTTTGTGTATGGTGCCCTGATATTGTTTTTTAATACCTGATTATTTAATTATTATTTTTTAAAAAGGCAAGGACTATGGAATTTTGGAGCCTGTAGATAGTGTTCGCAGCAAATGTCTAATCCAGAAGCTACTTTGAATAAAGAAGGAGAGCCACAAAAGTATCCTGTATGGATCTAGTAGGGATTCTACAAGTAGCATGAATTTATATTACTATAAATGTGAAAAAAACTCCACAATTAAAGCCTTAATATAAAATGAACATAAATGTTTTGATCAATAAAAATTATTACAAAATTAATGGGTATGCTTCATAATTATTTCTCTTAAAAAAACACAGGTTCTCATCTGGACTAAAAAAATCATCCCCTCTGTGATATGATTTTCAGTTACTCCATATTAGTCATATCTAGTTTTGGAAAGTCTATCTTCTCTGCACTGGGCTTCCACTGCTACTAAATACACCACTGTGTTCAAAGTTTGATGCTGAACCTTGATAGCAAAAGCTCTCCCCAGACAACGCAGAGAATTCCACTTCTGCCTAAGATTTTGACCTTCCATGACAACAGCCACCCTCAAAACCATGAGTGACCTGTTAGCTGTAATAGTGAAATTTGACATTATAACAGCAATGATCACATTTACAGAAGCATCATCATGATTTAAGCACAAAAACTGATGGCTCAAAGTCCCTTGCTCATTTAGAAAAAATGACTCTACAACAAAAAGTGTGATACTTAAGAAAAAACCCATTTCTTCAATATGTTTGAACATGAGAGTGAGACCTGCGAAACAAAAAGTTAGGTATTATCAGTGATAAACTTGCATGAGAACTGGATGGCAGCCTGGAATTACTGTATGCTTCCGTAACTCCGATCATTTTTGTGTGACCTTTCTGTCACTGCTTTTCCTAAATGCAAGCAGCCCAAATTATTTGATTAACCTTTCTCAGTATAAGTTTTTCTGACCATTCAACTTTTTGCTTTTCTTCTGATTTTTTCTTTTGTGAATGTAGATAACTAGACTGTTTTTGTGATATTCCATAAAAGAGGGCTGTAATGTAGCATTACTTCCTTGCTGTCTGCTGACTACTTGCTTTATGACATCTTTTATATGGCCACATCTGAATGCAGCTTGTCTTTGATACTGTTTTCAGTAACTTATTACTTGATGTTCTATCATTAACCCTAAATACACTTGCTTTGGAATACAGATTTTTTTTTTCTTTTCCTTTTCTCCTGTCCTCCAAGTCATCCAACTCTTCATCAGCACTTTTTTTTTTTTTACTTTTTTTTTCTGTCAAGAGCATGAATTATTCAGTCTTGTCCCAACAGCACACATTGGGAAAGACTATAGACATTCTGCACTAGGTATTTTCAGTACTTTAAGATATTTTCACCATCTATTTTCAGTAAATATTTTATATGTTTGGTCTTCCCTTTAGGCAGAATGCTTACCTTCTCCAGTTTTTCAACAACTTAATTTCAGCTCGTAATTTCCCATGTGACAATATGTCGTATACTTTATGCAAGCAGCTATGTTTGAGCTACAATATTTGTTACATTAGGATCACAATTTACATCATCAGCAAAAAAGATAACAGGATGGTTTATCAAAACATAACTTTGCTAAGCTTTTTTTTATGACTTCTATTATTTTATTGTACTTTTGCTTTCTTCTAAATTGTCTCATTCCTTACAAATTAAGATTCAGCATACATGTAGATGCCTGGATTACATCCTTTTTCCTCCCTTTCATATAGGTACAACATTTTCTATTCTTCAGTGTTATGCTTTCATTCACAATCTCATTCTTTTGAAATTCCTACCTTATCTGCTATCTAAGATTTTAGAATGAATGATTATCTGATTATCTAATCTTGACTGCACTAAGATCTCTGAGTTCTCAGTCAAATTCAATTCTGATAAATTTTGTATCTTAATTTTTGTTATTCAGTTTACTTCTTTCACTTCTTATTGAAATATTCGCTCTTATGGAAAGCTGAGGCAAACTATTCATTTAGTGTAGGGACCATAACTAGATCATCTTTAATCTCAACCTTGCCCCCATTTTTATTTATTCTGTTTTTATTTATATTTCCAAAGTGCCTTTCTTTCCTATTTATTTTAATATTCTTCAAAGGTCTAACTCAGCTTGACTTTTGGCTATTCTCATTTTATCCCTAGACTTCTTGACCTCTAAGAGATGATTTCTTGTCTGATCAGTCCTTTTTTTCCATTCTGTACAGCTTTCTGCTTACTCCTAATATCCTTTGTTTATTCATCCAGTTAGGTCTGAAGCTCTTCCTTGTACATTGTCTTTTTTTTTTTTTTTTCAAAAGAAAGCATGTTATAGATGGCTTATGAACCCTTGCCTAAAGCCTTGTTCTATATATAAAATCCTGAGTTCAGTGCAGATGACCGAACCAGAATTTTCCTTTTTAAATCAGATTTGTGACATTGGAAGTGTTACTGTTTTGGGTTTTTTTCTCTTATTTTAAACCAAATATCAATAAATGGTTCTTGAAAGGTTATTTTCTTATTCATCTGTAACATCTTCAGGCTAGGTCTGTAACATGATTCCTAGTTGTCTCAAAAATTATGTGCAAGTTAACATATTTTTAAGGTTTCATAACTGGTAGGGGAATTTGTTTTCCAATCTATATCTGTGAAAGCACTTTCCCACACTATTACAGCTCATAGATCCATTGCTTTATAATAATACTGTAATGATCAGAGAATCACAGATTCACAGAATGGTTTCTCTCCACAGCCACATTCAATGTTGGCTTCTGAATATGTATTAGCTTGAGACTAGTAAAATTTCTTTTCCTTTTCCTTTCCCATTTCTCCATTCCCCTTTCCCTTTCCCTTTCCCTTTCCCTTTCCCTTTCCCTTTCCC